>OZ023285.1:7344302-7616983 GCA_964007245.1 Hypomecis atomaria
AATATTAACTTTTCCTTTTGTGAACTTGTTTGTGCCTATAAATTTTATTATAAAACAAATCGACATATGAAAACGAAAGGCAAGTCATAGTTATAGATTACAGACCAATACTGAAATGTTTGCATTTCATTAGATAGAGCGTGATAAAAAGTGACTATTGTCAGCGACCATCACACGATATATGAATTAATAAACAATAATAATTGTCTCGTATCACGAATGTCTGATTACAAGATCTACGAGTTTATACCTAGCTTGTGGACTTCATATAGGTATGTGAGGTTATTACGTAAACGAAACAGAGTACATTAGTTATGTTTTATGTTTAAAAGTAATAGGTGTGGGATGTTACAAAACAAGGATATCGATTGGAATTACCAACAGTTAAAGATACTTTTCAGAAAATCCACGTCAGTTTTGTTCTGGTTATTCCAATACCTATCCGTAATAAATATTCGAGTTGGCACCTACAATACAGATTAAAATACAAAGATGAATAATTGAATGGCTTTAATCAAGATGGTCTCGATTTACGTTCTAATAATATCTGTTATTTTTAATTAAAGTTCCAGCTGAGTTGCACTACCTCTAGCTCCACGGGTAAAGCGCCGCTTCAAAAAAGCAGTGTGCTATAAATAACGGGTGTCCAGCGCAGCAGTACTGGATATTTGCCATCGCAGGGGATTACAGTCGATAGGTATTAATCCACGCTACGCTCTACCCCCTCCCGTCCTTTCCTCTCTGATTATCCCACCTCATTACTTCCATTACAGGCTTTTGTTTCTCCCTCTGATAGAATTCCTCTGCTTATTAGTCACTGTATTCCTGTTCTGATTAGAAACCTTTTAGCTGCGAATCACCTGATGGAAATAGCTGCGCAAATTAGGAAACAAAGCCACTTTCCGTGGCGACATTGAATTGATGAGGTCGTAAAATTCTGCTTCCGTCTTCCAAATATTTGTATACGGGCATGTAATGGGAGCGTATCTAACATACATTTATATATTTGTATAAAGAAATCTGTATTCGAGACCCGGCTCTGGTATTCCATTACTCAGAACGTATTTTTGTTCCCGGAATTTCTTTAAAAACGGTTAAGAATAAGCTAAAAATAAAAATAAGCTACAAATAATTATTTTATCACTAGGCTGCATATAAGGCTTCACCACACTCATTTAGTTTCTTTTTCATAAATATGAAACCAGAAACCTGTTTTGGGTACAACTGGTTGTAGGTAATATATGATTTATCACATTTTTTGTGACCGCAAAATTAATAGAAAAGGTAGGTTAAGGTAGGAGAGGTATGCCTTTTTAATCATACTTTAAAAGTTTCGTTGAATATTTGTTACGTAATATTTAAATAATCATTTGAATGTTCAAAATCATTTTAAAATCCAAGCTATCCAAGACTTGAAAATATCTAGATTATATTAATTTGATAGAAACAAAGACGCCGGCAGTCTATTCCACTCTTTAGCTGAATGAATCAAAAACATAGTATTACAAATTCGAGGGAGAGAGATCGACTGTGTAGGGTGGTAACTATGCGTTTTTCTTTCCGTCCTATAAGTAAGTTCGTGTAGGCCTCATGGCTAGCTCTGCCTGGTGTCAGAGTTTTAAGCCGTCTGAAGTCCTCTTACATAGCTAAACGGTTAAAACAACAAGGACTTACAATTTAACGTGTCCGAGTCACGGCAGCGCTAAGTTGTAAATGTCAAGTAATAGTAAAATGGGGATGGCAAAATATGGTCGTGCTAATAATCGAGGTGACGTCAGGTGTGGTAGATCCCGGACTGAGTGGTTCCCAAAAGTTGATGAGCGTTCCGAAGGCATAGCACGTGACCGGTCGACGACATCAGATCCATTGCGGGTTATTCGTGGGTGCATGAGACTGGCCTGAGATAGGGAACAATCCGAACAACGCCACAGGGTAGAAGAGTCCTATACTCAACAGTGGGTCTATAACTGTATACAGGGTAATGACGATAAAAAGTCGTATGTATGTGAGGCAGGTGACCTGTAAGAAGACGTGCAGGATAGCGTGCGGGTCGCCGCCGCCGACGCGCGCCGCTCGCGCCCCCGCCAGCAGCAGCCGCATGCAGAAGGGCGCCGCGAAGCACAGCCGCCGCTCCCACGGAGACCACGCCCGCATCGCCTATCAACACAACATTATTATTTTTACTAAATAAGCCTTTCTGTGCCGTGGTGGCTAGGAAGAGAACGATTTCATTGCCTAACAAACGTGACGTGAGATTACAAACCCGGTCCCGTACCTATGAGATTTTTGGAATTTATGCGTAGAAAAACACTTCGATGGCGTTATTATGGGAATCCTTTCTGGGACAGGGACCGCGCTGTCCCAGCAAGGTATTGCTTAATCGCCCCTCGCGGGTAGGCGTGTTTAAACGTGGACTAATAAAAGGTCGGTACAGATTTATTTCATAATTTCATAATAATACTTAAATACGTTACAACTCTAGAATACATAAATTACATCTAACAATATATTAAATACCTAAGTTACCTAGATTTTGTGTTCTAGATGATAAAGATATTGCAGTGAGCCCCAAACTAAGCTGAATTCTTGTATTTTGGAGCTCGAGTGCGAAGTTTTTTTTTTTTTTAAAGTTTGTGCGACAAAAGTTTAACATGCATTAAACAAATTATAAAATTAATGAGTAAGTGAATGATTATTCATAGAAAAAATAAATATACATCGGCAAATTTGCGCTTGAAGAAATACAAGTATTCAAGTCCGTCTCTCACTGTAAACGCTATGAATGAGGCTCTCAGTCTCCTTGTAAGATAATTTTGAAAGCCAGCTTTTGACGTTTCTCTTAAAAATAAATTTAGGAAGTTCTGGTTAAGTTTACTTTTCGGCAGACATTGTTGAAAACACATGGTAGAGAGTATGCTGGGCTGCGATAGACCAGCCTTTCTATGCTATCTGTCCGGTCCGACATCATTCGACAATGTAGCGTCGTTCGATAGGTACGCATCTATGTTCACATGGCAAATACTGATGCTAATTTGCTTTATTTCGCAAATCAAAAGACACATTATGTATCTAGTTTCTTGATTTGGGGAATAATAATAATATATTTCATTATTATCCAAATCAAGGCTATTTCTTTTCCATGACTTTGCTCGTACTTAAGCCGTTCACTGCTTCGTGATAACTTATTCTAAATTAGCGTATCGAACACTACAAAAATCACGACACATAATTTTATACAAATATGTAGCTAAATACATACAACTTTACACAGAAGATTTGCTTAACTTGTACCTACTTACTTTTTCAAATCCTTAGAGAAAAGCACCATATTACGATGTTGTATTGAAAAACTTCCTAAAAGTGATAAAACTGTACTTTTATGTAGTTAGGGCCCAATGGAGGTTGTTGACGACCCCGAGGTTCTATTGCTTTAACTCGCCAATACGCGGGGATTACCATGCGCAGGCCCATAGTTGAGCAAATATTATGAGAATGTCGATAGCATCGTTTTTAAAGTTCCAAACTTGTAGTTTCAGCCACTGAGTAAGAAATGTACACGAGCTCATTGAAAAATAGATTATTTTCTGCTCCAAAGCAATGGCATTTCCAAAGGAAAGGTTTTTCCATTTTTCCTTGGGTTATTTTAGAGATATAGTTAGAATTAGTTTATACCTTATAAAGGCCTATTAGACTGCCGAGGCAGTAGATCAGGAGCGCGCCGTAACGTAGCAGCGCTGGAGCACAGTACACTGTGGCGGTCACCATCGGGATCGCTCCTGGAACAATAAACAAAAAGTATAAAATATTTCCTTATTATTATGGCTTACACTGTTTCTTGAGTTAAGCTCAGATACCTTCGCTAGATGACCTGTGACCTCTGTACACTTTATTTATTATTCTGCAAAAGTAATAGCTAACAGCTATTACTTTACCCGCCCATTATGAAAACCACACGATTCTCGTAAAATCTCATATGAAACCACATTGTTTTTCCTAACTAATAGACCTTCCTAGTATAATACATCATTCAAAGATTTCGAGGATAAAAGTTAGGCGTCAGTCACGAGCGAGGAAACCCACAAATACTTCCTGTTACGACTCACCATCATAGACTAATCTACCAAAATTGTACTGCAAATTGACCAGATACTTTTAAAATCTATTAACCTCGGAAAAATCCGCCCGAAGAGGAAAACTCTGCGCAAAACGCTGCCCGAAACTTTCCCCATTTTTTATGTTTTTATTTCAACGGGGCACGTCGGCTAACTCCATTTGCGGAGATTGTAACGATATTGTTCAGTATCTGAATCATTAGCCACTAGAGCTGCCGATACAACCGGAACTTTCTGTGATTAATAAGTTTTTAACGACTTCCCTTTCCCTGCATGGCCGAATGTTCCTGATACGAATTCCTATAATTTGTTATTAACCGACGAACCACCGGAGGAGGTACTCAATTCGACACGTAGATTTCTTTTTGTTTTTTAGGGTTCCGTACTCAAAGGGAAAAATGGGACCCTATTAATAAGACTTCGATGTCTATCTGTCCGTCTGTCCGTCTGTCACCGGGCTGTATCTCATGAACTATGATAGCTAGGCAGCTGAAATTTTCACAGATGATGTATTTCTGTTGCCGCTATAACAACAAATACTAAAAACAGAATAAAATAAATATTTAAGGGGGGCTCCCATTCAACAAACCTGATTTTTCAGACGTTTTTCGCTTTATATTTAATAATGGTAACAGGTAGATGCTTGAAATTTTCACAGAATATTTAGTTTTATATTCACTTCAATAAAAAATAGTAAAATTAAAATAAAATAAATAATTAAGGGGGGCTCCCATACAGTACGGAACCCTCCGTGCGCGAGTCCGACTCGTACTTGGCCGATTTTATTTTTTTTATGTATAACCACGCATAACTTTTTACGTAGTGGTCCGATTTCAATAATCTTTTTTTTATTAAAAAGAGTATACTTCGAAATTAGTCCCATTTAAATTTCATTGAAATCGGCTGAGCCATTTTTGATAAATCAACAATAATGTGAAAAATGCTACATCGATCCGTGCGAAATATACGCGAATTCTGTACGCGGGTGAAGTCGGTCATCCTATTTTTTGCAAAAAATAATTATTGTATGGACTATAACGTAAAAAATAATGTACGTCTGAATCCGGTACACAGTAACGTGGCCTACTTTCGAGAGTTCAGGCGGATTTAGTTCACAGATATAAAATATTCATAGCATCAGTGCTCCCATTTTGCTAGGATTTTCACACTGTCTGTCCACATTGTTTTGGGAATTCCATTTTATATTTAGGTACCTGCTGAAATGGGTTTGAGTTTTAGCCTGTGACCTGAGTCTCTTGAGATCGTTTCTGTCCTTACAAAATTGAAACTGGCGTAAATTACACAATGCGAATTTTTTTGAGTAGCTTTACAAAGCGAAAAGATGAAAGACGTTCCATCTTCTTTCATATGATGGATATGATGTTTTCAATCGGCAAATGTGCTCCAGTGCCTCAGTTCATCGGTGGCCGAGGCCGCTCGGGGCGGACGTCAGACACAAAGGCTTTCGCCGCAGGCAATCTCACAATTCGCAGATATCGCTTTGTAGTTAGTTTTGTACAAATTTCAAAATGGACTTATAATTAGAACAATGTTGATTTCAAAGGTTTTTGATAATTAATAAGACAACTTAATTAAAACTAAAAACAGGTCGCTGTCCTTGTAATGCATTTGAAGAGCGCTTTAAAAGTGATAGATATTATTTAGTTTTATTATTGATTTACCGATATTCTCAAATTTATTTATTTCATACAACAACTTTTTGTAAACATAGTACCTACCTACATTTTTATATGTAGTAGTTTTAAGCTATTTTCTGTTTGTAATTAAGTGTAAAATAAGTAACGTTTAGGTATTTACTGTAAAGTTACTTATTAAGAAAATAAAGAATTTGAATATGACACACGATACCTACTGTATAATTATAAAATAAGATTCTGATTAAGTTAAAACATAATATAAATTTAAATAAAATCAAAACGTCATTCAATAGCACGCGTTCATTTATTTGCGACTCTTTATATAAGTACCTATTTAGAACTAGGTAAACTAGGTAAAACATATATCGAAAAGCGAACATCAAAAAATATATGAAAATACCAAGCCTGCTCAGATGATTCTTAAGTGTAAGTTGCTATCACAAATTTCCACATTAAGACCATATTTTATTTATTAGGCACTCATAACAGACTACAGAAAATACATTATATATTTTTTTTTACAATTTTTGACCGATTCTGTGGCCCAAAAGATTGAGCACACAGCATGGTGAACAGCCAGCATATGGCCAGCATAGATTAGCTTGGTCTACATCTCCCGGGTTAGGAGCTGGAATGTAATCACCTCCACCTTCTATTCCCGGTGTAATATGTGGAACGGCACATTAATAGGTATTGTCTGGAGCAAGCGGAGCGAGGGGACCTCAGCAGCAGCGAGGGCCCTGTTGCGCAAACATTCAGCTTGTTATCACAAAAGTATGGAACGCCAGTTTTATACTTGTGGTCGTATATATGCCAAATGAATGGAAGGCAAATAATACTTGATTAAAAAATTCTGTCTGATGTTGATGATGAGAGAATAATTTCTTGAAGAAATACAATAATTGAAGTGAAAACTTCTTTAGCGGCGTTGTGCACTGTTTGGGATGGGTAAAAAATGTTAAGCTCGCGTCAGGACACGTGACCTGATCGAACATTTGTAAGACGGAGGGAGAGTAGATCGCCGGCGCGGCGTAGGGGAAGAAATAATATGCCCCTTTCTTTCTACCGCGCGGCGAAAATATATGCCTGATCCTGCTGCTTCTTTTTTCGTTGCGACGCAGAGCGCTTGCGCGAGTGTGCGTGTGTGATAATGTATTTTACCACATAAATGATAGTATTATTATACTGATAAATAAAATACTTCTTGCGAAATTATTCCGTTAGGGAATAATATTCAAAAATGCACAACGTTGATGTTCAAGTTTTGACTTCTGCCGGCAATCTCGGAGTGTAATCCGTTGTTTTTTTTGCAATGATATTTAATACTGATGCAATGATATTACTGAGGTATACAAAATCAATGAACTCATAAAACAGATACAAACCCTAAAATAGAATCATTGTTTTACAATTTGTTCTATAATGGTGGCTGGCTTGTTTTATTTATCTTATATAATATAATAGTGTCCTGAAATCTCAGGCTCCAATCAGTTTGCAAATTTTAGCAATACATTGATTATTTTCTTTTTAAACGGTTTTATTTTAAAAAGTAGAAGTCAACTAAATGTCAATCATTTCTTCAAAGAAACAGGCCCATTTCTTTCTCTTTCAACATATTTAGTATAATTTAGTATTGGTACCTGAACAGACTGAATGAGATTAGGTACAACTATTAGTGCCAAAATTTCCTACATTACAAGAGTTGTAAGTTGTGTGAAGACAGCCCTTCTCGCTGACTCCACCCACGCTGTTGAGTGGAAGTAGTGCTTCATAAACTTTGCCACATAGCTATGCGTTTCAAAGTTTTGTTATTACGAGTTGTTATTGATATTGCGTTAGGCCATTAAAGCCACTACTGAACTTGAGGATTTTGAAAAGTAATTAGAGATAATTGTAATTTAAACAACGACTTGAGAGAGTAAACATCGAGCACAATGAAACCATACTAGATATGAAATAAAGCCATTAGTATAACAAACAAGTATGGTATTTCGTGAAATGAAAATTATAGCACACGTTGATTACAAGTCTCTCTACTGACACGTCGTCTTTTAGTTTGACCTTTACATTTCAGTCAGATCTACTTAAACTGATAGGTATATAGAGTTCGTTGAAGTCTTTTGTTCTCAAAAATTTAGTGTTATTTAGGGAGCTTTTGAGGTTAATTTTTAGTGAATCCTACTATTTTCGTGTAGAAAAGCCTAGTAGGAAATGAAATGTGTACTTAAGAGCATTTTTCAGAAAATCAAGTCGCATATTTCTAGAATTGTGGTAAGGTTTACGTAATTCGTTTTTTTTTACCATAATTTCATAGAACATACTATCTTTACTTACCTACTTTCTATTTACTCACCTACATATCCAAATAAATGCTTTTCATAGTCAAAGAAAAATAAAAGAAATAATGATACGTTTAAGTTAGTCTACAGAATTCTTTATTAGTTAGTAATAGAACTTTGGTCTCTAGGGTTCACACTCGCTTAAGCTTTAAGGTAAAGTAGTCAAAGCTTAATTTCAAAGTTCCAATTGGCTGGTTAAGCATTAACAGAAGCTTGAATAGTTGAGCAAGTTGAGGGCCGACATATCACGAACCTTTACACATTCACTATTAATGATTTCACTTTGAAGCTACGGAGTTTTTCTTTACTTACTTTATTTTCAGCTGTCATTATATTGATAGATAGTTTTTTGAACAAAACTTTTCTATTTATAAACTAACAAAAGAAGTATAAATCTAAGTTTACTTTTAGTCGTATTTCATGTACTTAATTACTTACTAATGTCAGATTCCATTTCCAAGTCCTAGGTTTTCTAGTTCATTATTTTAACGAATCGAATGAACCACGTTTTAACAGCTCGATAAAACATTTTAAGATCAAAATACCTAGTAACAATATGTAAACAAGTTTTCAGTCAAAGACGTTGAAATTTTTGTAGGTTTCTCAATCTATTTGTAATTTTTTGTAAGACTTCCAAATTCCAATCATTCCGTTCCATAAAACCACAGTCAATCTAATAAATGACGTTGACGGAGTAGCATGGGTGACCTCTGACGTCATCACCTCGAGGTGCCATCCACGCCCAAGTCTTTTGTGTCGAATAAATCAACGCTGGATCGACTTCAAAGTGGTTCTTTCCAAAACTTTACTCAATTCTTCTTCCTTCGTGAAGGTCTCTTAATATCAGTTTTTATGCTTCCAGTTAACGATCTCAGTGATGTCTGGAATGTTTAAAAAATGTCGTTAGGGAGATTTTGGCCTACTTCCTTTTAGCTAACAAAAACCGCATTGTAATCGGGTACAACGACTCTGAGACGCTGAAGATCGGGTGATTTGTATTCAGAGTAGTTCTTTGAGGCATTGAAAATGACGTATTAAAAGTTTTTGTGAAGTTTAGCGATCCATTGACAGATGTACAAAGACGAGAGCTATTGAGCCGAGTAGAGAAAGGAAAATCTCAGGCGTCGATGGGCCTCTAATAAAGTCGGGGGTCTCTTGACTGAGCCCCTCCTCGGCCACTTGTCTACGCGCATCTCTGCCTAATCTCACAGCTGTTAAGACCAAGTGCAACTTCTTATTTTAATGTCAATATTTAGATCCTTCTGAAAATCTCATGAAAAATGCAAAGAGTAATTTAGCGCTGAAAACTTACGAAAATCAATATCGCTCTTTTCGTATTCTAGTTTAGTTCCACCCGTAAATAAAAATGTGTTAAGAATGTAGTTTCATTAAACAACAAAACAATTTCGTTTCACATCCTAAATAGGCTTCGTTGATACCATCTGCACGTATAGCTTAAGGAATGAAGCGCTTATCAAGCTTAGCTTATCCTGTTATTTCTTTTGTGCGAAACTAGTTGAGAAATAAACACCGGAGTTGAAGCCCGAATAAACAGTCACAGAATAGCTAAATAGTACAAACCACAGTTTAAATTTTTAATGATTACATTTCCAAGTAGCAGCGTTGGCGTGGAGGTGGAGTGCCGTTATTACAATCGTAAACAGCTTATGAAACAATGATGGAGCCTGCGCCGCGTGATAACGCCAACATTCGGGGCTGGCCCGTGCCTACGCCAAACACATCCATAAATAATGTCATCGCTTAAGTTTTACTTGGAAATATAATACTACACTTTTTGTTATACTACATGGAAAAATAGAAAGATATCAGCATCGCCGATTGCTAATGGATTTTGGAGTTGTTTTATCTTGAGTTTTTTTTGATATAGTCATAGTAAATATATAAATGTATAGCTTGTAAAAGTTCCGTAGTGTTCAGTTAAACTTGGAAAAAGAAAACGCCAGCATCACCAACTGCCAACGTATTTTAATTTTTTTGTTTGATTTTGTGGTATTAGATTAAATATAATAAAGGTAAATAACGGTGCAAAAAAACACTTAGCGGCGGCTATTTTAAAATAAGCCAGGCGAAATTGCGTGTCACTTGTAGTTTCAGGAAGTATACATTCTCTCTGACAGATTAGATTACACAGGTCTGTGATACTTCTATAATGTAGATCTAACAAAGCTATTTTCGTCAAGAATAATCCCAACTCGTGGTATTATTTCATAACTTGCTTAACTTTAAGTTTTCCAAACATAATCTCATTAGCCCCGCGGTCTAAAACCGTTGCGGTAAAATGTACTTTCCCGGCGATTCGAGACAATTTTGATATGAAATGAAATCCCCTAATCCTCGCCAACCTTCTGCCATTTGCAGAATTTCATCTCAACGTCAAGTATAGTCTTTTGTTTCAGCGTTTCTCATTAAATACCTACACTGCTTGTAATTACCGAAACTTTCAGATTAACTTTACATAATTTATTTGCTCGCCGACGAAGTAGCCCGTATAATATGACTTTGAATTTCATCAGTTTGTGTTTATTTATAAATAGCGAACTTTGAACACCGAGTTTTTTAACTTTTTAACACCGAGTTGTAAACTTGGCTGCTCACGAAAGTTAGCTTTTGATATTGACTGAGAACAAATGAACGAATGAATTACAGATTTCCAATAACAAAAACTCTAAACGTATACCACGTTCTTGTGAAAATAGCAAAAGAGACTACACGTGGGTAGAAATCCGATAGGCTTTATTGGAATGCCTAAACCGAAAATATTGTAAGTACGTTTTATTCAGCTTTGTTGTTTTCAGGTTTTCGTTTATCGTAGCGGCAAGTTAAGTGTAAGGTGTTGTTAATTAAAGGTCTTGGTATCAGACTGAATCTCGACAGAAAGTGAAGAGACGCCGCGCTGGCTGCACTCGGCGCGGCGCTAGTAAGGTGACCCAGATGAAGTCGGCCTACTGACATTTGGTAGACTGCGCCGCGCCACCCGGACGGCACGGCGCCTCAGGGTTGCCGGCTGATGCCGTAACAGTTTACTGCGCTGCCCTCTAAGCGATAACTAATGTTTAATCGGTGCTTTTATGTTAAGTCTAGAAGCTTATGTCTGAGAATGTTCTCATACGAGGTGTCGTCAAACATAAGTCTACTGAGAAGATAGGATTTACTCTAAAGTTACGAGCAAAACGTATACTAATCTCAAACAGAATAATAAAGCCGACGACGGGATATGATACGACAAATGCCTAATGCCTATACTGGGGTACATTTATAAACAAATATTTATCGATGCCAACGGACACCTAATAAAATTAATGTTTTCATTTTAGGCCACAGTTTATAGATAGCTTTTTTAAATACTTAATTCAAAACCCTGTAATTATTTACTCACCGCGGTGCTTGCACAACATAGCTCTAGCTGGGAAAGCCCACTGACACAGGGAGGGTCGATTCACCACCTTTTCCCTTCTGTGGGTAGTCTATTATTTTATAGTAAACGCTCGCCTATGGGCACCTCAACCACGTGAGGAATTTTATAAAGCTGGCCACGTTTATGATTCATAACGTTTAATAGCGAATAATTTTAAGCTAACTTAGAATTATGATCTCATTTTAGAACAGGGATTCATTGTCGTAAATTCGAAAAAACCGCCTTCCATCATGTACAAAATTCGAATATTCCGCACGAATTGTTTACATTATTGTTGATTTATTCAAAAATGGCTCAGCCGATTTCTATAAGACTTAAATGGGACCACCTCGGGAGCAGACTCTAGCGAACTAAAAAATATTTTTTCGATTCGGTTCACAATATGGGCGGAATTATCGATGAACATACAAAAAAAAATACACACAGACGAACATAGAACCTCGTCCTTTTTGGAAGTCGGTTAAAAAGCAATACCGTCGGACATAATAATTGTCTGTGGTCAAATGTTCACACATATTATGTGTTGCATTGCCGTGCTGTATTGAGACGCGCATAATGAAAATATTTGTGAGAAAAATTTGTTTCTCTTTTTAGGGTTCCGTACCCAAAGGGTAAAAACGGGACCCTATTTCTAAGACTCCGATGTCCGTCTGTCCGTCTGTCTGTCACCAGGCAGTATCTCATGAACAGTGATAGCTAGAACGTTAAAATTTTTACAGATGATGTAGTTCTGTTGCCGCTATAACAACAAATACTAAAAACATGAGAAATAAATATTTAAGGGAGGCTTCCAAACAACAAACCTGAATTTTTTGCCGTTTTGCGCTCAATATTAATAACGGTGACAGGTAGATGCTTGAAATATTCAAAGAATATTTAGTTAAATATTCACTCCAAAAATAAATAATAAAGTTAAAATAAAATAGGTATTTAAGGGGGGCTCCCATACAAGTAACATGATTTTTTTTGCTCGATATTAACAACGGCAACAGGAAGATAATTTTAAATATTAAAATTAAATGGTAAATTATTTTCAAAAATTATTAATAAATTAAAATAAAATATATTAAGGAGGGCTTCCTTACGGTACGGAACCCTTCGTGCGCGAGTCCAACTCGCACTTAGCCGATTATTTTGCTTAATTGTACTTCTGTCTTTTTGAGAGTATGTTCTTTTGAGAACAAAGGGCCTAAACGACTGCTTTATCTTTTTCTTTTTTTTCCTTTCCAAGGTTTTTGGGATTTTTATTATATTTATGGATCTTTCTATGTTACTTTACTTACTTGCAAAACCTATATCGATTACAATACTACGAGTTGTCAGAAGTCATTTTTAGTTAGGGTTATTTGAAAACATAGATATTTCTATACTTAGTAAACTGAGGGCTATTATCGATAAGTAGAACTTACCAATGAATAGGTAAGTGCATAAGTATGCACTTATAAAGTAAATAGTTGCCTAAAGGTTTTTTCCACAGCATAAATGAAATAGTTTAAATTATAGATAAATAGAAACAGATGGCTCATTAAAACTCATAAAGAGAGGTCGTTGCACAGAATTGTCCTTGTATTGATTGTACCTACTTAGTGGTATGAAATTAACTTCGCGCAAAGCTTGCTGTTTGTTAACTTTTCATATAATACTTATTGTTTTTATTTTTATCGTGTATGTAGGTATTAAACCTGCTATAAAATAAATATATACTAAACATAGAGAGATGGATATAATACCGGATTATTAATAAGAATGGATGTATGTATACCTATATTAAGCCAAAAGATTCATACCATCATCGAACAACTTTTACGAAAAATAAATATTTTGTTTACAATTGAAACATTTTGAAATAGTATTTTTAGTTATTTATATCGAAAATACTTCTATATTATCTTGTAAAAATAAACAATACGAGCTTATCGGTTTATGATGGGCTTATTACTGGCATTTCAATAAAAGAATAATAATAATTATAAATAATAATCGGCCAAGTACGAGTCGGAGTCACGCACGGAGGGTACCGTACTGTATGGGAGCCCTTCAATATTTATTTTATTTAATTTTATTATTTATTATTGAAGTGAATATAAAACTAAGTATTCTGTGAAAATTTCAAGCATCTACCTGTTACCATTATTAATATAGAGCGAAAAACGTCTAAAAATTAGGTTTGTTGTATGAGAGCCCCCCTTAAATACTTATTTTATTTTCTTTTTAGTATTTGTTGTTATAGCGGCAACAGAAATACATCATCCGTGAAAATTTCAGCTACCTAGCTATCATGGTTCATGAGATACAGCCCGGTGACAGACAGACAGACAGACGGATATCGAAGTCTTAGTAATAGGGTCCCGTTTTTCCCTTTGGGTACGGAACCCTAAAAAAACAGGTTAGGTATTTTATTACTCAAATACAAATATATATTGTTTAGCATTCCCTCGTTGTTTCACCTGGTTTTTCAAACATTTTCGCTTAACAATAGTGGTGTTAAGTGACGTAACAAGGTGAAACCGTCACAAGCCGGGTTAGAGATACCGCTTCCGGCCCTTCACGAGAGGGAAGCACGCCACACTGCTCGCTGGTGCCCATGACTTTGCACTTGACCTCACTCGACTCGCCCTGCACCACTGCCGTAGTTTACATTGTTACATAATACTAGTAGTTCTCCGAACAGTGCACCTGAATCTTCATTAACCTATATATATCTCGGCTCTCTTGACTGATTTGATTCACTCATGCAAATCTTGTTAAATGATTTATTAAATACATTCCGATAACAAGGCGACAGCCAACGACTCCGCTGCCAGCCCGAATAAGTAGGTAAGTATTCAGCATTTGTGACGCGGTTATCCAAATCCGGTCGCTGCTGTCTAGACAAGACAGCAATAGCTCCTTATGTCAAACTGCATACATAATGACCAGAGACATAATAAATAAAAAAACAGATGCGGTGTTTAGTAATTCGTCATACAATAATTATTTTTCGCAAAAAAATGGCAAAACCGCCTTCCATCGTGTACAAAATTCGAATATTTCGCTCGAATTGTTTTACATTATTGTTGATTTATCAAAAACGGCTCAGCCGATTTCTGTAAAATTTAAATGGGACCACCTTGGAAGTATACCTTTTCAAACTAAAAAATATTTTTTCGATTCAACCAGCCAGTTTGGCAGCTAGAGCCACCAAAATTTCATGTACTTTTTCATGAATAAACTATTATAGACAGACAAAGGCAGAACGTGTGATTTTGATTAATTTGCTTGAATCTATCCGTCGTTTTTGTGGTCAAGCGTTCATCTGTACCTGAGTGGGTTTTTTGATAGTTTTGATTTATTTACGATATTACGATCAAATAAAGAAGATGTGCCACTAATCCTAATCCTTACATAGTATAAAATAAAGTCGCTATTTTCGTTTGTTTGTTTGTCTGTATGCTTAAATCTTTAAAACTACGCAACGGATTTTGATGCGGTTTTTTTAATGGATAGAGTGATTCAAGAGGAAGGTTTATATGTATAAAAATTCCCGAAATTCCCACGGGAACGGGCACAACGCGGGTAAAACCGCGGGGCGCTGCTAGTTCATTATATTTTATTTTTTTATTATAATAAATGGATTAACTACTATTAGTAGGTCAATGCAACAAATGTGATTTTTAGGAGTTTTTTGCTCGCTATTAATAACGGCAAGAGGAATGGGGCTCCCATACGGTACGGAACCCTTCGTACGCGAGTCCCACTCGCACTTGGCCGATTTTATTATATTCACGTGCGATGCTATCTTGTTCGCACCTACATAGATTTTCAATGCTCACACCTGCTCTCATTCGGTACGAGTAATGGTACTATGAAGCCACAGTAGCCACACACATTCAGATTCGGAAATGTGAATATTTCCACGCTCTAATTAGTTACTTCTTTCCCAAAAACTAAAAACGTCGTACACGCCCATTGAACATTTTGTACGTAAGTTCAAGTTTCCGAATCTGTAATCCAAATAAAGTAAGTCGTTAACACAAAATATGCAACTACGCTACGGTTTCACTCTAAAGTTCAAAGTTCTCAGTGATCCGCGACCCAGCGAAGTAGTTTCTCAATCTCAGAGTTAGTTTTATCGGCGAGCGTTTACTCTACCAACAGCGTTATTATTAGAGCTTGTTTGATCTGCGGCCTGATCCGCTCAGACTTCCCAGGAACTTCATACTCATTAAAGCTCAGCTCCACCAAAGACAAGCAGAGCCGTGCCTGCACTGTTAATATTCCACTGTTGAATATAGGTCTTCTCACGAAGAGGGATTCGGACGTATCCACCATGCCAGTGCAGGTCCGCGACTCCACTGCATAAAGTGTACAAATATTTAATATTATTGACGGAATTAAATATTTTGTACAGTAGTTCATTGGTTATCACATGACTTTTAAGGGTTCCGTAACCAAAGGGTAAAAACAGGACCCTATTTCTAAGACTTCGATGTCCGTCTGTCTGTCTGTCTGTCACCGGGCTGTATCTCATGAACCGTGATAGCTAGGCAGCTGAAATTTTCACAGATGGTGTATTTCTGTTGCCGCTATAACAACAAATACTAAAAAAGAACAAATTGAATATTTAAGGATGCTCCCATGCAACAAATGTGATTTTTAGGAGTTTTTTGCTCGCTTTTAATAACGGCAAGAGGAATGGGGCTCCCATACGGTACGGAACCCTTAGTGCGCGAGTCCCACTCGCACTTGGCCGATTTTATTATATTCACGTGCGATGCTATCTTGTTCGCACCTACATAGATTTTCAATGCTTACACCTGCTCTCATTCGATCTCGTGACCAATTACGCATAGGTACTTATCCTACCTAGCTATTTATTTATAAAATAAATTATTACAAGATTCTGGATATCATGTAGCAGCAGAGTGATTGGTAGCCAAAACAAGTAAAACGAGCCCAAACACGACGGGTCTAACTTGTTTAGTACAGGATTTCCTATGGCCACCTTCCGACTCCATCATCAGATCAGCTCTATGGACAGCGGATTCGAGTCTTAGTAATAATCCTATTACTAATCCCGTTTTTACCCTTTGGGTACGGAACCCTAAAAAAGATTACTTTTTGACTTTTGTAATTTCTGAAGTGAAAAGTTTATATAGGCACGTAAGTATCGAAGTTTTTTTTATGTTATTTTTTTGGGAAGCACGGGATTAAGTTACATTGGGGCTATAACATTTTACTATTTTTTTTTGTTACAGACGTTAGCCCCTGTAGCCCAGGGGCCTATTGATGCGGCTGATACGGCGTGACCCTGAAGCTAAAGCACAACATAGGTGTCTTCAAATTTCGAGTAAATAGGTGTCTTCTAGGTAAGCGTGCTACACCCTAGCCGCATATCTGCTTAACATCAGGAAGTATGCGGTCAAACGCAAACCTATATGAAAGAAAAAATAAAAAAACCCTGTAGCTAGTCATGGTGTCAGGGTTTTTAATCCGCTTAGCGCCTGAAAGCTTCTACCGTGTCAGCGCAGCGCGGTGAAAATACGCGACGCCTACAATCATTTAACATGCCATCAAAGCCTCTGTAGCAGTAAATGCTATAAGTTTATGAAAGTGTTGAAGTCATGAAATATAGTTTTTGAAGTTGAAACTTCTAATGCGACTTCCAACAAGGTTGCATTAAACGTTTAACGCTACCATGGAGGGGGTATAAAAGCACTGTTGCGTCGAAGTTTCACTTCTTCCGCGCGGAGGGACTCCAGTTCACGGTTTTTTAACCGACTTCCATAAAGGAGGAGGTTCTATGTTCGTCTGTATGTATTTCTTTTTCTTTTGTGTATGTTCATTGATCATTCTGCCCATTGTGAAACGAATTTAAAAATAGTTCTAAAGGGAAGTAGTTCCATTTAAATTTTATAGAAATCTGCTAAACTGTTTTTTAAAAATTAACAATAATGTAAACAATTCGAACGAAATATTCGAATTTTGTACACGATGGAAGGTGGTTTTGCCATTTTTTGAGAAAAATAATTACTAAATTTAATCGAATCATACTTCTTGGCGTTAATCTGTGAATACGAGACGAGTGGTTGCGCAGTAGCAATATCATCACCTATTCATTATGCTACCCTACATTGTACAGGATATTTACCATCAATCGCGAGCTCTCAACATATAGGATTCAGTGCATGCTCTCAGTTTGTTCCAAGCGGTTGCATTTATGTTTGCAAGAAATTGCACACTAAATAAAACTAACACTAACGCAAAAAAAAAACATTCTCTATGATAGGGCTTTATTATTCATCGACTGATACCCACAACAGATTTTTGATTTAATTATCTATTCGTATTAACTATTTCATTTCTTATAAGAAGAAAAGAAATATCGTGTAATTCTAACCTTTGATCAACTATTTCATGGATCCGAAATACATTTGTAATATTTAGGTCGATCGTAAATATCTCGAATAACTTGAAAATAAACGTTTGGCTTCATTTCATCAATCTTCAAATTTGTTGTGAAATAATATTTCAATCGCTGGGATTCGTTTCCGAGAACAATTTTACTTTTACATTTGTTACATGGAAGCAAATAATACATTAAAAGATATGTAAAGATACGTACAAATATTTTTACGCATTTGGACGCAAATTACTTAATATCATTATGGCAGGAGACAGGGTGTTGCTGCTGAGTTACAACTGCGAAATCGCGAAACAAAAATCATGTGTTCCATACATAAAGTTCATTGACTTTCAGCAAAATGTATGGAGCAGCTGATTTTTTATCCGCGATTACGGAATTTGGTACCGTAGTAAAAGTTGTTCATAATACAGAGCACAAATACCTCTGACATTAAAACACTTTGTAAAATTCCATCTTGTGTACCCATATTTTGAATAAACGTGATAGGGAATGTTTTTGTTTGAGCAGACGTGAAAATCATTTATTTAATAAGTGCATCTGTCGAGAATGAAGCTTTGCGTCGGCGTTTATTTTAAAATGTATACAGCTATGAAAATTGAAAGGTCTCTTGACCTCTCGCCCGGCCCTGCCGCCTCTGCTAATAAATTCATAGCGAGGGAGGATTTTTCTCTCAAACGGTAAATAAAAATATGCAAAAGAGGCAGGCAAAGCCCCTATCTTTTACTATACATCTTTGTTTTCATTTATTTCAGTAACCGAATAAAATTCTATAATCTGAAACTCAATCTGAATGCCTAAAAACCTACTTCTAATCAGCCTCTTGTGTAACCGCGAAAAGCGAAAAATAGCCGCGCACTTAATAAAATCAAAACAAGCGAAGTATTTTTGCCGTGAAATGGTAAGTTAATTTCGGAATAAGACGGTTTTATATTCTAAATTCGTAAATGGAATTCCCCGTGAGTCGTTATAATCGTGTTATTGCGGTCGGGAGCGCTCCGCCCGCCCGCCGCCGCCCGGCCACGCCACGAGCCGGATGTCTGCCAGTTACAGTGAAATAAATGGCTATCATTCACTGATATGGTTCAACGTCAACCGTTTCAAAAATGAAACCATAAAAAGTAAGGGTGGATGTTGAAATTGAATGTGCCGAAATCAATTGCTCGAACACTTTAAACTGATGATATGACGACTGATGATACTGTGAAGAGAGTGTAGGCTTGAAGAATATCTGAGTACTCTTTACGTGATTTAATGAAATTTCATTAAATGGACCATAAATCGTAAACGGTAAGTTTTACAAAAAAGTTTAATGGAAACAAAAGATGCGAAATGAAATTTCATTAAATGGACCTTGAAACATTAAATGGTCCATAAATCGTAAACGGTAGGTTTTACAAAAAAGTTTATTGGGAACAAAAGATGTGAAATTTTATTTTCTACAATAATAATCTTAACGTTTATTGCCCTTAAGTACATAGTTTCCGAGATGTCGGCCAAAAACATTTTTTCAAGATGACGTGTCACGAACGCATTCTCTGAACGGCCGAACTATAACTACGTGACATTGGCGGAGTTGTGTTCAAAACCACAAAATAAGAAAGAATTGAATTGAATCTCTCGATTGTGCCTACTCTCAAAAAGTTATACGGAACATTGTAAACATTATAATGACTACAATGGGACCAACCAGGAATCTCAAAAAAACAATTGTAGTTTAATATTTTTGGCGATAGCTTGTAATTACTAACATAGTCTATAAGTCTCATGCATCTGCTCCGCACCTGCGTCTTGACGCGTAAATTAGCGCGCTAATTAAGGTTCTTAACGCTGAGTTCGCTTTTTCACGGCAATTTATTGGCACCGAAAGGCGGACCGTTTTACCGTATTCGCGGTGGTGTATGGTTTATAATGAGCGTGTGTCGATCGGACCGCACCGGACATCCATCTGGCCATTTCACTGTAGTGTAAAACACTGTAGTAGTTAAACTCGCCATTTCACTGTAGTTATTGCTTTTCACCCGCTGCTTGGCTTTTGCTTTCGCTTTCAGCACAATAACCGCAGTTCGATGCCGGTCCCAAGCCCGGATAAAGAGTGAGGGCATTAGAGGGGATGGGGTGAACGGTATTTCAAATTATTCTTTGGTATGCCGAGCACCCCATCCCCTCCGCGGCAGCCCGTGGCCGGGCGTGTGTGGTGGAGGAGTGCGGCCTCCCTTGTGTTTCTCGGGACGACCCGCTCACCACCTAGCACGCGAAATATCGGGGGGATGTAGCTTGGGCAACTGCTTCTACCCTTCGCTGAGCGCCCATTAACTGTCTGCTTGCTCCACAGTTCCCTTGCTTAACTAATATGATGAGCCAAAACGACAAAGTTAGCATGCCCTGTGATCCGGCTAGCGCCCGGCGCCCTCTGGTTCCCGGGCCGGAGGGTGTGAAGTGGGCGACCGAAGGCGACGGCGGGGTGGAGTCCCAGGCCTCGCCGGCCGCAGCTGCTACTGGATCGACGACGAGCGCGGCAGCCGCCCAGCAGCCAACAGCACCTGGACCAGTGCAGAAGCCTGGAGCAGGAGCGGAGCGGCGCGGACGGCGCCGGGAGACGGCGGCGGAGAGCGACGCCGTAGTAGGGTCAGGTGGGCGCCGGGAGGGCGGCTGGCCGTCCCCCGGCTTATATCGCGGCATTAGCCGGCGAGCTTTATCGAGGCAGCGCAGGGCTTTCGGGGACCAGCTGAGGGAGAGTTGGCATCAGCTGCGGCAGGAGGGCGTCATGCCTCTGCCCGGTATGGCGGCGCTTGCGCCCCCCATCGTGGCATGCATGACGCGTGACCCACCACGGGCGGCGAGCCTCGGCCGCGTAGCCGCGCCACGTCCGGGCCCGAGCGCCGGGCCCGCGACCGTCACGGCCGGCGCGGCGCGCGCCCGAGGGCCGCCGCCTCCCCCGAGGGCTCTGCCGCTGAACGCCCCACACGTGGCGCGCGACCCGGCACCGATCGACTCAATTGGTGCTCACCGACCTGCATCGAAAACCGCCCTATGCCCGTCTGACGGCCATAGGAGGGAAAAGGGGAAGGAGGTGAGCACGGGCACGGGGATAGGGACGGGGATAGAGAGAGAGGTCGCCGGGTTCGCCGCGTCCGACACGGTTAATCCACACTCGGGGGTAGGAGAGGGGTCGACCCGAGGAGCTAAGCGACAACGGAGCTCTGACTTCGTTTCACCAACGTCGAGCGTAGCAGTCGACAAAAAGGTCTGTCAACGCGCGAACTCTGCCGAATCACACGCGGTGCACAACACACGCGGCACACACGAGACACCCGCGGGCTCGCTGCCGCCCGGCGGTGGCGCGCTCGCGGGCGGACGAGGTATGGTCGCCGCGGGGCCCTCGTCGTACGCCGAGGCCGCCAGGACTTGGGGCCCCGCGGTGCTGATTATGGAGCGTAACCGTGCACCTATGGACGAACTGCGGGCTATGCATGTACGTATGACGATTGAGCAGGCACAGCAGGAGTGCTATGTGAACCGCAACATACAGGCCAATGGTCGCCTGCCTCAGTTCGAAAGGTTGGCTGCGACGTCCCGCGGCGGGCTGAGGTACGTACCTGCGGACGACTGCGCACTCGACTGGCTCAAGTCGCTCGTGGAGAGGTCGCCGGCTCTGTGGGAAGGTTTTGGCGAGTGCGTTGTCGTCCCGGAGAGCGAGGTGCCGCGGTACTACTCCGCGGTCATAAATATCCCCGACTTCGGGAGAGGAGTGCCGGCGCTGTGTGGCGACGGACCGGAACAACTCGTCGGATACCTGGCTGCCATGAATCCGGAGGTAGGTGTGGAGCGGTGGCGAGTGTTCACCCACAAGGTGGAAATTGTGGGGAGCGCTCGCAACCACCTCCTAGTGGTGGGTATTGCGCCAGAGGACATTGAGCCCCTCAGACGTGTCGACTTTCGCCTGTATTACATTTGCGCGAAGGTCTTCGTGAGAGTGAGGGGATACAGAGCCAACAGAGGGGGCGGGTCGTCGAGGGTGCCGGGGGGTGAGAACGTCGGGGGCGCTGCTTCGTGCAGTCAAACCACGCTCGCGCTGCCCGACGCCGACGACGACACGCCGCTCGCCGAAAGCATGGGGTGGACGCGGGAGGAGGAGGAGCGGTTGCTGGACGCGGCCGACGAGGGCGATGGGATGCTGGACCTGTACGGGCTCAACATCTTCTCGCCCGCGTCGTCCATGGACACGGATCGTGCAGGTCCCTCCCGCGCCGACCACGATGCCTAATGTGTAGATAGGGGTCCGCGTAATTGTCTTAAAAATGGATTGCCAAACTCAATTGATTCACAAAAACACACACACTTCGACTGCTTCGGCAGCCGGAGGTTCACATAGTACACTAAACAGTGGTCCTAATCTCAATATCATTCAAGGTAACATTCATCATAGCGTCTCAGGCTCCGCCGCCCTACGCGAAGCCCTTGAGAAGCGACAGAACACAATAGCACTGGTCCAGGAACCGTATTTAATCCGTGGCAAGGTAAGCGGCTTAAATGGTCTCCGAGGTAACGTATTCATTCCTCCCGTGCAAAATAAAATGCGCACTCTTATATATATCCCGCAGCCGTATAAGGCGTCGTTGGTGACACACTTGTGTAATGATGATCTCACTGTAGTTAAATTAGATACCGGTCTTCGAGGCAACCTCAGCACCGTAGTTGTAGCCTCGGCTTACCTAGATATCACAGAAGATGCGCCACATCCGGCGCTCGAAGAATTAATGCTTTTCTGTACAAGTAACAAACTAGAATGTATAATAGGATGTGACTCAAACGCCCACTGCACTGTGTGGGGCTGTCCCGATACAAATGAGAGGGGAAATGATGTGCTGGAGTTCATCCTCAGGCATGACTTGAACCTACTTAACCATGGCTCTGAGCCTACTTTTGTAACATCTTGGGCCAGAACCATTATCGACATAACACTGGCTACAATCAATATCTCTAATACAATCAATGATTGGCACGTGGCGACTGATGAATACTCTGGTTCGGACCATAGATGGATCAGATATAGTCTAACCGTTGGTAAGCACGAACCACGAACCTATAGGAACCCGAAGAAAACTGACATACCTACCTTTAGAACTGAACTCGAAAAGGCCATGTCAGGAACACCACTAGATCCAAATGCGGAACTATCTCCGCAGGAAATAGAGACCACGACAGAAGTACTGGTACATGCTTTGATTACAAGCTATGAAAAAGCTTGTCCGTTAAAAAAGGAAAACTATAGTTCAATTCCTAAAAAAGATAGATGGTGGAATAAGGACCTGACCAAGCTCAGGAAGAAGGTCAGACACCTTTTCAACAGAGCTATGAACACTGATGCACCGGTGGACTGGCAGGAGTACAGAAAGATGCGCCACCGATTCAAGGTGGAGGTCAAAAAGAGCCAGAAAAACTCTTGGAAAAAGTATAGTAACTCTATCCAATCGGAGAGTGAAACTGCACGACTCAGAAAAATCATATCTAGTGACTCACAAATAAAGTTGGGCACTCTGAAGAAAGCTGACGGTACTTACACAGCCTCAGAACAGGAGCAATTTGAATTGCTTCTACAAACACACTTTCCAGATTGTCAACTGAACGACACAGATGGATGGGAACCACATATACCACATAAACCTGGTAAGGAAGACTGGGATTTTGCAGATTCTATTGTCACAGAAGAGACTCTTCTATGGGCAATTAGTACTTTCCAACCACACAAGGCACCCGGACTGGATGAAATATTTCCGGCTCTCCTGCAATGGGGCCTAAAACTAATAAAAACACATCTTATCGCCATATTTAGATCGTGTATGGCGTGGAGATATGTGCCTAAAGCCTGGAGAGAAGTGAAAGTGGTATTTCTACCAAAGCCAGGAAAAACTGATTACACAAATCCAAAGTCGTTTAGACCAATAAGCCTCAGCTCTTTTCTATTGAAAACGCTGGAACGACTCTGCGATAAGCACATAAGAGGTGGACCCCTGACGGAAAATCCAGTCCACAATAATCAACATGCCTACCAATCGGGCAAATCAACGGAGACTGCTCTCCACCAAGTAGTCTACAAAATTGAATCTGCACTGGAAAGCAAACAGTCCTGTTTGGCCACTTTCATTGATATTGAGGGGGCTTTTGATAGGACTACTTTCCCTAGTATTGAAGATGGATTGAAAAAACACGGAGTAGACAGTAGAGTAAATGGTTGGATAACCACAATGCTCGCTGGCAGAACAGCCAACATTAAAACGGCAGGCGCGACGCGCTGTCGAGTCACAAAAGGCTGCCCACAAGGAGGAGTTATGTCACCTTTACTATGGGTAGTAGTGGTGGACGAACTCGTCGCACTCCTTAACAAAGAAGGCATTGTCACTGTGGCATATGCTGACGACCTGGTGATCATGGTGTCCGGACTATTCGAGTCGACTCTGTGTGAGAAGATGCAAAAGGCGCTCAAGATCGTTGAAAAATGGTGTGAACGCCATGGACTTTCTGTGAATCCACAAAAAACCGAGTTAGTGTTATTCACACGAAAAACCAAGAAAACAGACTTAAAAACTCCTTCGCTGTTTGGTACTAAGTTATCACTAAGCAAGGAAGTTAAATATCTAGGTATCTGGCTAGACAGCAAACTTTTGTGGGGAAAGCAACTTGAATATGTCACCACGAAGGCAACAAATATTCTGTGGCAGTGCACCAGGGCGGTGGGAAAAGACTGGGGTCTTAAGCCAAAGCTCTGTCACTGGCTCTATACAGTCATAGTGCGTCCAGTTCTCACATACGGCTGTGTCGTGTGGTGGACACGCACGAGTCTAGCGACCGCTATAACTAAACTACAACAAACGCAAAGACTTGCGTGCTCTCTAATCAGCGGATGTATGAAAAAGACACCCTCAGCTGCTCTCGAAATCATCTTAGGGCTCACACCACTGCACCTGCATATACAGCAGGAGGCGATGGCTTCTGCCCTACGGATTAAATCTACAAATCAGTGGAAAAGTACGGGTGCCACGACAAACCACTGCAGAATAATAGATCGGGCGACAGCAATAATTCCCGAAGCAAGCCGTGGTACGGATAAAATAGCTAAAACTCATCTCGACTGCAAAAAGTATGAGTTGATCATAGAGAACGATGCATCAAACGATGTATTGCCATCTTGGAATGTGTATACGGATGGTGCAAAAAACAAGGAAGGAACAGGCTGCGGATATTACTCGCCGGAGTTTGGGCTCAGAGAGTCCTTGGCCGTGAGTAAAACTACAACAATTTTGCAAGCGGAGGCCCTGGGCCTGCTACTAGCCGCAAAAGCACTTGAACCTTTAAATGAGCTTCTGACAGCTGCTGGAAACGGGGAGGCCAAGGAGGTCATCGTGTTCACGGTTGACAGTGCTGCTACTATCTACGCACTCAGAAGACCTGTAACAAGGTCTAGAGTCATTGCTGAGTGTCATACAACACTCCAAACTCTATCAAGTAAGCATAGAATCATCGTGCGATGGACAAAGAGTCACGGTTCATGTACGGGTAACAACATAGCCGACACCCTTGCCAAAGAGGGTACGAGAAAACATGTTAGGGACGGGGCAACAATACACTGTAAGCCGACAGCGATGGAAGTGCGTGAATTGTTGCGCCGTCACACTGAAAAAGAACAACAGAATATGTGGAACAAAAGGGAGGATTGCAAGCATTCTAAGGCTGCTTTTCCAACCCTGAATAAAAACATCACGAACGACCTATTGAAGTTGCAGCGACATGATCTCCGACTTATGGTAGGCCTCATAACTGGTCACTGCAACTTGAATAGTCATCTGTATAAACTGGGAGCCACTGACAGCCCACTTTGTCGTGGCTGTTTGGAAGAAAACGAAACTGTAGAGCATGTTCTGTGGCATTGCAAAGCCACAGAAGACACTAGAATAGCTAACGGGTTGCATGACGCTTTTGCATTGGCATTATCATTAGCTTTGTCATCCACATCGCCATCATCTTATTCACCATCTAAGCTACAGTTATGCCAGCGGCCCAGAGCCACGCTCCGTTACTTTAAGGAGCTGGGCTGGCTCGGGTAGACGCTGGAGGGGGAAATGCACAAAACACCCCATGCGGGACGTCAGTGCAGGACTTATCGCCCCCACGTCGAATAAGAATAAGAATAAGATCCATCTGGCGAAAAATGTAGGCACTTGTTTATGGACGGTCCGTTGTCGGTGAAAACAGCCGTGAACCAGCACTCTAACGCTGCCAGTCCTATATTTTATCGCGTTAAAACGTTGTTATTTACATAACGGCTTGATAAACTAATTTACGCGTTAAGACGTAGGTGGAGCAGTAGCATTAGAATAAACATATTTCGAACTTGAATTGGTGGCGGTGAAACTTCGGAAGATCCGCAAATAAAGAATTGAATTCCTTGAATGCCCTCTCAAGATGCTACAATACGAGTACAAATAAAATATATAGAACGAAGTGACCTGTGCCCTAAGCCTGTGCCAAGCCGGCCACATTTAATGGATGATGACAGATGGTGCGGACTGTTCCTAATAACGTAGTAATTGGGCTTCGGTTCGGTTCGGTAACGATGCCACGGATGAAGCCCAAACTTTAGCAAAGGGGCTACAAAACGTTGACATGCGAACATGTGACATATGAAGTTACTTACCAAATAGAGCGGAGCCAATACTTGTGGTTCTGGGCAGAATATTCTGGACCGTAGACTCATAGCAGAAATGAGAAAAATCATGTTTGCTTAGGGAAGAACAAACAGAAACTGCTCTGTTCATATCTCACTAAACTAATTGTGAACACGGACTACAACGCTCTGACCGTCTTTACTTTGTTGGAGTTTGGGCCTTCATTATCATCGATAATATTAACAATGAGCTATGGAGGGGGATTTAGTTAAGTTTTTCGTACCCATAAAGATGATATTTTTGTTTGAGATTTCACAGAGATAGGTACTACTTACTACTTGTGTCAGTAATAATATTGTTATTTTTCGCTAAAAATGGCACAACCGACTTTGATCGTGGACAAAACTCGAATAGTTTGGTCGAATCGATGTATTTCATTTTTTGAAAATTTCTGAGGTATGATCTATCGCGGAAATCTACCTACTTCATTGTGGCGGAGTAATCGCGTATCATAACCGACTTCAAAAAAAGGATTTATTCGTCGGTGTGAATAAATTCTTTTTTGAAGTCGGTTAACAAATTGAAACAGAAGTAAAGAGGATTCAATAACGAAAATTTCTGATACAACACATCAGATTGATAGGCTGAAGGCCCATTAGGCAAAGACAAATAGACAAAGAATAGCTCGTAAAACCATAGATGATTGATCTGTGAGGTTTTAACACGAAGACCACAGACCCAGCAGATGTAGCGAACACCCTCACAAGATCGTCGGCGTGACTCGTGATCGACCGAAGACGTATACAAGAGATGTCCATGTCAAAGTCCAGTGGACGTAGCAAGGCTAAGATGTTGACAATATAATCTAAGTGATATTTTCATTCATCATGTAATCTTCTGCTTATTTTTTGGGTTATAGTACCAATCATCCGCAGCCATCTGCTACGGCCTACGTCGTACCCCTACCACGAAGTTTTAGGTAAAGGTGGAGAATGCACTCCTAATACCTATTTGAGTCAAATACCTACACAATGCTATCTCACTCTTCTGTGGTCGGAACTATCTTTCTAATAGGGTAACCCTACATTTTTGCCTAAATTTAGGACGCACTGATATTAATCACAATGATGAGTAAATCATTACATGAAAATACACAATTGGTATATGAACAATAAAAAGTAAACTTAAGGACTTTGTTCTATAGGGCATCGCAGATATACAAAAACTAATTCTTCAATAAATGTGTAAGAATGCAATCTTGCTAGTCAATAAATGTGTACAACTACGCTCTGGATTTAAATGCTTTATGATGAAATACTGCGCCTGTTATTGATGGCATTTGTAATTCGACAGCGCGCAGCAGAGCCTTAATAATAGGGTTCCGTTTTTACCCTTTGGGTACGGAACCCTAAAAAGTTAATCAAAAACAATGTAATTCAAATTATAATAGATTATTAACAAACACACATAATTTACAAAAAAAAAAAAAAACAAATCATTCGGCCTGCAGTGCTGTTGACTTCAATCGTTTTCTTGATGTATAATAATCTGTTGCATTAAAGTGTAGGCTACAAATTCTGGAAGTCTTAAAAAAATGGTATTTCAGTGGTACAATTACTAAGCACGAAGTTCTTTGAGATTTGTCTTTGGGAAACCTAAAAAACGGACACAATGATACTATAGATATGATAATAATTTAACCAGATGATAATTTGATACGACAAGGAGTCAACATAATGATTTTTTTATGAATAGAGATTCAAATATAGTAGGTACCTAAAAACTATAGATTACAGATGTAAATCACATAATGTCCTTGTTAATTTTAATTGTGTTTAAAGAATTGCACTAATTGTGACAAATATCAGCGCTCAATAATACACACACACACTGTCTGTACGACAGTCTTTTTTTTTTTTTTTTTTTTTTATTCAATATAGGTTTGCGTTTGACTACATACTGCCTGATGTCGAGCAGATATGCGGTCTAGGATGTAGCACGCTTACCTAGAAGATACCTATTTACTCGGGATTTGAAGACACCCACGTCGTACTTTAGCGGGAAGACAGACCCAGGCAAAGCGTTCCACATTCTGGCTGTTCGTATGAGGAATGAGGACTCGAAACGCTTGGTTCTAACGCGCGGAATGTCCACCATAAAAGGGTGGCGCTTTGGTCGCGTCTGTCTAGCCGTACGATAGAAGAAAGGGGCAGGTGGGACCAGATTGTGCAACTCCTGAGCGCACTCTCCGAAGTGTATCCGATAAAAGGCCGACAAACACGCCACCTTACGTCGATGCTCAAGACTTTGCAGCTGCGACTTAGTCAAGGTGTCGTTGTCAATCAGCCTCCTGGCTCGCCTCTCAATCGACTCCAGAGCCTCCAGTTGATATTTGGCAGAGCCATCCCAAAGGTGAGAGCAGTATTCCATACAAGACCTGACTTGTGCTTTATAAAGACTAAGCAGTTGCTCAGGTGTGAAATACCGTCTCACCTTAGCGAGAACACCAAGTTTTTTGGAGGCTAATTGAGCTTTTGACTCTATATAAGAGCCAAAGTTAAGAGTCGATGAGAGTGAAACGCCCAGTAGTTCCAAGCTGTCAGTTACCGGAACGGAGACACCGCGGAAAGCGGGAGACAATTGAAAGGGTCTCTTTTTGGCCGAGAACAAACAGCCTTGAGTCTTCGTGGCATTAAACTTGACCAGGTTAGCATCGCCCCAGTCAGATACCGCCTCCAGACTCAAGTTGAGCCGTTCAACCATAGCCTCTCTGTGTGACTCGATCTGTGGCCCGCTGGTTCTTGCATCGGATGTGTAGCTCTCCACGACTGTACTGTCGTCTGCGTACCCAAAGATCCCGGGCTTTAGCAGATCGTTGATATGCAGTAGGAAGAGGGTCGCAGAGAGTACTGATCCCTGAGGAACACCGGCATTGATAGCCATTTGGTCTGATGAGCAGCCATCTACAACCACTCGTATCGACCGATTCCTCAAGAAATCAGATATCCATGCGCAGAAATCAGCAGGCAGGCCGTAAGATGGGAGCTTGCCAATAAGGCTCTCGTGCCAGACCCTGTCAAAAGCTTTTGAGATGTCCAAGGAGACAGCCAGCGCCTCCCCGTGCTTTTCGATGACCTCACTCCAGATGTGTGTGGCGTACGCCAGAAGGTCCCCAGTAGACCGGTTTCGGCGAAAGCCGTACTGGCGGTCACTGAGTAGGTCATTCGCTTCTAGGTACGCCAGGAGCCTGTTGTTAAGAACACGTTCCATACTCTTACAGAGTATAGACGTGATCGAAATCGGTCTGTAGTTAGCAGGGTCGGCACGGCTGCCTTTCTTGGGAACAGGCTGCACGTTAGCAAGCTTCCAAGATTTGGGCACTTGACCTGTCTTTAGAGATAGGCGGAAGAGGCGAGTCAGCACAGGTGACAGCTCAGGCGCACAAGTCCTCAGTACAATGGCCGGAATACCATCAGGGCCACTGGCCTTGTTCACATCTAGACTGCGGAGAACTTTGAGAACCTCTTTTTGCCGGATATGTATTTCACTCATTACAGTGCCACAGTTTGGCAAAGTTGGAGGTCTCGCACTACCGGGGTCCAGACGCGAAGACTCAGCAAATTGAGATGCAAATAAATTTGCTTTCTCCACCGCTGTATGGGCCAGCGAACCATTGGGTTTCAGCAACGGAGGCAGAGAGGGGCGGCAGAAGTTCGCTTCAACCGATTTAGCTAGGGACCAGAATGCCTTACTACCCGCAGGGTAAGAAGCAAGCTTGTTCCCTATTCGACTAATGTGATCAAAGCGAGCCCTCCGCATAACCCTTTTGCAGGACTTAGCAGCCCTATTGTATGCCTTCTTCCTTAGACGAACGTCCCTCGACTTACGGTTTCGAGCATCGACCCAAGCCAGGTATGCTTGATGCTTTTGCGCTTCAGCGCGTCCACATTCAGGCCCAAACCAGGGCCTAGCTTTGCTAGACAGGGGCACGTCCGAAAATGGGATGAAGTATTCCATGGCGGTACGAAGCACATCTGTCACGGCATCCGCGCACGTAGAAGGATCATCGGAAGAGAAGCACACAGGCTGCCAAGGATAAGATGCAAAGAAACACCGCATCTCGTCCCAATCCGCTAACTTGTACCGCCACACCCGCCTTGACCCTTTGGGGCTGGGGTCTGATGGGGAGTAGACGGATACAGATTTCACCAGACAGTGATCAGATGTACCTAACGGTGAGGAAATCGACACTGAATAACGGTCTGGATCGGTAGTCAGTAGAAGGTCCAAGCAGTAGGCCGTGTGCGAGTCAACGTCAGGTACCCGTGTGGCGCCTTGAACCAGCTGGGTGAGATCAAATGTCAAGGCAAGCTTGCGCGTCTCAAGCCCAGCATGGTTTGTGTCCAGGTATGGGTGAAGCCACTCCTTGTGGTGGCCATTAAAGTCCCCCAGGATCACTAATTGGGCCGAAGGGTATCTGAGCTGAGCAGCATCCGCCGCCTCACTGAGGTATTCGGTGAGTCTGGTCGTCTCCTGGTCCCCACTATGTGATCGGTATACACAAGCGTAGATTATTTTCTCTAAGCCAGTATCCGCCAGAGCCCAAAGCACTGAAAAAGAGGAGTCTTCAAACCTACGAAGGCGCAGAAAGCAAATGTCATCCCGGGCGTACACGCATACACCCGCACGTGGTTTGAAACAGTGCTCCAGGGAGTACCCTGGGTAGGAGAGATACGACACGTCGGATGGACCAGCAATCTGCGTCTCCGTGAGAAACAATAGGTGGGAACGATCTGTCTCAAGATGATGATGGACAGGCGTGAGATTTGAGTGCAGGCCCCGAATATTGCACAGGTGCACTTTAAGTGAGAGGGAGTGCTGCCGCTGTGTATACGTTTTTTCAATCTGGAAGTCGGGTCGGAACAGTAGCGTCCTCTGGAGAATCGAAAACGGTGCACGCATCGACTACCGCATCGGCCGACTAGTCGTGGAGAGCAGCGGGATCCGAGGCACGGTTTGTCGCTGGCCGACCGCAGATAGTAGGGGGCCCAAGTAGTGAGCTAGCCACTCATGAAAGGCTGCCCCGCCATCTGTCGAAAAATCCCAGGGATGCGCCATCGTGCCGGTTGGCGACCGGACGAGAGGGCCCGATGGACATCCTTGGGGGGGCTCGGGCGTCCCCGCGGTCTCCAGGCTAGTCTACCGTGGATGTGTGTGGTTTGTGTGTTGTGCCACTGAATCTGCAGAGTGACGTCTCGTTCCACTACCGACTTTCTACCTACTTCACTCCAAAAAATTAAACATGAGAAACAGTAGTAGAAAAAAAACGTATACACAGCGGCAGTCTATAATATTTAGTTAGGCATTGCATACACAATAATAGTAAATTATTCTCAAAAAATATTTTATGGTTACCCTACTGCATTTTTACGATTTCATTGATGATTCAGCCATGACAGCTAGTATTTTGGTGACGGGTGTTACCGCATTAGGAAACTCCCAAAATTAGGGTTTTCTTTTAATTCTCTCCAGTGTTAGTAATTTGGAAAATTACAGCTGTACTTAAATTTTAACACAACACACACTTAATTTATATTTTTATTAATAACATTATTATTTCTTAAAGTTTTATGATAAGGATCTGATACTGGTATAGTTACTGGAAAACACTTTTGTAATCAGTTTGTGCATTCTACTTTTATTATCAGTTTTACAATAATTCACATTTTATCCCCTTTTAAACTGTAAATACATATAAATCGTAGTTTGGGGTTGGATGAAGTTGATAAACTCGAAACTTTGAAATTAAATTTACCCATTTTCGGGAATTTTTAGTGTATATAGAAATACCATACACCACACTAGAAAGAGAGTTCCAACCACAGAGAGTGAGATAGCAATGTGTAGGTATTTGACTCAAATAGGTATTAGAAGTGCAATCTCCACCGTTACCTAAAACTTCATGACCCCTACGTATAAAATACGATAAGTAGTAAACAACTTAGGTAATTACAGTCAATGCAAAATGTTTGTCAATTAATTAGATCTCCATAGTTTAGTATTTTACAAAAATGGCTACGATATGCTACGAAGTCGTGTGACGCAACCTGTTCATTACCTAAACTGCGTTGCTACGTGTAGCAAATATTTATCAATCCGTGGCTACGCGCCAAACTCGTTATTTTATGAAGCCATAAGAAAACCCTAAAAACGAAACATAAATAGTGATATTCCATTCCATCGATGCCCTATTTCCGATGGCATGCTGCGAAGGAGCTCGGTTCATGGAGTAGGTATATGCGTACAGGTCAAATTCCCACTTTGAGCCTCGCGTGTCGGTCACCGCCATAGCAACTGTTTCATGTTGACATGAATATATTTGCCTTAGGGCGTTGAATCCACCAACACGAAGATGTGTGAAGCTATAGCTTGAGCGATGTTGTAGCTTGTGAGGTCCGTCTTTCATTACGATACGCAAACACGACTCTAGTCTACACATCTCCGCTTCGCTTTGTTGGAGTTTAGGCCTTAATCCATGTGAGCTCCGTGAAATGTCCCTGAATTTACAAACCATTTTGGAAATTCCGTTGTCGAGTGTAGCGTGTCGTGTGAGCTGTCGCAATGTGACGCGACCCAGCTGCCAGCCGAGATGCCTGCTCATTATGGGATTGTAAGCATTACTAACCAGCATTGTTTGTTAGTAAAGCGATGGCGTTCAATGTTTCGTGAAATGCTTAAGCGCTGGTTTTGAAATGTGTTAGTATGTCTATATTTCCTCGTTAATTATGTAAAGTCGAATGATTCAACGAGGCTGTCATGCTTAAACAAAATGTTATCATTACTTGTAAAAACCTAAACAGCAAATGTTAAAATAAAGGAGCTGTGGCGGCGTGACCTTTACTTGTTGTATAAACTCATATTCATATTCATATTCATTTTATTCATAAAAAATATTACACGTCAAATAATGTTTGTTTTAACACAAAAACAATTACATTCAAGATTATAGAATTACATACACATTGACAAATAATTTAAATTAAAAATGTCAACAGTCAAATTATAATAAATTAATTAATTATGTCACGGCAATAAACTAAAACTAAAACAAGTCTTTAAAAATAAAATACAACTGAAATTACATCATTGTAAAAATTATAAACAATTGATAAAAACAATATATAAACAATAAACCTATCGTTTATTGTACACATTTAAGCATGTCAAAATCATACAATGCCTCCTCGATAAGCCAGCGTTTTAGGCGGGCTTTGAAAGAAATTAAGCTAGGTGCGTCAGTAACACTATCAGGCAACAAATTATAGACCTTTGGTCCCATAACATGTGTAATCTTTGTGGACTTTTCTTTCTCATTTTGTTATGAAAATTCAATATCTATTTTTTGGATATAAAAGCGAATAAAACAAATGCCGCATTCAGCCCCTTACATTTGGCCTTTTATATACCCTTATGGTGATTGTTTGTTCTGAGATCTTGCTAATGTTGTCAAAGGATTGTTTGTCAGTGTGTAGTATAGCATGTGATTTTATAACGACTCTTTATGAAATTCAGTAATTTTTGGACGTCTTTCGTCACGTACGAACAGTACATTACGGTTTTTTATTAGCTTTCAGCAAACATTTTTGAGGTATTCGTGCGTGGGACGCGTGCCTATTGATAAAACTGCGGCGAACGTTCATTACATAATAACTTTGTTACTCTAACATTGCTTACGAGTATGTAATTTTACTCGTAGGTATATGTTATCTGAAAAATACAAAATCTCATAATACAATATACGATTATATTGTACAATTGTACAATATACGATGATCTATTTTTGTATAACGACAAATTCTAAAAAAGAATCCTAAACAATGCCCGACTGACTTGAAATAATTACTTGTCTTGTCTAAGTGAAAATTCTGTAGGTAGGTACGTCTACGAATATGAAAGAAGTCTGAAGGCTGGTCATGAAAGTAAGAACCGAAGCTACGAGCAATATAATATATATAATTGAAATTTGAGATGTTAAAACTTTTAATTAAACTGTCCCAGTGAGTAAACTGAAAATGAAAATGCGAACACACTATAAAATCTGCGAACGACTTGCGAGAGTTTTATTTTTCTAGCTGTTTGTGAGAATTCACTTTATTTTCGAATAAGAGCATAAGTATATAAGATTTCAGCACAATTTTATAAATTTAGAATATTATCTACTTTTAAACAGAGATTCTTTTGAATGCTAAAACTTCAGTAAGATAAACTATGTTAAACTATGGTTTAACACACCCGTTACCTCCCTTGGGAAGGGAGGTGGTATACCTACGATGATAAACAGGTTGACGTAAAGAATCTAATTCTTATAAATTAGGTGCTTAAAAACTTTAGATGAATTTTCCATTTTTTTTCCACAAAACACGTGTGTATTAGATATAATATATTATATTTCTCTTGGTGAAGCTTTGAAACTCTTAACGACCAACGTAACACCAAACAAGCTACTCTTATCGCACAATAAATGTAAACATTAAAATTTATTTATGCGGGATTACGCGAGCGAGAGGAAAAATTAGGTTTATGCATAATACCCTAAAAAGTAGTGGTGACTCACCTATGCTCTGGCTGACCCATATGCCCAGCATGTCGAGCTGCAGCAGGCGGTGATAGAGGCCCTCGCCGTTGTAGTGGTTCATGAAGAGGTGGTAGATGAATGAGCCGCACCAGGGCGCCATGGCCCCCAGGAGGTGGCACAGGGATAGGAACCAAGCGCCGCCGCCGCCCCACGGCAGCAGCCCGGGCAGCACCGTCACCATGTACACTAACGACACTCCTGGGAAACAAACGATGCTTCATTAGCAATTTTCGTATAACTACTTATATGTACAGGGCTATCCAAACCTGATGTACTAAGCCGAAAGGATCTCTTTATGAACAACATTTACTGTGCCGCATCAGCTCTTTCATACATTTTGTCGGTTTCGAGTTTTTTCTCGAATTTTGGGTTGGTCTCGTAGTAAAAGTTGTTCGTAATGACGTTCTTAGTACCTAAGTCCCTTTCGGCTTAGTACAAATTGCATTAGAGTAGTATATTTGTAAATGACATGTACTTATGATCATTATCTTTTTGTATCTCACTGGCTACGACGCTATAAACAGACACGTACAAATTCATACATCAGATGATTGAGTGATAATAAATAAATATAAAGATCGTTTCATTTTGCTAGCAGCAACAGCAGCAACTTTCTTTTTACTTAAATACGTGTTTTAGATGCTGCTTATTTACTAAAAACTAAATTTCGGTAAAGTGGGCGACGAAACCGCCACGGCCGTGCTTAGTTTCCAAAATGAGAAACAAATAACTCAATTATTATGTATGTATTCTATACGCTATTGTTAGGCTCGGAAAGCAAACCCGAAGCGGAACAGAAATGCTCTAGGTAGAGTGGAACCCTCGCTACGGTCCCCAGGCTTGGAGTTTCAAAACAATAGTATAATTTTGTTTAGCCAATCTGCCTAAAGCTGATGTTTGCGGTCCGCATTTTAAGCCCTTAACAAAGTAAAGTGTGCTATGCTGTATATTACTTTCGCTTTACTAAGTGCCATTGCGTAAGAGTTGGCTGACCCATATTTTTCGCTTCACGCTGCCATTGTTTCTACAGCTTAGCGAAATTATTTTATGTTAAAGTTCAGGGCTGTTGCTGTTCTAGCATTGAATGGATTGAGGTTAAAAATGAGTCGGCGAATAATCAATTGAATTTATTCATCATTTCTCTGGAATTTTTCCATTATAGTAAATGAGGTGAAAGGTTGCTGAAAGGGAGTGCACAAATAGCAAATGTGAGCCCCTAGAGATATTAAATATTTCATTTGTGACTGTTGACTTAAAATCATCAGTGTTAGAGTTTTTACCTAAGTAGATATGTATGTATAAGTCAGGAAAAAAATGCCACAGTCTCTTTATGATCATGATAGATGAAAGTGCAGATTTTCAACTAAAAAATATTCGTGTGAAAAAAAAACTCTCATTTTCAACTAGGCCGTTGGTTACATGGGCCAACATTTGCTATTCCTGTGCCGTAACAGGTGCTTCTGTTAGCTCCCACCTCAAGGGATCCCGCGCGTCACAGGAAAGCGTTGAGCTTTCATGCTTGCCAAAGCGTTATTTTTTGCTAAACAAAGTTGGTACAAACTTAGTTACCTGGCGATCTTTTACTCACTATCTCACTACAACAGAAGGTAATCGACAACCAAAGCGATGGTTATTATAGCCCGTCAATAAAAAAATATCTAGCAACAAAACATGACAAATGAAACTTGAAAAATTACACATTCCAAGTTTTGAGCTTAAAAATCTGCAAATCACTTTCTGGAATAGGTTTTTCTTACGAAGTAAAAAAAAAATTGTGTTTGTAGCATGCGTTTTATAGCAGCAAGATCACCAAGAAAAGCAATGTAAGTATGTACTTCGATCTTCTGATTTAACTAATCAATGGATTTAGAAAGTGATGAAATTATCTTGGTAAAGTAACCAGTGCGTGGCTCAAGTCTTGCCTAAAGACAGAAATAGCCGTGGATTGGCCACGCAAGCCACCTACGCACTAAGGCTTCTGAGCTGTGATTACCAGACTAAGTGGGATTCCCGCTGTTTACTCATACTTGCGATCGCAAATAGATTTTATTTTCGGGGTAATATGCGAAGGTAAGAAGGTAAACATTCATTTTCAGGCTCAGTACTATCGCTTAATTTTGTTTAAGGGTACTGATGTTGTATATTATATCGTACATATCGTAGGTACATCTGTATACCTATAAGATTATACAGATGTCTACCTATAAGATTATACAGATATAGCTCTTACGATTGCTATTATATACTTGGCAGTTCTCTCTTCTCTCTGTTTTGATTTCTTCAAGTCAAGTGGATGGATTGCCCAAGAAAGCCCGTCCAGGTCGAGTGGTTAGTTTTGGTGTCAGGATGCTGATGACGAAAGGTAGAATAGACGGCCTCCACGCTAAGCTAAGTGGCTACAAATGACTAAGACCTGCAATTATCCTAGTCAGAGCTGGGCTTAATTAATGTAATATCATCGGAGATGATGAGGATGCCCATTGGATACACACAGTAAAGCTAAATTATAAGTGCTAGCTACGCTTCAAGTATGTATGATCGCCATAGTAGATATGGATTAGCTAATGACTATGAAGTCCCATTAAAATTATCACAAGAACTATTTAGAACATTAATTATTGAGCGCATATTATTGCCCATGGTATTGTTATTTAAAAATGCTTAGTGTTTTCACTAAATTGGTTCATCATAATTGAGTAGCTACAGAAACAAAAATGCTTTAAAATGCATATTGGACTTTCTTTTGTGGTCTAACAATTTAACGCCATAACTCCTCACATAAAAGCTTGTCAACGCCTGCTTAATCACCCGTGACAAGATAATTACATACAATTTGAATGTAAAATTACCTACATCAGTGCGCGTCAAGAACAATGCTTTTAAATATTCAACGCTTAAGTATGTTTGGGGTATCCTCAATTTTGTTGAAAATGATACCTTGTAGGTGTTTAATTGCCAAGTCTCACTATGAGCGCGAAGCTTACGTTCTTTATATTAAAAGTATTATGAAGGTAGATAAAATAAACGTAGATAAGCATAATGTGTACTAAGTGTTTAAATAGGCCTGTGCTTTTAATTTTCCGGAGGGTTCTGCGTTCTGCCTTGTTGCAAAAGGACCGAGAGCTAAGATTCTCTGGTTCCAACTTTTATTTTATATATCTTATTTTAGTCTAAGCGAATAATTTGTAGATAAGTATTGAATACCCCAAAATCAATTACTATATACCTACAAAACATATCGTTACACTGTGTCTTTATTTTCCGCTTTGAAATAAAAAAAAAACATAAGAAAAACTAAACTCGATGTTATTACAGTAAAAAAATATAACCGTATACTATATGGCAACTATTGGTTGAAATAAAAGCATTTGGTTTTTCAGGTCGTAATGGTCGTGTTTAATATGATTTCACAATAGCTGCACTTTTCTCGTAGTTACAGGTTCTAGGATATTACACAGTTGTTTGGGCGAGAGGGGAACGGACTTACATCACAATTCTTTCACATCAGTTACATTTGGTGAACAACGTACACGGGTGCTCAATATTTCTTTGTTCTTTTACATGGTGGTTTGCGTTACAGCGTTACTCGACAATTATCCCGAAAATCTATACTAATAAGCTGGGCACGCTGCCAACTGGCAGTGGGCTTGAGCATTTGGATTATCTTCAGACCTTCAAGGGTCTGTGGATGATCCAATTGCTTGTTATGTAGGTACCTAGTAGTAGTTTATGTAAGTAGTTTAAGATTATCTAAGTCTTGTGTTTAGTAGTTGTTAATAAAGGCACTTACCCTATAAAAATAATAAAAAATAAGTTAAATATATGTCAACTGGGAAACCAGATATAAAAATATATGTATGTATGACTGTATGTATACAACATTTTCGCCGACCATGTCTCCTCCTTAGCGAAAATTCTCACAGAACATTTTCTCACTACAACAATTTATGGGTTTCTACGATGCTGAGATAAAAGCTTGCCGCGCTGTTCCGTCTACAATGTATAGCGTATGTGTTGGAAAATTCGTTGGGCGCTAAATTTTTTTACGTTCATTTTGTTATGGCGTGGCCACATTATCGCCCTACGGCGAATCTTCGTCACTGGGGGCTCATTCACTAATTCAAACGGTAGTAATTGGTTGTTCACGATTTGAACTACTACCTGAAGCTGGGCACACACGCTGCGATGATCGCATCTATTCATCAGATCAGTCCAGCGAGGTCCTGATATAGTTGCATTGCCAGTAGGTAGTTATTGAGGAATCAAAATGAAACCCTTATTTTAATCGAAAAATATTGATTTAACAACAAAAATATTGGCATCAATGTTGTAGAAAATCAAATTTTAAACAACTTTTGTTCCTAAAACTTCTGCTGTAAAATTGAAATAACACAAGTTATTGAAGAAATGAAATGGTACAACCAACTATTTAAAAAAAATATCGATCCTACAAAAAGTTGATGGGAATCAAAGTTATAGAAAATCAAATTTTAAACAACTTTGATTCCCATCAACTTTTTGTAGCATCGATATTTTTTTTAAATAGTTGGTTGTGCCATTTTGTTTCTTCAATAACTTGTGTTATTTTAGTTTTTTAACAGAAGTTATGGGAACAAAAGTTGTTTAAAATTTGATTTTCTATAACTTTGATTCTCATCAACTTTTTGTAGGATCGATATTTTTTTTAAAAAGTTGGTTGTACCATTCCATTTCTTCAATAACTTGTCTTATTTCAATTTTTCAGCAGAAATTATGGGAACAAAAGTTGTTTAAAATTTGATTTTCTACAACTTTGATTCCCATCAACTTTTTGTAGGATCGATATTTTTTTTAAATAGTTGGTTGTGCCATTTTGTTTCTTCAATAACTTGTGTTATTTTAGTTTTTTAACAGAAGTTATGGGAACAAAAGTTGTTTAAAATTTGATTTTCTACAACTTTGATTCCCATCAACTTTTTGTAGGATCGATATTTTATTTAAAATAGTTGGTTGTACCATTTTGTTTCTTCAATAACTAGTGTTATTTCAGTTTTTCAGCAGAAGTTATAGGAACAAAAGTTGTTTAAAATTTGATTTTCTACAACTTTTATTCCTATCAACTTTTTGTTGGATCGATATTTTTTTTTAAAAGTTGGTTGTACCGTTTTGTTTCTTCAATAACTTGTGTTATTTCAATTTTTCAGCAGAAATCGATCGATCCTACAAAAAGTTGATGGGAATCAAAGTTGTTTAAAATTTGATTTTCTATAACTTTGATTCCCATCAACTTTTTGTAGGATCGATATTTTTTTTAAATAGTTGGTTGTACCATTTCATTTCTTCAATAACTTGTTATTTCAATTTTACAGCAGAAGTTTTAGGAACAAAAGTTGTTTAAAATTTGATTTTCTACAACATTGATGCCAATATTTTTGTTGTTAAATCAATATTTTTCGATTAAAATAAGGGTTTCATTTTGATTCCTCAATAACTACCTACTGGCAATGCAACTATATTAGGACCTCGCTGGACTGATCTGATGAATAGATGCGATCATCGCAGCGTGTGTGCCCAGCTTCAGGTAGTAGTTCAAATCGTGAACAACCAATTACTACAGTTTGAATTAGTGAATGAGCCTCCAGTGACGATAACTTCGCCGTAGGGCGCAGATGTGGCCATAGCATTAGAAGGAAAGCTTAGTATGGCAAATGGGATAAACAGAAATTAATGTGTAGTTTGACTAGGTGATTGTCAGCGATTCACCGAAATTAGGCAACGTTCTGCACGGTCAGTACTTGGATGGGTGACCGCGGGTGGCATTTTCTAACTGAGCGCTACCGTGGCTCGGATGACACGTTAAATTGTAGGCCCGGTTGTTTCAACCGTTTAGCCATGTCAGAGGCCTTCAGGCGGCCTAAAAACTCTGACACCAGGACTAGCCACCCGGCCTATACGAACTTACTTTACTTTAATGCGTAACATTGCTCAGCTGCAAAGCAATCTTGTTAAATATAATATTCATCACTCATATTTGCAAAGGTACACTTTTGTCTGTTTTTTAAGCATTTTTAGTTTGAGATTATGGCGTAGGCATAAAAAAATCTGAAAGTAGGGGTATTTTCATTTTATTCCCTTAATTGGAATTAATTGTGTCCATAGATATATATGAAATGCCATAATGAGCAAAATGTAAAAATGTTTTCTTTCTAAAATCAAATAATATATTGTACATTTTTACAATACTATTTTAAAACTTACTCGCACATATCGTGTCACATACTTACTATCATACATACTTATTATCAAATGAGAAAACTTCTACATGGGTTATGTAACGAACACCTCTAATTTATGATGTTTGCAGCTTGATTTTTTTATTTTGGTTGCAATTCTGCTCCATATAACACATTTTATTAGTTCTTAGCACAACCACGCAGTTACGCTGCTGTATGAATTTGCGGCGGAAGTATGCTTCAAGCAGAAGCTGCCTCTTTGTGTTATGTAAGGTGAAGGTTATAAGACCTTCCGCTGGTTTCTTTTGCCATTGCTTGAGCTATGTAACCCGAAAATCTGGCGAAAAACGAGATAATGACACTGATGAGAAAAGGAATTAGTGTAGAAAATAATTGACGGATTTTATAGCGTTCTGTTAGCTGTTATTCCGGAAAGATTTATTATTCTGTAGTATGTATGTTATGGATTAAATTACCTTTCGATTTATTAATTGGCTAATACAGAAACCACAACCATATTTTAATAGGTAAAATTAACGCACCGTATCGCATATTTTATAAGAATTTATTTATTAAGTTTGAAGGAAGGAAGTTTTCTTTTCGGTGAAGGAAAACATCGTGAGGAAACCTGCATACGAGTACGTCCGTGAAAGAAATTCAATGGCGTATGTGAATCCACCAACCCGCACTGGGCCATCGTGGTGAGTATTGTAATGTTGCAAACGGGGAAGCCGTTTGCAGCACCACAAGTTAAAAGAGAATTGGAGAGGAACCCGTAATGTTGCAAGCGGGGGAGCCGGTTGCAGCACCACAGGTTAAGAGACTTCAGGGAAACCTAACCAACCTAAGAGTCCTACCTAGTGGATAGGAATCCTAACGGTTCGGAGATTAAAACAGAAAACTAACCTTAGTATTTACACATTTATTTACACAACACGCACTGCACTTATAGTCAATTAAATCTTCAAGAGACGGAGAGAGAGAGAGAGAATTTTGTAGAAGTCCTTGGAAAGTTAGCCAAAAAGGGAGAGGGTAGCACTCGTAGAACCACGCTGGAGGCTGGCCGAGGATTTTCAATAGCCTGAGCTGGACCCGCCGATAGTGTGGCGCCAGCCAGGTAGCGCTAGGTGAGCGCTAGCGTGAAGACATCTGTCGACTGAGGTGGAGGCGCCGGCCCAAACCGGCCGACAGGCGCCGGCCCAAACCGGCCGACAGGCGCCGGCCCAAACTGGCCGACAGGGTTCTAAGTCAGCGCCAGCCCAGTGCTCCAGGGGTAAGGGGTCAGTGGCCCCAAAACAAGAGATCCACCTGTAATCAAAGTCAAAGGGACCGGAGCCTCTCACCCTGACTGTCACGCGACGCTCATGCGGTTTGCAGGGCTCGTCCACGCAAACTCAAATTCACACTCATTACATTATAGAGGAAAAAAGGTGTCTTCCAGATCACTTCCAACTCAAGACTGCCCAATTTTACAAAACAAGGATCGCTGATCCTGTCAAAGATAAACATTTCAAAAATTTGAATTTCATAACTAGAATTGTAAGTTGGCAGTGTTATCGTTGGAAGAGTCTGAATGTAGAGAAGCTAACAAAAAGGTTAGTTTCTCTACAGTATGGCCCAATCACCTTTAGTGGGTAGGACTGCGTCCTGCAGTGGACTATCAAAAAAGCTGGTACAGTACAGTACAGTACCTACTTTATGTTCTCGTACCAAAGTAAATCTCAGGAGTCCTGTGAATCAATCAACAAAATAAAAATATTTTTCTGACGTGTTCAACCCATCACCTACATAGCTTTTATTGATTCTGTACTATTAGGCCCCGAAAATGCTTTTACTAGAGAAACTCGTGCTAGAAATACATTATTATGAACTTGATAAATCATTAATCTATGTCACGCATCCATTCATCGCGCTTATTGCTTTTGGATCCATATAATTTTCCGAGATAGGTAAGTTAAGTGTAGCCGTCGATCGAACATAACGAATGAAACTGGAATTCGGCACAAGTTAACCAATTTCCGGTATCTATCGAGTCGACGATTGCTTTAATCGATGCAATCGGATTTCATTCAGGTCTAGCGTGAAAATCCACCCAATAAATATCGTTCACTCTGATCGACGTTTACAGACATTTTGTCGTTTGCGTTACATTGCTATACATTACTTTGTACAAACAATACCGACATAAATAAACATACGTATTTTTCAAATTATCTATGAATTTTATTTCATTGAGGATTTCATTTGATTTGGGCCCAGGGCAGTGCCCCCGCCAAGTAGATTTCATTTCCTCTGAGTATACCTAATTAATTTGATTGTTTTTGCCTTCACTCCAAAAAAGAAAAAGCGGAGATGAAAAATGTTTTCTATTATCTATGATTACATAAATACGCGTTTGTAAAGTTCACGTTTTCGAAAATTTTTTCGCGTTCACGTGTTCTCATATATAATTAGTACCTGTTTGAACTTACTATGTCAACTTTCTCTTCTTTCAGGAACCGATTTTTCAGAAATGTCTAAATAGAGCATAGCACATGAAACTTGGAAAAAGACGTAATTGATAAAATGTCTCTAGATGGCCGAAGCCACTTTAAGTTAGCATCCTTGTTGGTAAATATGGTTCAAAAATTCATTAGAAAGGGTGGTCAATGTGGTCATAGTCAAGTCACAGATCAATTAACTAGTAACATCGCAATAGGCGTCGTAGCATCGATCGTGGCAAGAATTAATAAGCCTGCATTGTCACAGTGTCACAGTACTTTGGCGTCAGGCGAACTTCACTAAGTATATCGTAACATTAACTTATTGCTGCTTTCAGTAGAAAGTGTTTTACAGTTGTAAGTACATATTCTGAGAAAAGTTTTCAAGTTCGTACTATACCGTTCGTAAATACTATACCTAGGCTATGATTTTCGTGTACTTTACTGTACCAGCCTTTTTAGTAGTCTACTGCAGGACGTAGGCCTACCCACGAAGGGTGATTTTCGTGTATGTTACAACTGAAGATTTTTTTTGTAAAAAAATATTTTAAAAATAATAATGACAAATTCTGTACTGCGATTCTGTACAAACTCCTAGGCTTAAGCGCCTAAAGTTGTTTGCCCAGTGAGTAACTACCTACTCGTTCTTCCTGACCCTGAGGATGAATGCGGTAACGAGTGACCACGTCGCCGCGTCAGTATTACGAAGTCTAAAAGAAAAAACTGCAACATGGATGTGGTTTCTGTACCGCAGCGAAAAATGCTCAATCTGCGAAATTTTCGTCGAAATCAGCGCGATTTTCGTCGAGTTGACTAAAACTGATTTTATGCCAATACATAGGTAAGTAATTAGTATTTACGAGTTAGGTAAACACACCAGAAAATAAAAATAATTGGCCAAGTGCGAGTCGGACTCGTGCACGAAGGGTTCCGCACCGTGTGGAAGCCCCTTAATATATTTTATTTTAATTTATAAATTAGTTTTAAAAGGAATATTATACCACTTAATATTTGAAGCATCTTCCTGTTGCCGTTATTAATATCGAGAAAAAAAGTCACGTTACTTGTATGGGAGCCCCCTTTGAATATTTATTTTAATTTATTTATTAATTTTTAAAGTGCATATATATAACCAAATATTCTGTGAATATTTCGAGCATCTACCTGTCACCGTTATTAATATCGAGCGGAAAAATCTAAATTTAGGTTTATTTTATGGGAACTTAAATATTATTTTTATTCTGTTTTCAGTATTTTTTGTTCTAGCGGCAACAGAAATACAACATCTCTGAAAATTTCAGCTTTCTAACTCTAACGGTTCATGAGATACAGCCTGGTGACAGATAGACCGACAGACAGACAGACAGACAGACAGACGGACAGCGGAGTCTTAGTAATAGGGTCCCGTTTTTACCCTTTGGGTACGGAACCCTAAAAGTAATGTGTCAGACAAGTGGGTACCTACAAGGGCGCATAAACCAAAAAAATGTACTGATCTAAACGTTTCAGTAGTTTCACATTTTATTCATGTACTTACTCTATAGAAAAGGTATAAATTCTCAAAGTGACGTTCAGCTACGCCGCACAGTACGAGTATAGCTTCATCACTACTAAAGCCTTCAGCGACAATAAATTACCCCTTTCAATGTTCACTCCCCTGACACATTGTAGTGCTAACGGTTTCTTGAACTATTTTACACATCAACTCGTTGAATAGAACCAAGTACCTACTTTAACGTTGACCTAGCGATAAAATTACTTGTAGATACGATACGTCGTTGTAATAAAATTTGCTAAGTACTTGTAATATTCTACGCCAATAGTATGCGCAGTATACTATCTATTTACTGTCTGGTAGATCAAGATAAAGATAGTGAAGATATTAATCAATTACCTAATTTTTTTAAATTATTTAGTAAAACTTCGTACCTCGTGTTAGTATGAAAGCATTTTTACAAAAAAAAAAAATGGTGGATTGGTAGGGGATACAATGAGTAGGCTGGGCATCTTTGTCCAAATACGAAATTAAAAAAAAAATAGCTAAGTTGGTCATAATGATGAATGCGTTGGCTAGCCGATAGAGCTCTTTGAAGCAACTTCCATGCCTCGCGGTCCTCTGCCAGTGTACCTGCCTGTACGACAAGACATCTACCTTCTGTTTGAGTTGAAATTAAGCATTGCTATAATCCAAATAGCTCGTAAAACGTAGCATAATGCAGTGGTGGGGTTCTGAGTACACTATTCTGGCTTAATATTTAAGTGTACCAATTACGGAGAGCCTTCTACGAGGTACCAGAGTACGCTAGTAGGGCAAACCGTGGCTGATCCCGGATGACCGCTGCTCAATAATGCAACCTGACCCGGAGCTGAATCTCTCTAGTGATTAAAACCAGAGTTCATGGACCTGCGAAAATGAACTCACTTTGATACTCGTAGTAACGTAATCTCATAAAATATACAAGCATTTGTTTTGAATTATTGGCATCACTATCTACCTCACATTTATAGGAGGTAAGTATACAGTACCATACAGTACCAAAGTTACCGACGTAATGGATAGCCGATGGGGCCGTAAAGTCCTCGAATTAAGACCACGGACCAGCAAGCGCAGCGTAGGACGTCCACCGACTAGGTGGACTGACGACATAATAAAGAGCGCAGGAACGCGCTGGGTGCAGACCGCTTCCAACCGGTCTTATTGGAAATCCTTATAAGAGGCCTATGTCTAGCAGTTTACGTCCTACGGCTGATGGATGGACACAATACACATCTTTAGCCATTGACTCCGTCATACAGTGTATACTAGTTCGGAGCCAATGGATTCAAAACAATAATTGTCAAAAATATTTCTGGATCAATAAATTATTCTTATTCTTATTCATAAAAACAAGTTTAAATAATTTAAAAAAATCCCTGTTTTTTGACCGCTATTACTCGTACAAGTCAAAGTCCGTTTAGACGAGTTTCAAAAAATCTGGCAAAACACGTAACGTACCTAATATATCAAGAGCTTAATTAAGATCTGGGTGGTTCTCAAGTGAGCTGTCTCTGAGCAGACCCTTGAGGTACAACATTTACTTTTAGGATTCTAATTCTAAATATTACCAAAAAAACCCTCAAAGGTATTAAAAATCTTCATTCATAAACTCTATTTATGTAGATCAAAGTCTAGAACCGGCTTAAGTATTAGCTTGAATGAAGGTGAACAATTTCCAGAAATAAATTCAGGTCTCCCAACACTCCCCATGAGTAAAATACTTTGGAAGGTCGCAATCTAACAAAACAAGGTTACGATTGTTCTATAAGTTTGGTTTGTGTCTAAGCATTATTTTAGTAGAGAAGCAAATTTGTGACTTTGAGTTTGTAGGAATTTGTTGTCTGAAGTTGTTTGTAATTGTAAATATAATTTGTAGAATTAATCTAGGTAGTTAAAGATTTCCTTAGTCTTTACGCTACATTTTATGTGATATTAATTGGGATGATGATAGTTTACCTCGCTACTGTTCCAGCTGCATTTGAGCGCGTAAATTGTTATGCTTAACCCTATCTTAGTCTTAGTTTTTAACGGGTTGAAACATTAGCCACATCTACAGGACGGCTTAATAAGCGCACTTATTTACGGGTTTAGTTTCAGGTGGAATCATAACAGCATAAGTAACAGTTGTAAAGGTAAACCTTCATCATCCTAAACATATTACCTCAAATGTAGCGTAAAGACTAATAAGGATAGTCTTGCCGAGATTCTTACAAGTATACTTATAAGTTATGCGACAAAAGTCGCAGGAACAGTTTAGTAAAAGACATAATATTTATTTTATTAGTGAGCTAAATTTTCACTATATTGGGTTAGAGAGTTTCTCAAGCACACAGTAAACGAGTTTGTATGGGACCGCGGGGGCTTGCTAGATCCTCTCTGCCATTATTTTCCACCCCACAAAATTATCGGTCGATCCAGAGAAAGCAGAATCTGTTTACATTCCACGGCCTAGATATTTGCGTGACGTTATGTACGCACTGAAAGGAATGGGGTTCTTGGCATACCTCCTTGGGATATTTATTTTATGTTCGACTCTCCGTCTTGGAAAATGGGATTACGTCGTTGGCTTACGACTAAATGTGGGTACTTTATTAAATATGTTTGTATAATTAAACAAGGTTTCAATAAACATAGTAATAAAAAATAATTACTTTTAATATGAAAAAAAAAATATTATGATTACAGGCTATTTAATACAATATCTACATAACTGAAAACGCGTGATTTAATACACTTTTACCATAATATTTTCTAGTTAAAATACTTACTTGTTGTATGTACATGTTTGTTATGCTACAAGGCTCAGTACCAATCAATTAATTTAATAAAAGTTCATACCTTAAAATATGCCCAAATGCGTAAGGGAAATATCCTCAAATCCATATTTTAAAGGGAGGGCTGGGCAACCCGGGCACCCTCTTCGTGCCTCTGGGCCAAGGGGCTGACAGATTGATTGCTTTTTATATTAATGACGCATACTTATTTCAATATTATAAAGTATATTTTTTGTTTTAATAATTTTATTTCGAATTCTTTGACATCATGGTTTTTTTCCAACTCTTGACTATTTTAGCTTAGAGAAGACAAATTTTTAAAAATTCGGGCTGGATTTAAAAATAATGAATGTAGGAATCATTCTATCGACATAATATGATAGTTTACAGTAAATAAAACGTTAGATTGAGTATGATATTACGAGATTGGTTATAGACCTAAAGTACTATATTTTGTGATATCTGTATCTCTTTTTTTGTAGTAGGTTTATACTTAGTTTATAATTGCAAAGCAATCTTCTCCCTTTGAATGACGCTGCTGTCTTTTGGCACACAGTTTTCAACTATTATTAATCTATCATTTAACTATCGAAGGCACTAGATTAGAACTCACGATATATGATCTCCTAGTGTAGGATTTAGGGTTCACCTATAAGAGTAGGTACAAATCAAGGACTCAATGAATCTAGTACTCCTACTACTTTATGTATATGCAATAAGCATTTATGTGCATAATTTTAGGGCAACTCAAGTAAATATTACTGTCATATCAAAACGCAAAAGGTAGAGCTACGTATCAGACTTTAAACCTTCTTGATAACTATATACTTTTGCAATAAAATCTTTCTCTTATAGTAAACATTCTGATGCAACGGTTACATCGTCGCCGTGCCTCCGAGTGCTGTGTACGATAGCCTCAGTGAGATCGATCCAACAACGCAAGCTGCTGCCATATTTATTTGAATTTTCACTGTTCTTAGTTTTTTTCACCGGTGGCATTTTTAACTGAGCGCTACCGTGGATCGGATGATGCGATAAAACTGTAGGTTCCGTTTTTCCGGATGTTTTAACCGTTTAGCCGTGACAGAGGCCTTCCGGTGGCTTAACCCGGCGTGAATGAGGTGAAAAATTGTAACACCAGCTATGAGGTGAGTATGACATACCCGAATATGTATATTAATTGCCGATTTTGATTACTGAAATGACCGTAAAATAATATTTTTTTGCTGAAACATATTAATTGACATTAAGCTTAAAAATAACACATTACTATAATTATAAAAGTATTTCTATTTGTATAAAAAAACAAAGCAGTATTATTTACGCATAAAACCACAGTACATATATAGAAACTATGACTTAAAATCTAATGTGATTATATGATCAGCTATGGACACAAAATTAAAGGATAAAATGGCATTACTTCGACATAACAAAAATATACATACTACATGACACTACATGTTAATATCTTGTTTTACCTTCCGCCTAATAAAACGACTCTTTTTTGAAGCAGTTTTCAACAACAAGACTCATCAACAACAACATAATGCTGCGTAATTATTTTTTTTATATGTGATGCAAGAATACCGTTACATCGATATGTTACCGGCGGGAGGTAAGCAATCTTCTCCTTTGTTCGTTGAGATTGGTTTGTTTATTGAAGATTTCTAATTTGCTGAGGATTTCTGTAGGCAGGTTTTTTGTGTACTTATTTAGGTTTCTATAGGAATTCACAATAGACGAAACAACTGCCTTTAAGTAGATATTAAATAGAGGTCTCAGGACGTTCATTCTGTGCGTCATAGAACTAGGTCATTTAAATCTATTTTTTTCTTGAAATTCCATAAAAAACGCACATTTCACGAGTTCGTTCATCCTCCTCAAGAAAACTGATTAAAACTTATATTATTTATTATTACCTCTAAAAGCTAGTTTTTGATCGAGTTTCCGACCGGTCCGAGTCCAGACTCTCTCGGTCGTTGAACCTTGATACGATACCAACTAGCTTTACCCGCGGTTACCCAAAGGAGCCTTTAATTTTTCCGAGATAAAAAATATTCGTGCAAAAAGCAAGTGCAAGTTGATCCATCTGTCTGTAGCTGCATGAAAGAGTAACAAATAAACCAATAAACAACAAACATACTTACCGATATAAATATACCTAATATTAGACAGGACTACGTTTGAGTGAAAGCTACGTAATGCAATGGGAGCTATCGCTACGACAGTCGTAGCGTAGCGCGTCCTACGCGTGGCAAAGCGTAGCGTGCGGAAATTATGCAAATAAATAAAACTAAAATTAAACTAATTTTACATATGAACATAGATTCGCCAAGAATTTGGCGTTTGATATCGTATTCCTTATTAACATAAATAGGTAAGTGCTAAGCAATAACATAATTAATAAAAAAAAAGACATTCTCGTCATTATTTTCGTCTTGCTTTGATTACTTTATATTAATTCATTTATTACTTTCTTCGTAGAGCGTAAAGACATTATATTTTTCCGCATGTAAGAGTTAGCCTTACTTAAATGTATGTCCAAAGAAAGGTTATGCAATATAGTCGAGGTGAAATCACTTTACGTTTGATTAAAAATGTGATAGTACAATACAATACCTGTTTTTATATGTGGCCTGCTATGTCAAAAAATTTAGTAATTACGCGAAAATTGAAAGGAGAATTTTGTGTCAGCTAAAAATAGCTACAATGCGTCCCTTTGTTTTGCAAAACAAAACTGAATAGGCATTTCTTTACTCTCAGAATATTTCATAGCTACTGAATTATCAGCACTGTGAGTGTACTGTTCTGTTAAGTCCATAAAATTGAAATCTGAATTGAATTGGCAACGCCAATTGAATCAGCATCGTCTCCTGCACAGTCACGAGACTTTTTCAGTGAGAGCAAATGTATGAAACATGGATGTGAGGATTACTTACCATGTGTGAGTATATTGATGGTCTCGTTATGGAAGTAGAAGAGGCTGCGCACACAGCCGGAGGCGGTCTGCAGCGGCCGGTAGCCGGTGAGCACGTAGGGGTTGAACTGCAGGTGCCGCGGCATGTCCCGCCAGTGCAGCAGCGTGACGCCCGCGTCGTTCGGGACGCTCGGGACGCGGGCTCCCTCTTTAGACGCTTCCGTCGGCGCGCCATCCGTGGGTAAGAGCTCACACGCCGCTTCCAGAGACTTTTTTCGCTTCTTGGGCCCCTTCCCGTTCACTTCCTGAATTGACATGTCGAACATTTCCGCGCACGGATTGTCGTCTCTCATAATGCGTGTTGTGTGCGCTCGGGAGGTTGTGTGGCGGGCCGGCAGGCTGCGTGTCCCGGCATGGCCGGCGCGGAGTGCGGCGAGGGCGGCCGGAGCGGCAGCGGGGGCGGGCTCCTCGGCCGCCGCGGGCGCGCGCGACTGCCGCCCGGGCCCGCCAGCGCCGTGCACCGAGCCCCGCCCGCGCCCCGCAGATTTGCGCACTGCGCAATCCCGATCAGCTGATTCCCGCCAGAAGGTCGGCCCGCTCCCATTTGGGCACTTTCGTTGAGCTCACGTTCACCATGTTGACCTGAACAGAGCGGAAGAGTGATTGACTTGCCAGATAGCTAATGGGATATCAGCACGCTATTTTCGCAATACTTTTCCATGAGCTATGAGGCGGATTCTCTAGGGCGAAGTTCCTTGAATCAGGGTTTTATTGGTGCTAAAGATAACTGACAGGTTGTCCGATTTCGTTATAAAATTTGCTGATGTTGATCGGCTGATTGGTAGGTACAAATATATAGATATACAAATCAGTCCATGAGGTAGTAGGATACTACACAATAGGGACCTATGTTTTTTTTTTAATACAAGACAAAGAGCTCAATCTCAGTTTTTTCCCGAATAGTGAAAAAGTCATTCTCATTACTCACTTTTTTATCCTTTGCCTTTTTTTGGATTACAATTAATTTAGGTCATATCTGGATCGATTTTTAACCGATGAAACGGAGGAAGTTTACAAGTCGACGCGTACCTTTTTTTTTTTCATGTTTGACCACGTAAAACTTTTTACAGAGTGCTCCGATTTTGATAATTCTTTTTTTTAGTAGACCAAACTTCAAAGGTTTGATTTTTTGATAAATCAACAATAATATGAAAATTAGGCACAATATCGATCCGTGCGAACTATTCGTTGTATGTACAAGGTTGAAGTCGGTTATGCCATTTTTTGAAAAAATAATTGTGTATGTGTGAGGTGCCTGTATGAAGTGTGCGGTAGTAGTTATTTGTTATACAAGAGTGCAAAGTCGCTTTTTAACCGCGTGCTCAATTTTGAATACAGAATACAGAATTTTTATTTGCAACAAAAATAAGAGGTACAATACATAACGACAAATTTTGATGACCGAGCCAGCGAAGGATAAAAAATTAGAATCCTGAGCGTTAGAGAGGGAATCATATTTCATTCTAGATTTTGCCCGCGGCTTCGCCCGTATGATATTTCGAGGCCCTACCTTACCATCCTTTTTAAAGGAGGTGGAAAATAAAAAATCAAAAATTTTCGATTTGACATTTGTTTGATTTGACTGTTCTTTTTTGACATTTCTTGGAGCACACGCTAGAATAGCTCGCAGATGGCAGAATTTTTCCTACTTACTTAACACTTATTGTTATAATATGGAAAATTTACGCAATATCATTATAATTTAAAGCCTATGTGTTACTCTGATGTATAAATTATATAATTGCAAAGTTTTATCTCAATCCGTTCAGTAGTTTTTGCGTGAAAGAGTAACAAACATCCATACATCCATCCATCCATCCATCTTTACAAACTTTTACGTTTATAATATTAGTAGGATATATTAGGATTTATTTATTGCTGCTAAGTATTGCATATGAGGTCTTGCTCACAACTTAGTCGCCCTTGTCGGGCATTGCAAAATTATAACTTGCTAGGGCGCTCTCTAAATGTATTTATAAAATAATTACATTTTATTCTTATGGTCTAAGTTAAAGAATAGTTACTTAGATGTTTAGTGGCAAGCAATTATAGAACTATTAAGAGATTGTCATACAAACAAGCAAATAATATAAATACCTACTTGGCAATAAGCCTCTTTATTACTTTTGTGGGTGGTAAATTCAAAGTATTCATCTAGAGAATAAAAGCAATGTGATACTAAAAAATTGTTTTAATTTAGAATTAAATGATGTAATTTTTCGTTCATTTCGCATGGTGATTGGTAGTTTATTAAATATTTTAACTGCCATATAATATGGGCTTTCATTAAGCATTTTTATTCCAGATGATGGCAAACTTAAGTTAATCAAAAGACAACAAGGTGAAAAATCTTTGAACCCGAGTGCAACACGTAACTTTTCATCCCACCTTAGCGAGGAAATAACTAAATGCAAAAAAAAACATTTGCGCATTAAGTATTAACAGTTTCAGCTTCGAGCAAATATCTACATTGCCACAGTCCCTAAGTAAAAGTAGTAAAAAAATGTCCGAGCGCCGTTAAACATACCGAGTTAGATATTTATGATGATAGACATTAAATAATTCACAATGACCCGTTTTTTCGAATCTCGACGTTGTATCACATAATTAGTGCTTGTAACCGAGCACTTTGGCTTCGCGCGGCGTTATAGTCGGCTTGCAATCGCCTTACGACTAATTAAAAAGCCTGCCCCCTACGTAGCTTGGGCAGGGTTTTGGCTCGGACACTTTTTGATTGTGACTCTATAGATGGTACCTAGGTATTTGCTCGAAGAGTTTCAGTCAATTCTGTTGGCGTCAAATAAACTTCTCGCCGCTAGAATCACTAATTTTTGGTTTCTTATTTTTCACCTAACCTTCCACTCACGGTTTTAATTTTAAGCAATTGAAAAAAAAGTAGGTACGTCAAGAAGGTTCTGAGTCTTTAACAAATTAAAAAAGGATGTATGATAAATTCGGCACCATGGAGCATTGAATAATCCACAGAAGAGAGTTCTGCTGTTCTGTGGAATAATCATACACCATCATTGCCATGGAGGTAGAGATGGGTAGGTTAAATATTTTTTTGAATTCACAAACTTAGTGCACACGATGTTTCAATTCAATCAATTCAATTTTACTTTATCCTCTAGCTGATAAAAATGGCTTTTGCACTCAGATATCGAAGAGCAAAAATATTATTTCCGAGATGGGGGGATGAAAAGGTATTCAGATTAGATTCAGAAGAGGATTTTCTACAACTTTGATTCCCATCAACTTTTTGTAGGATCGATATTTTTTTAAATAGTTGGTTGTACCATTTCATTTCTTCAATAACTTGTGTTATTTCAATTTTTCAGCAGAAGTTTTAGGAACAAAAGTTGTTTAAAATTTGATTTTCTACAACTTTGATGCCAATTTTTTTTTTGTTAAATCAATATTTTTCGATAAAAATAGGGGTGCCATTTTGATTCCTCAATAACTACCTACTGGCAATGCAACTATATTAGGACCTCGCTGGACTGATCTGATGAATAGATGCGATCATCGCAGCGTGTGTGCCCAGCTTCAGGTAGTAGTTCAAATCGTGAACAACCAATTACTACCGTTTGAATTAGATGAATGAGCCCCCAGTGACGAAAACTTCGCCGTAGGGCGATAATGTGGCCACGCCATAACCGTGGTCTCAGGTTGGGCATCTACGATACGATTTTATTTAAATTGTACAATATTTGATAACTTCAGGTCTCTGGGGGCCGGACGCTCTTTCACTGTATAACAAAGACCTCCGAGAATCGAAGGTCTTTGCTGTATAAAGACTTGGCCAGGCGGTTAGTACCTAGAGGTGACGCGTGACCAGAGTGCTGGCGTCTACTTTGGTCAAAAGCTTAGCATTGCCATTCTGCCAGCATTCTGGCCACGTTTCCTTCTGCAAAGAGGCTTTTAGATTAAGTTTTATATGTTTTTAATTCAGTTTTGTACCTACATCATTATATTAGTTTACGTATTTTGTAAATATTATACTTAGTATAAGTTAGAATAAATTATGTTACTTAGGTTTTGTGAATAAAAGCATGATTTGAGAATTATAATTTACAGTAAGTACCTAGGATTATAATATCACGGTGACCATGAGTTTCACTTCAGACATATAACTTCGGCCGAAGTCTTTTGTTGCCATCGTTAAACCAAAGTGAGTAAAGTTATCAAATACGGTTATACCCATAGAATAATAAAAATAACGCCGAGAATGATAATTTCATGTCAAAAAAATCTCGAGAGTGAAGCATCAACACGATTGATGTATGCGCGAGTCATACGTATTTACGCGCGGCAACACGCACACTACGAAACAAGTAATGTTACTATCAGAATCAGATTACCCCAAAAAGTTGTGAAATATGATCAGAGCCTTTAGTACAGATTTTGCATAACTTATACAATGTGCCTTTGAGTGTGGCTCCAAACATTTCTGTTAATAACTTTTTTTTTTTAATTCCATTAGTATGGGTATTATATGAAAGGGCTTTTCGTGTGGAACACAGTTTGTGAAATGGATATATTTTTTGAACTAAACGGTTTTAAGTACTAAAAGATAAAAAATAATAATTCTAAAATAAAATCGTGGGGCGCATCATACATAATGAAATCTTTCAGGCGAAGACCTCACGATTTTATTGTTGAGTTATTATTTTTTATCTTTTAGTACATAAAACCGTTTAATTAGAATAAAATGTTGACCAATTTAATTATTGTGTTTTTAGTTTTACTTTGTTACTACGAACTGTTTTCCACACGAAAAGCCCTTTCATGTAATACCCAGTTTAATTTAAAAAAAAGTTGTTGTGTACTAAGCCGAAAAGAGGTGAGGTCATCATTTTGAACAAAATGTACTATGAGGCCAACCAGGGATTCGCGAAATTCAATTCAATTCAATTAAATTATCAATTGCAACATTTGTAATTTTTACATGCGGTTATTAGATTACATGTCATAATAATGTCAAATACATATGACCCTTTAAGGGTATGACAAATTATTAATTACATTGGGAAGGCTCATTGCTAAATTATCACTACAAAATTAAAAATTAATTGTCATTACAAAATCAAAAACAAATCATCACAAAATTAAAATTAAATCATCATTACATTACAAAATTTTATAATTTTATAATGAAAAAAAATCTGCTGTTTTATACATTTTGTCGATTCCGAGTTGCAATTGTATATGAAACAGCAGATTTTTTTTCTCGAGTTCCGGGTTTTCCCCATAGTAAATGTTATACAAAAAAATAGACTGAATCCTTTCGGCTTAGTACAGAGTTAGTTGATAACCCTATGAACTAATAAAAATGAAGTATAGGCCGAATACTACAAGTTAGCGGATGTGAAGTTAGCTACAAGCTACGCAATATTATCCAATCCTGACTGAGGCTCACATAAAGCTGCGTATTGATTGGATATTGCACAGCTTGTAAACTTATTTCACATCCGCCGACTTGTATGACTCGGCCTATAACTTATAGAATGAGGAAAATATTACCAAATTAAAACGCATTATGTTATTAGCTTAGTATTTTAATATTTTTTTAACATCGCTCCACTAATGAAAAATAAATATGTGAAATGGACGGATACCCCACTAAGACCAATATTTCAATAACCTTGAAACTGTAACTGCTTCTTAAATAATTGTCGCTTCGATGAAATTTTGGAGTCAAGATCAGTCATTTATACTTCCACATCCCACTGGATAAAAAAATAAATGCAGCCAATCACCCGAAACTCGTAGCCTGACTTTTCAGATGGGCTAGTCGTCATTTTTGTCGCTTGCCTCCTGGACTATAATGGCCTACTTGATTATCGTATGATATCTCTTTACGATAACCGCATCTGTTCCATGTAAAGAAGTGACGTATTATGACGTTCCAAATCAAGACACTGTCGCTCTGTCATAACCTAAGGTCATAACCATCTATAGTCTTTTTCAAATAGCAAGTCACTTATGACAGGTCCATAGAACGTAAAATATTACGTAAATACATCATGTGACGTCACACCAATAGTTGAATATTTCTATTTATCAGTGAAAACATTAAACAAACTTACAAGAAAAACTACTAAAATAAACGACAAAGGACGCAAGAAATAGAATAAAGGTTATTGATTCGCGTAAACATATTCGCATTCACTTTTCAATATAATAAAATAGTAAATTCGTTAAATTGTTATGTTACGTGCTATTGCCGATCATGACGTCATGATAAGAGGGCTGGGAAATCGACTATTGTTGAAATCGAAGAATATCGAAAACAAAACATATTAATCGACTTGGTTATCGTTAATCTGTACCCCTAGTACAAAAATTATAAAATATGTAGTGCGTATTCGATACAAAAATGTATGAAAAACTTAGTTTCCTTTTACCTCCGATGTTCACATAGACAATATAACGGATAATCAAATGATTATAAATCTGGAAGATTCGTCTAATGATGATAATGATGATAGCTCCGATGACGAAGTGACGAGGACATTATTTCCCAAATAAATCTTTTTTTTTTCCTGTCACTTTTTATTTCTTTTTGATTCCTCTAAAACTATCGTCTTAGTAAGTCCTACTGACTTGTAGATAAATTCACCAAAACAGTTTTAGGTATATTGTTCGATAACTTCGCTAAGTACGTAAAATCGATAATAATCGGTAATTACAAATCGAATATAGGTGCGGTACATCATTAAAATTGTCAATTTATGTTTGACAGCTGACATTTCGAAAGTGTCATAAGTGACTAGCTATTTGAAAAAGACTTTAATTATGATGATAATGTCTCGCTTTGGTACTTATCAAGTAGGATGTATGAAAACATAATAATAATATGTACTGATAATCCCGTGTCAAGGCAATGGAAGTATATTTCATTACTAATTTCAATATCAAAATGTGGGGGAAAAATTTACCCTTTACTTGCAACTTTTAGTCCTTATGGCGTCTGTCGAAATTTTGTGAATTTATATTTACATTGGAATAATGATGTTGTGTATTCTAGTTCAATGCATTGGAAGGCGTTTTACATCAAATTATTAGATCATTTGTAATACTTACATGTGGAATGTGATGTTGCATTGTTTGTTTAGTTTTGCCGATTCATTGTGGCACCCGTTTACCACACAAACCGTCATTTTAAAATATAAATTACGGGAGCTGTTTTTATCACGGTACGACTGTGAGTACTGCCGCGCGCCGTTCGCGTACCAAGCTTTTCAAGCTTGTTATTTCTTGCTTCACTTAGCGTGCTTGTTCTCGGTTTCTCAGCGTTATTGGCGTTATTATTCTATGGTTATACCTATTTTTACCTACTATTTTTCTAGACAAACTTTATTGCTATTTTCACAAAATAGCAATAACTTTATTGCTATACAAGGCTCCTTAGCGGAAAATAAAAATTCAAGTTAGATTTCATTCGTAAGTGTGACAATAACGGAAGCCCGACTTTGGCCCAACCGGGAATCCCTGTTTTAAAGGGAGACACCTAGACTGCGTTTCATGATATGACAGAATTCCCACGGCAAGAAATGTAACTAATTTTAACGGATCGGCCATGCGATTGTGGGTGGCGCTGGCGCCGAATCTGATGGACTTCTTTCGTATTAAGTACGCACTCTACCATCTACTAGGCCACGTAAGTTCCTATTGAATCCACGATAGTCGGATTTTATGAAATGGAAAATAATGTAGGTATTAATTTCGTCACTGTTATCGCCACTAGTGTTTTCGGAACCGGTATTCTTTTTGAGAACCGGGAATTTCGGTACTTTTGTATAATGGAACCGGGATTTCCCGGTTCTTTCGGTATTTTCGGTTCTTGCTAGTTTTTGTTAATAGAAAACAAGGGATATGCTTCAAAAGTAAACGAAAATTTAGTATTCCAGTAACTTTAATTCGAATTTTTTTCTTCTATTTTCTATTCTCATACCTAGTAGTATTATTATATATTCTTTGGTAGTAGGTAGGTAATTATAATTATACTCGTATATTAAACAGACTATAATCAATCATAGGTAGTGTTATTGTTAGGTACTAAAGTAAGTATTTACTGTCAATTAAAGGGTAAAAATAAGGCAGTCATCTTAGATTCCTAAACATTAAGAATTATCTTAAACATTTTTAAAGAAAGCAAAAATTAAACTTTTTTCTATTCTCATACCTAGTAGTAAGTAGGTATATCAGACTATAGTCAATCACAGTGTTATTCTTAGAATCTTAAGTCCATCCATCCATCAGCCATAAGAAGTCCACTGCTGGACATAGACCTCCCCTATGGATCTCCAATAAGACCGGTTGGAAGCGGCTTGCATCCAGCGCGATCCTGCGGTCTTAATGAGGTCATCCGTCCACCTTGTGGGTGGACGTCCTACGCTGCGCTTGCCGGTACGTGGTCTCCACTCGAGAACTTTCCGACCCCATCGGTCATCAGTCCTCCGCGCTATGTGCCCTGCCCATTGCCATTTCAACTTGCCAATCCGTTGGGCTATGTCGGTAACTTTGGTTCTTCTACGGATCTCCTCATTTCTGATTCGATCTCGCAGAGAGACTCCGAGCATAGCCCTCTCCATAGCTCGTTGGGCTACTTGGAGCTTACTAATAAGGCCCATAGTGAGAGACCACGTTTCTGTGCCATAAGTCATCACTGGCAACACACACTGGTCGAAAACTTTAGACTTGAGGCACTGGGGTATGTCGGACGAGAAGACGCTACGCAATTTTCCGAACGCTGCCCAGCCGAGTTGGATTCGGCGATTGGCCTCTTTCTTGAAGTCGGACCTACCTAACTGTACTACTTGTCCTAGGTAGTATGTAGTCTATCAGTCTGACAGCGATATTACAAGCAGTTTTTATTTTGTGGTCAGAAACCGTGAGTAAATTATTCCCTTGAAAGTCATTCCTCATAATTATGGGTATTCGTGTTTTTAAATCTATTTCTAGAATTTGCTGATGATTTTTGTTAGAATGGCTCTAACATAAAACAGAAAGAAAATAATTCTGTACTTACTAACTACTCTTATTAAATAAATAAATAGATACAAGACATTTCTTGCAATTTTATTAATATTTCTGAAGGCGTAAGGACATCAGACAATATAAATTTGTTCATCCATAATTTCACAAAGCATATTTTATTTTGTATTATTACTTACAATATCTGAAAACAAATGCACCTTTATAGTCCTTGGTGGGTGCTTGTGTAGTCTACTGTCTGTGGAACTACTAGTTATTACTATGCCGCAACTCGATTTTTCTCGTTCCTTGCCGTTTACTATGAGAAAAAGAAATTAAAAAAAAGGTCGCGGTCAATTGTATAAAATCACAATTGACCGCAAGAGTGCCATAGAGCTGTTGGGGCTCCATCCGAACTCTTTGGTTACGTCAAACTTCAGCCGAAAGAGTGAAAAACTACCGGCGTACCCGTCAGGCCGCGCGCGATCTGTCGAGTCGAGGCGCGGCCAACTGTTTACAAACGCTAGCCGCAACGAGCCGCGACCGGACCTGTATGAGCCCTTCTTAGACAACCAGTACAATACAGATGACCGCTCGCCCGCTCTACCGCTCGTACCGCCTCTGTTTGCGGATCGCTTATCTTTAAAGCGTCTGATCCACGTAAAAAAATATATCGCGGTTTTAAAGACTGGCTCGTCAGCGGTTTTAAAGACTGTTTAGCTTGTCATGCTATGGCCACATCTGCGCCCTACGGCGAAGTTTTCGTCACTGGGGGCTCATTCATCTAATTCAAACGGTAGTAATTGGTTGTTCACGATTTGAACTACTACCTGAAGCTGGGCACACACGCTGCGATGATCGCATCTATTCATCAGATCAGTCCAGCGAGGTCCTAATATAGTTGTTTTGCCAGTAGGTAGTTATTGAGGAATCAAAATGACACCCCTATTTTAATCGAAAAATATTGATTTAACAAAAAAAAATGGCATCAAAGTTGTAGAAAATCAAATTTTAAACAACTTTTGTTCCTATAACTTCTGCTGAAAAATTGAAATAACACAAGTTATTGAAGAAATGAAATGGTACAACCAACTATTTAAAAAAAATATCGATCCTACAAAAAGTTGATGGGAATCAAAGTTGTAGAAAATCAAATTTTAAACAACTTTTGTTCCCATCAACTTTTTGTAGGGTCGATCTTTTTTTAAATAGTTAGTTGTACCATTTTGTTTCTTCAATAACTTGTGTTATTTCAATTTTTCAGCAGAAATTATCGGAATAAAAGTTGTTTAAAATTTGATTTTCTACAACTTTGATTCCCATAAACTTTTTGCAGGATCGATAATTTTTTAAATAGTTGGTTGTACCATTTCATTTCTTCAATAACTTGTATTATTTCAATTTTACAGCAGAAGTTTTATGAACAAAAGTTGTTTAAAATTTGATTTTCTACAACTTTGATTCCCATCAACTTTTTGAAGGATCGATTTTTTTTTTAAATAGTTGGTTGTACCATTTTGTTTCTTCAATAACTTGTGTTATTTCAATTTTTCAGCAGAAGTTATAGTAACAAAAGTTGTTTGAAATTTAATTTTCTACAACTTTAGTTCCCATTAACTTTTTGTAGGATCGATATTTTTTTCAAATAGCCGGTTGTGCCATTTCATTTCTTCAATAACTTGTGTTATTTCAATTTTCCAGCAGAAGTTATGGGAACAAAAGTTGTTTGAAATTTGATTTTCTACAACTTTAATTCCCATTAACTTTTTGTAGGATCGATATTTTTTTCAAATAGCCGGTTGTGCCATTTCATTTCTTCAATAACTTGTGTTATTTCAATTTTCCAGCAGAAGTTATGGGAACAAAAAATGGTTAAAATTTGATTTTCTACAACTTTAGTTCCCATTAACTTTTTGTAGGATCGATATTTTTTTCAAATAGCCGGTTGTGCCATTTCATTTCTTCAATAACTTGTGTTATTTCAATTTTTCAGCAGAAGTTAAAGGAACAAAAGTTGTTTAAAATTTGATTTTCTACAACTTTGATGCCAATAATTTTTTTGTTAAATCAATATTTTTCGATTAAAATAGGGGTGTCATTTTGATTCCTCAATAACTACCTACTGGCAATGCAACTATATTAGGACTTCGCTGGACTGATCTGATGAATAGATGCGATCATCGCAGCGTGTGTGCCCAGCTTCAGGTAGTAGTTCAAATCGTGAACAACCAATTACTACCGTTTGAATTAGATGAATGAGCCCCCAGTGACGAAAACTTCGCCGTAGGGCGCAGATGTGGCCATAGCATTAAGAAGAAAACCTAGATAAAACATATATTAAATCACAGAGATACCAGAGGGATAAAGTGGTTGATCGAGAAAAGAAGGAAAGAGATGCAATGATTTGATATGGCTTGAGTTAGAAAGAGACTTAAAAATATCTCGATTCAGTAGCTAGTTGCCTTGTTTTTCTCTGAGTAGTGTCAAACTCCAATACACATTTGACAGTTTTGACAGCGCTGAGCAAAATATTTATACATTTTTGTGGTTGAGAATTGCCTCAAGCGACAACAGCGCTATCTCTCTAGTTGTAATAGCTCTGTGTATTAAATGGTTTTAGAGCTGCCACTGTCACAGTTCCAAACGTTCCCAGGCTTAGAAAATTGAAAAAGAATGCTAGTTAGTGTGTCCAACATGAGATAAAAAATCATATATGTATAGCTATAATATAACTATGTATTGAAAAGTTGTAGAATATCAACCAATCAGGAAGACCTTTACTTGTCTTGACCTCGAAAAACTGGACACGGCACCACGGAACAGAAATAGTGTAGCGTTATCTTTTTCCTTCATGACTAGCTCCCATTATACTGTTTCTTTCTTTGAAAGAAAGAGTCTACCGCGTCCCGCAGTCTATTGTTTTCTCTGTCTACGTTCCCAGGCGTGCGAAATTCAAAAATAAGTCCCCAGGGGACCCATTCTTGAACTTTGAATGTTACTTACTGTGAAGTTAAAAAATAATATTAGGTTGTGATGTGGCTCTACAATTATTCGTTTTTGCGTTCGTGCCGAAAAAAATAAATGTGAACGCAATTATATTTTCCTACTGTTGGTATAAATACTTCTGGGAGATTTGGCGGGAATGCGGAAAAATCAAGTCGCCTCATTGTATTATTTAGTTAAACTTGTGTTTTTATCAGTGAAAAATTGTGGTATTTCGTTGATCATGAGCTAATTTACGTGCATGAGTGTAGGCAAGTGATATAATGTGACGTATCATATTGTTCCGTGTTGTTACCAAAACTCCATAGACGCCTCCAGTAAAGTCTTCACTGCTTTACTGAGGTATGACTTGGAACTTGGACTAGGTTTGGATTTGACCGCGACTTTTTTGGACTATGACGTGATTACGACAGTGACTATTTTGATAAAAATATTTACAAATACCTATTATTATACTTGACACTGGCAAATGCACAACGATGCGACGCAAAAAGAAAAATAAATAGTTCTGGCCGCAGTCGTCAGATGCCTCTTTTCAAAATACCATTACCGGTTTTTTCTAGACATTATTGACTCTGTAATTAGTAATTTTGGTACTTCTTTATTGAATCTCAATTTAAATAATTACTTTTACTGCTTTTAGATAAGTATTTTATTATTAGACATTTAATTTTTGTATAGAATTCATCCAGAAGGGTTGATACATGGATACTGTTGTGAAAATTACGATAGTATACGCCATCAAGTGCCTGCGTTCAATCAAAAATCAACCAATGGAGGCGCAAAGCGAAAGCAAGCAGCTTGAAGCTTCGTTCTAGGATTCGGATCGATGTTCGGGCCCTTATTGCGAAGTAGCATTATTCAAGGTTCTGCATCACGAACTTGGAACTATCTTACTAATTTTACTCAGTTACTCTGGTGTAAATTGAAATACATACGTGATCTAAGGGTAAGTAATTGTTTTACTTCTTAGAACGTAGGGCTCCAGTGGAGTATTGAATCCAAAATGGCGTCTCTCTAATAAAATGTAAATAGATTCTGACATTTCTGTTGAGCCACATGAACATAATACTGAAGAACAACTGTTCTGTCTTGAATGGCTGTGCATCTATCTTTAGCGTAGTTTTTTAGTAAGGAAACATCTTGGTCGCGAAGGCCCATAAAAATAATCCACTAAGTAGAGTTGTGTATCATTTCGTTTTCGATCCCTATTAGGATTGGTTTTGTTATAGTTTTTATTTAATATAGACTTACCTGTAGCTCAGTTTAGCCCATTAGGTTTAGTTTATCCCTGTCATTGATGTTATCTGCTCAACATGCTCTGTTTTGCATCTTAAATTATTCTGATCCTGATTACATTATTAACTTCTAGCACACCTTCGGTAATAAATTATGTAGCATGCACTACGCAGCATGTAACCTTGTCAATATTTTGTGATAAAATGTCAGGAAAATCAATTTCTTTTGAAAGAGTAGATCTACATTCAATTCCTATCCTATCCCACCAAAATTTCATAATCTTTTGGTGTTAGCTTTTATTCTTCAAGCAAGAACTAAGGCAGTGGCTAGAGTAATGTAATCTGGTGCATAATTTAAACCTATTAATACAACAGATTTCATAAATGTTCTGATTTATGTTATGCTTTGCTTAGGAAATAGAGTAGATACTCCTGTCAACACCAATTTTATTTTCAGTTTCAATTCATCAAGCTTGTGCATGTTGGTTTGATATTTTATAGAATGCAAGGCTCTGACCAAATATTGGTGGTCTAAAAACTTTATGTTTTTCAGCTTTAACCTCTCGGATACGAGTTTGGTATCTTTTATGGTAAGTGGAAGTACTGAGAGTACTTTCCTTGAAGTATGACTGTCAAAAATAATGTATGCGTAATTAACAATTGTTCATATTATTATAGTGATTATGGATTTCATAATACTGATTTTTCATACTCATGTCAGCTTTTCTTTAACTTCCCATTCATATATTGATCAGTCGAATGAAATCCATTTACTGTACTGCCTATTCAGTATTTTGCATTAACAGTAACTATTCACTGTTATTAAAACTTTGTTAAAAGTTGTTTTTGGCTGTCATAAGTCATAGAATTAGCATGGTTTTTCAACGGAATGGCTTTCATGCTCTATCATATTTCCTTGTCTTCTTAATAGGTACAATCTTAGTTCAGTTTAAATAATGAAAGTGATACATATAAGTTATCATGATCCCAGTTAGTACATTTTGTAAATTCTACTTGTGGATCAATAAAGACACCAGGGAACAGCAACTTCACTTGACAGTGAATGTGTAATCATAATTAATGTAGACGAGATTTTTTTACTGACTTGCAATAGTTAGATACCTAATACCTATATTTTGTTAAGCCTTTTATCACCTGTCTGTTGTACAAGAAGAGAGGCTGCAAAGTTAATATCAGCATGTGACAATAACATCTATTCTTAATTTTAACTAATAATTACATAATACCTTAATCATCTCCTTCAAATGAAAAACCATCTACAGAGTTTCTGGTTCCTTATTGCTAATTCTAGTAAACAAATTCTGATCAATTTAATACATAATAATTATGTTGTATGTAGGCGTCACCCTTCGTGAGTAGGCCTACGTCCTGCAGTGGACTATTAAAAGGCTGGTACGGTATGTAGGCGTAGTATAGATCAGCTTTGTGGTGCTAAACGATACTATGAAATGATATATTTTTATTATACCTCAGGAAAAATTAAATTGAATTTAACTTAGCTCTAAATTTCTGATCCAATTTTTTTTTCTTTTAAGGTTGTGGATCACTTAGTATAAATTCACAAAATGCTGACATATCCAGGTGGTGCTTCAAGCGCCACCTTGAAAAAAGGTTTTTGACCGATATCTCAGAAACGCTTAAGGCAAAAGTCATGGACACCATTATTGTTGTAAAACTTACCATTTACTATTTATGGCCCGATATATGGCCGATTTATTTAATGAACCGATTTTTCTAGCGTTTTATTGATTTCAATCTTACATTACAACAATTATCGGCCGCCATAGAAAAATCTGTTCATTAAATGGGCCATAAATCGTTAACGGTAAGTTTTACAATAAAGTTTACTGGAAATAAAAGATGCGAATTTTTATTCTATACTATGGGGTCTCCAGGACTTTTGCCCTAAAGTGCATAGTTTCCGAGATATCGGCCAAAAACGTTTTTTCATGATGGCGCTTGAAGCTCCACCTGGATCTGTCAGCATTTTGTGATTTTATGCTCAGTAAGTGATCCTAAACCTTAGAAGAAAACAAAATTGGATCGGAAATTTAGTGCAAAGTTGACCAAAAAAACGTCTATTTTTCCTGAGAGCAAGCTAGCTTTTCCAAGACTATTTTAATCAAAAATCCTAGATTTGTCTGCTTATCTAAAAATGTCACTTAAAAACTCGCACTACACTGTCAATATGATTTTATATTACAATTTAAAACATCTGCGTTTGATTCTTAGCTAACAGCAGTAAATATTACCTTGTATATAAAATGTGGTAATATCTATTACATGAGAAACCAAAGTTGTTAATTTCCATATTGATTAACAACTTACAAATTTGCTTTACACAGCATACATTATTGCCATGCTTATGGAACACCAAAAACCCATCCAAAGTTGAACTATAATGTTGATATTTTTAGCTTGCTGTGGAAAAGCTATTTGCCTTACTTTCTGCACCTTTTTTATTCTTTTAGTATGTAACCTAAAAAGATATCTTTTGACTATTAGCGATGAGGTCGATGAGGAATTGTGACAATAAAAATCTGTCATCCATGTTTGCCTCATTTATTAGTCAAGCTTATGCCAAGTAATTGTATCAATATTGTAAATGAAAACAATGCCTAAATGGAACATGCCAGAATATACACTAGAATCTATCTGCAGATAGCCTTATCACCATGCTAAAATGCTAACATCTCTGCTTCCCAGTCTAGGCAGAATCATACAACTGTCTACAACCTGCAGATAACCCAATCCTCGCGCAGCTGTTAAGTGAGCTTTAGTTGGGATTGGGCTATCCACAACTTGTAGCTAATATAAGTCATAAGCCGCCAAGTTGTATGATTCGGCCTATACACTGGTGGTGCGTGCTCGCTGCCACGAGTGCAACTGTTATGTGAATGGTGTGGTCTGGTTGCAGATGCCGCGCACTCGCAGGAGGCACTATGCGTCGCCGTCTCGGTCTCGCTCGAGGTCCTACGAGGCCAAGCGGCGCAGGCTTGACGACGGCTCCTCTGAGGGCACCTACAGGAAGAGGAGTCGCTCCAGGGAACGTGAAAGGTAAGCTAGTACTTGTTTTATACCACTAGTCTGCTAGTATAGGCCGAATCAAAATTTATGGGGTTTGCTCATTTGTATAGGCCGAATTAAACAACTTTGCAGCTTTGATGTTAGCTACAAGCTGCGGATAACACAATCCTGACTGAAGCTTACTTAACAGATACAAGAGGGTTTGGTTATCCGCAGCTTGTAGCTAACATGAAGCCGCCAAGTTATTTGATTCGGCCTAGGTATAGCAGTTTGTGTCAGCTAACTTCACAGCTACAAGCAGCGCTAATCGAATTATGAATTTTCTTCTGCACAATGATTTCCTTCATGTTCAGACGGCATCACATTTGATTCGGCCTACACTACTCTTTATAGTATGACTTGATTGATTTTGGTATTGAAATGTGCTAGAGGCTGCTTTGAAAAGTTGTGGCATGACAAGAAAAACCTAGTTTTATTTATCTCATACTGCCAACACTTCAAACAGTGCCTAGCACATACACTTCTGTCGCCGAGGTATTGCTAAGGTGAAACAACTTCTATGCTCCCAGGCCGCTGTAGCCGCCGTTTGAGTCAAGTATTATTCTAGAATCTAGAATTCTAGGTTCAAGGTTATGATGGATGTTAAAACTTGATACATGCGCCATCTAGTGGAGCTTATCAGTACCAACTCGAGATATAGCTAGGTGGTGAAAAGTGATGTCGGGAAGACTCCAAATTGTTACTTGACGTTTGCCTAGATGGCGCTGTAAGGCTCGAATTGACAAAAGTAGTTCAAATTTTGGTACAGGATTTGATATCGGCAGGCGTGTTTTAGATATTATTTTGTGCATATTCCAGTATTTTATCCAAAATTAGTTCGAATTTTATACATGATTGTCACTTCATTTACCCTGATCTTAAGCGGATATGTAAAGTTTGTATTGTAGCACGGGTACCTAGAATACCTAGATTGGTTTTGTTACAGCGGATTTGAAGACATGAGCCTATCGTCACTTATTACTCATTTGCTATTTTATTTCAGCCAATACATCATTTAAGTTATTATTCTTATTATGTTATTAAAATTAACATCACATTATTCCTAACTACGGTTTAACAACGAGTTTTGACTTCTATACAAGCAAATATTGTATACTTATGTCGTAGTAAGATTTGGTGAACCGTTTTTTTGCAAAAATCCTAGGAATTTTGCAAAAATACGGAAAATTCGACATTGGCTATGATATTTTTCTATCTTACTGAAAAAAAATAGGATTTTTGCATACGAGTTGCTTTAGTAAGATTTGATAACCATATCTAACCTTTACTCCGATTGGCTTGATTCTGGTTTACTGGCCAATAAGAGTTGACCTTAGATTACTGTATGTGATTGGTCCATGAGCCTGTCACCTAGCGCTGTCTCTTCCAATCCTCTAAATGAAGCTCGTGTCTTCAGCTACTATCTTCTTTCAGGGTTGTTTCCAGGATTTTCTGTATGATCTTTTTACTTCTAAGAATGTATTATCTTCCTTCAGAGTTAGTGTTGTACCTGTGGGTTCAAAGATTCACTCCGCTATATCACGACGATATGAAGTCGGACTGTAATTGATATGTAACCCTAGACCGCATATCTGCTTAACATTAGGCAGTATGTGGTCAAACGCAAACCTATACGAAATAAATAAAAATGTCGACTTTATCTTTCCAAGACATTAGACAGTTTTAATGAAGCGGCGTTCAATCTTAGTTGTAACGTGAATGACGAATCATTTACACATTATGTATGGTCTTAGCCACGCTGGATCATTTATATGAACTCAAATGAATTTATCACCAACAGAACAAATATGCGAAATTAACGATAGTCATCAAGTCATAAAAACTAAACATGTTATTGATGACCATTTCTGTTTGCTTGTAGGCGATATAATTTCGTTCTCGTCGAGTTCAAGTTTAACAACTTAAATCATTCGTTCTTTGCATCACTCATATTTGTTTTGATAATCCTCATTTACATCGTGTTGATCCTGGGGTCTAATTAATTTATTAGGGTATTTCTAGACGACGGATACGTTCTAGTTCATTGTGCTGATCGACCCTCGGAGATCAAAAACAGCTGTTCCACATATTATTATCGATCAACTGATTTGGTTGATCTCATAGTAAAAGTTCTTCATATAAGTAGTAAAATATTTTGTATATCAGAGTACTTCAAAGTATGACGCAAATCGTGATCTTCATAAACCCAAGTTAGACCTTAGAACCTACCTGCATAACGTATGTATGTATAGAAGCTGGCTAAAATAACGGCGATCGGTTGCAGGTTAGCAAACGGTATTCGCAAATTAGGGCTCACTTGAGGCACCTTTCTGAAGTCAAAATCGTGCTCGCCTCGTTTACCTGTCCCGAGGAAGCTGATTAAAACCTGATAAAGATACAACAATTCTACAGTCGTTTATCATCATTATACAATGCAATACTCTTTTTAAATATAATGTAGCCTATGACACCCGGGGATTGTGTAGCTTCCCAACAGTGAAAGAATTTTTCAAATCGGTTCAGTAGTTTCGGAGCATATTTAATGCAAACAAACAAAAAATCAAATCTTTCCTCTTTATAATATTGGTATAGAAGGTATAGATTAAATTAATTTATTATATAAAAATAATTAGATAAAATTAATTATATTGGTTAGATGATAAAGCATAGTTTCAATTTTTTGCTAACAAAAAAATCCACAAGGGCATGTTCTTGCGAATTTGTATCTGAATGTCGAAGATCATCCGTACAGTAATGCAAGGTCCCGACAGAATTTATGTAGACAGCCCTCAGAACAAAATATAAATAAAGTAATTTCACCAAGTTGCCTTAAAAAATAACGAACGAGTGAGCGCGTCGGCTTTTTGTTCTCTTGTCTAGAGGTGCCAATCAATAATTGTATGATTAAGTAGGTGGTTCTTGTACAAATTGGCAATATAAACTATGGTTATGCTGTCACACATGTCTTATTGAAGCGGCGGCCTTCGGCGTGTTTCACTTCGTGGGAACGCACTTGACTTTTTCATATATATCCACGCTAACATTGACATTCGTATCGCATAATGGTTATTGTTTTACCCCATTAACCAAGTTTTACTTATGAGGAGCCGCGCATTATTCACCCAAGGCTGTGAAGAAATATTTTCATTTTCATTGTAAAATCAAGCCCGTTATACTGACTCATTTGTTCTTCATGGGATGAAAACAATCTAGACGGTTTAACAGTTAAAACTGTATTAAGATTTTTATACTGTTTTAAGTTGCCATAGTTTGGTAGGAAGGTGCTTATTTAGAACAATACCTAATCATTAACGTAACTGTTGTAAATGAAAACAAACTTTTGAGCCAGTGGGCCGTCATTAAAAAATCAGCGCAGCTTATCTGAGTACGTCTCTCTCTTTATGGAAATAATTATTTAAATGTTTAGAATTGTGGAATTAAAGACTTTCGTAAGTAACAGCAATGTTTAAAAGCCGTAAAGGAGCTAGCAGCTAGTTAAATTGGCTACTATTATAGGCACAAAGTTGGCCTGAGCTGTCAGCACTGGTTCGGAATCCAGTTTCGTTATTGCATTCCCCAGTGGCCGCGAGTGCCTTATACATCCGAAGGGCGTAGGTATTGTGGACCAGTGCACCGACTACCTATATATACCTATCAGGGTTTTTTCTCCTTCATTGTCCACATAATGACAGGATGCTCGTATCATAAGTTAACCCACGACCAGTCGCGTAGGCACAAATAGCCTGATCATCCTCTTTTTGTTTCATGTAGGTAGAATGCAGTAGAGCTACCAAAATCTTTCTTGTCTATTTAATTCGTTTTATAATTTACCCCGTGGAATTTAAGCTACCCGAGCCAATTTTATTTTGATCACTTGCGATTGAGGATTCCTGACAATTCATAAATCATTTTAATTGAGTATCGTTGTAATTTTAACTTCCACTTTAAAAACAAAATTTCAGCAGACGATAAAAATCATTTCTGACATATAGACTGGTAGTGCTGGCTATAGTCACTTCATTGCTATATGCTATAAAATACATAAATATTGTTAAATGGATTTACTCAAGGGGCCACTGAACTCTATTCAGCCAAGTGTTCTGCTTCACAAAGCTCAAACGCATTTGTAATGAAACGGATTCGACACTGAGGGCCATAAATTGATATTTCGCACAAAGGTCCGACGACAGTAATTGCTTCTTGCCTGCAAATCGTACCTAACGTCTTGTGCAAGTGGATCCTTTATTCCACCACTGAAGGAGGCTCATATCAAACTATAATTTACTACAAATGGAATCTGAAGTGGAGCACATAAGGTTTGGTATCTTATGGAACGTAATCGTGCTTACATCGCGTTGTATAAGCAAGATATTTTTTGTACGTGTACTGCAATGTCTGCGCATGAACGTGTCGATATATTTTCATTTTCTTGTCTTTCGCAACAATTGTATGCCAAGGACCTCTGAAAGGTCGTTTACTAAAACGGTAATCTTTATTTTATCTGTGAGCGAGCAAGACGTGATTTCGGTTTTGGCCAACGGGACACACGTCATCTTCATAAATTGAATTGCAATTCTTGTACTTCAGGTTTGGCATCTTTTTATGAACAGCAAGTGTCCCCGTGTTTGCTTTTGTGGGACGATTGCCAAACTAGGAAGCATCTAAACAGCATTGTTGTTTTGTGAAAAATACAACATCTGAGACCGCAAGAACGATTGCGTACCTGCCAATTGTCGCAAGACTATTCAGCATTGCTGTATTCAGGTGACAAATGGTGGGACGGCGGGCGCGCCGCGGGGTGGGGGCGACAGGCGTTGTTCTTGACACAGTAAAACTAGAAGTGCAGTAGGTAGGTGCAGCTGCGACCCACGCTGAGCTTTTTGCAACGTACATACTACCACTAATTCACAATTACTCGGTACCATCATAGAATAGGCGCAATCAACTCGTTTAGTAAATTTAAGAGACCGTGTTTCGTTAACAAGCTCAGTAACTGCACTTAGTGAGTATAGGCAGTTTAATAATTAAAATGTTTTGTAACTTTCACCGCCAGTTTCTAAGCTAGAATCGCATTCGTTGCGGGCTGTTATTGCGTTAGTATCAATGCAATTTGCAGAATGTCTATTTTCACTAAGTTCCTTAGTGAGCACAACGCGTATAGCACGTGATTTATCTGCCTGAGCCTGCTTCGATCTCGGGCAGAAACGCTTTCCATGTTGCGAAGCGGAACGCAGCGCCGCGACCGCCACCGCCACCGCCGCCGCCGCCGCCCGCTCAGGGATTTATGCCTCGGAGCCGTACAAGATGTCCGATATAATCCAATTGAAGATTTATTCCTCCCGCTAGCTTGTTACTCATTCGACAACTCGTGCCCTCATACACTTCCTACGTTTATACATGCATTATTTATTATGTCCAGGTTTATATAAACGTGACATGGGATTTGCATACAACGACGTTAAACATCACGAAAAGCTAATAATTGTTCTTTTATATTAAAAAAAATGTTCTTCCTCAGCTCAAATTGTTCTAGCTCATCATGTCACACGACTTCATGATTTTTCGCGGGCCCAAGGTGATGATCATTAAGAAAATTATTTCCTCACTAACGTATCGGATTACGATGGTGAGGTCTCCACTCATCATATCCTGTTTAAATAAAGTCGACGTCTGGCCTCGGATGTTGTGTTGCTCTCGCGATGCTCTCCTTCAAAATTCTGCGTACTGCAAACACGACGTCGCATTGTGCTCTGTAATTATAATTATTATTTACGCGTCGACATTCAATATCTGAATTCTGTGCACATTGGAGAGTTAATTCTGTTCCGGGGATGCTGAATTCAAAAGCATTGTCTTGTGTTCCGCACATAAACGTTCAAGTTACACCGTCGGCACTTAAAACCTCACCACCGTCGTTATCGGAAATCTACATTTACAAAATATGAAAGTAATTTATAGTTTTAAGTTTTCGTAACATTAGATCCTTAGCGCTTATTTACGTGTCCAATGATAGATAGATAACACTTTATGGTACACAAGAAAAAAGAAGAACAATAATACAAGAAATACTTATAAAGTGTAACTCAAGGCGCCCTGCCCTTATTGCTGGAAGCGATCTCTTCCAGACAACCCAAGTACGGAACGGAATAATCTTAAAATATTTTACGGGAGTACAATAGTGTGTGTCTGTCTGCACATGAACTTAAGTAAAACCAAAATAATGTCGAATGGCGAAGAAAGAAAGAAAAGTTGTGCAAAAAGTATGTATTGCTCTACGTATTGCCTTCGAGGCGTCGAACGTAGAGCAATACATATATCTCGGCAAGCAAGTATCTTTTTCTAATTCAAACAACGAACATGAAATCCAGAGAAGAATCAAGAGCAGTTGGAATAAATAATGGGCTCATAAAGAAATACTAAAGAAGTACTAATAAAGTAAATACTACAAATGGTAGGTGACGAAATAATGGTGAGCAACAGTCTACTGATCCCTGCAAGATTAAAGACTAGAACCCAACACTCCAAAGGGAACCTAGGTCATGATGACGTTTTAGGAGGTTAGATTTACTAAATTAGTTAGGAAAACACAATTGCAAACACAGAAATTCTCCATTACATACAGCATTTATTATACGTTACCTTCAACATACACTCTAACACAATAGGCATCCAGGAACTGTAACGGGTTACATTTTATACTCACAGTAACAACAGTTATAACAAGTCATGTGTATTCTACAGAATAGCATTAGTGACGGAGCATATGTAACATAAATCAATCCCATAACGAGTATATTCAAGTTGTTTCTTAGCGTCCTAGGGCCTCAAAGGTTTCTCTCAACATTTAACCCTTTGCATGAACCCCTATTCGTAAGTAACTAATGCATACTTAACTCGGTCACATCCTTCACGTTTTCAACTACCTTTCCTGTATTTTTGTGTCTTTTTTGGTCTTTTCCTTTGAAACTTTTTGTTATTCTCACGGCTAAATCCCTCCATCTTTTTTCAAGTCCTAGGTACCTCTCACATTTGGTTGATGTTATAAAAATCACATTTATTTATATTTAACTTCTCCATATTTACGTAAGTTAATTTAGATTCAATGCTTTGTTATTAAATCATTTGCTCAATACTTCTAATTCTTTTTTTGTTTTGTTTTTAAATCCTCTAGCTCACTCCTTTTTTTTAGTGTTGTTGGTCTCCCTAGTCTTAATTTTCTTGCAAATAACTTGCATTTTCAATTTTTGTTTAAATTAATGTAGAATAATCATATAATCTAACAATACGCAATGACATAACGAAAGAAAAACAATGATACAGCAAATTACTTATTTAGAGAGATATTTAATTTTTACAAGACGTTTGAAAATCTCCAATGAACGTGCATGCTTAACATCAAGAGGCAATTCGTTCCAGTTCCAATGCCGTACAGCAGCGTTTCCTATCTTGTGGTCTGGGGTCCGCGAGTATATGTATGGGGGTCCGCCGACTTATCGGTGAACATTTGAATTAACTAATAAATGCCAGCAAGTGTCGCAATCAATCTGCGCCCTTGTACCGCTCGCGATCTACACAAGATAGATATAGTTTAGAATTATGAAGATTCAGTTAAACAGATGCGAGGTCTACTGTTCGGAGACTAGTATTAAGGGGATACTTGAAACTGTACTTAATTTTTTTAGGGGTCCGCGAACTGAAAAAGGTTAAAAAACGCTGCCGTACAGGATATTACAGGACACCGGGTCTCGGTCAAATATTATGTTGACCTTTCTGTGTTTTTGAGTGAATGATCAAAATATTTTCTTGGATCCTAATGTTAGGTCTCGAATAGGTAGTTATAGTTACCTATTAAAATTAATAAGTGGTACATTCAATTACGACAAATTGAACACTTTTTATCCAAATTGGCAGCTCAAAACCGATAAAACTGGAAATACTGAGGGCCTCCCCTCGAGATTTCCTTTTCCCAGCAAAGGGACAATACAGGCTCATAAATAACAAAGAACAACAAAAAACAACAATTAAAATGAAGTAGATGCCTAATGAAATAATATAAAATATACAAAAGATAAACGGTCTCAATTTGGAACCACGAGACGAACTGAAGTTTGGAAGATGTGCAGTCAAATTGGCAACCATAGAACGATACTAGAACTATGAGAAGTAGTAATTTGGCAGATGTAGATCGTCCGCCGGGTAATGTGTGGAAGTAGTGGAATTGGTGTCGAGTGGATGCCTTTATTACGAAGACGCTATTTATTGGGGCTGTCTACGTCGCGGCGTCCATTGTGCGCGAATCGGGCACATGTGACGGAATCAACGACCGTTTAGTGAGAGCTAGCCTAGCCGGCGATATATCACGCCGCTACATAAATTGTAGCTTTGACTGCGCAAATTTTACTTTGCTACATACTTCTCTAATATTAGATTATTATTCGGTGCCAAATCGTTGCACGTCGTCGGTTTCAATCTGTTCAGCTTCGGACCTGTTTATTGGCTACGTTGTGGTCGATAGGGACTCGAAATCAACAAAATAACAGTACTCGTATGTGGCCGTCGTACATGGATGAGAGGATCAATGGTAATAAATTAACATTTTGATTCAATCGCCTCGTATATATTTTACGTGTTGTAGAATGTTATAAATCACTCTCTTCTGGCCCTACATGGTAGAGTTTATAAATCATTGCAACCATTATGGAATATGTACGATTGTTTATCTATTTGCTGTCTGTATTTGTAGGTCAACTCCTCCGGTTAAATATTGCCATCTGCTTCGAGCTATTAGCAAAGTTCTAACGAAAAGAAACTACTTATGCTTATTTAAATTTGATGATTATTTCTCAGAAAGACAATCGCCAAGGCACAGCTCATTCAAATACTGATAGTTTATCGAAGACTGTCAATTGTTGCGGCTAATTGCTAATCATAATACGTGTATCAAACAATGGCACCATTGTCACGTCCTCGGAATGGTACCATTAACGACATTTCAATGGATTTAGAGAAAATGTTGGTATTACGAGTGTCCGTTCCCCTTCCGAGCTAAGCGGTGATTACTGTCACATAATTACTTATTAGTTCCCCGATGGCAAGATTACACAACGCAGCCAGTCGTAAACTAATACGTGCCAGTTAGGAAGTTACGTGAACGCATTTATATGATTACGAAATAGTTTACTTCTAACAGGTATACTTTATGCAGCCGCTGGATAAATAACATGGAACTGCCTCAATAGTTCAACGTTTTAGCGGATATTTAATTTATAGAGTAGCACTAAGCGCATCGAGTAATAAGAAACTAGATGAGAAACGACTCTGGGCAAGAGCTTAATACAATTTGACTTAGTTTTCTTGAAACAGTTATGTCAACGATGCAAATTTATCTAAACAATTTCCAACCATCTTTAATATGATGTAAAATTTAGAAGACTGAAGAGTTTCAGTCACAGTGAACAGTTGAAGAATTCGCATTATAAGTTGTCAAAACCTCGAGTAGGTAAAGAGCTAGTAGAGCTATCCTTGCTGGCATCTGGTCTCCCGTAGAAGCCGTTAGCTTTAGGTGAGTACGGCCGGGATCGCGGCCGCGGCCCGGGATCGATTAGCGAACCGGTCCCGAGGTACATTGACTCCAGGCTCCAGGGCCGCTTGCGAAATGCAAACATTTCTGCTCAACAAAGCTATTCACGTACATGCATTATTCGGCACGTACATACATAATTATTATTTGACTAAAACGTAACAACACATTTCGTACAGTCTATTTCAAGCCGAAATTAGTGTGCGAAAGTAAAGATTTTGCTATTTGTTTTCTTTTGGCACTTTTCATCGATTCCAGAACATAAATTGCTTCAAAACTAATAATTGGTTCTATTTAATTTTTTTTTATTGGATGATCTCGCGATCTTCTTCTACATATTGTAAAAAGAAATCACACACAAACAACAAAGAAATTAGGTAGGTAACAGAACAAATAAAACATAGGCAAATTGAGAACCTCCTTATTTTTGAAAGTAGGTTGAATTTAGGCTTGCGTTTGGATACGTCTGCTTTTAGACAAAACTGCACCACCTAAACGAGCGCACTTAAAGCGCTACGTAAAAAATTAGTTTTTGAGACAATTTCTACTTTACTGAGCAACAATGATCGCTCTATGTATTGCACAGAGATAGTGATAATCTATCGGCTCTATTGTGCCAAGTTTGATGATCGCAAATACGAATAATTGATATGATTTATAATCTTAGTGCGTCTAAAGACTAACAACGATTAAAAGTTGTCAGAGGCATACTCAGGTGGCATTTTATAATATCACATGCTAGGTTAATTTCTAGCAAGACGAAATACATATTATCTACATATTCTATGATCACACTATCACTGTCCTCGTCATTATAACTAACTTTTGCAATGGGACCAACTCTATGATATTCCACAAAATATATAGAACATCTGTGATTTCTATTTGTTATTCTAAAATATTTCCGTCGTCTAGAATTACTAATTAATTTTATTTACCCGTATAGGCACAAAGAAACACCGTGCTTGAATAATAATGATGGAAAGAAAAAGCCGTGTACATATTTTAGGCATAAATTAACAAAATTATTGTGTACCTTGAGTAAATCGTCATAATGCACAAACATCACTCATCATGGGCGCAGTAACTCAGGGTTAAGTTTCACTGGGCGCGGCGGATGACAGGTTCACTTCTAACTGCTCACATCCGCTGATGTGTAATTACTAGCAGGTGTTCCTGTATTTCTCTGATCGCTCATCGCAATTGTTTTTTTTACCACAAGCAATGCAATAACGAGCCTGCGTGTTTGACACCTTATTCATACAAAAGACTTCAACGCGCTGCTTTTAGCGATGAGCAACTAACGTATCGCTTAGAAAATAAACATGAAAAAAAGTTGTGCTCGTCAAATTATGCACGGTTAGAGCTTTTTACGAAAGCTTAATAGTGGTAATAGATGTGTCTGGGAACGGGGAGAATGAAAGCTTGCATATACCTAACACACTTTATAGCTTTGCGTGAATTCTTTCGCTCTTTGATCAATCAATTCTCGTATTTTATTACTTTTGATTTGCATAATAATTATAGAACTGATATTGTTTGTGAAGAAAGGGAAAACAGGATGCAATTAAGGTTCTTGCATGATTGTAAGTATTGTCATTTATAATAGAGATTTATAGTGATGGTTGATTGTAAACAAGAGGTCTGTTGTGCTGATTAAACAGTAGTGATAAAGGTGTCTGGTCTGGTCCTGGTCGGAAGGGCCGGGGGTAGGGGAGGGGCGGGGCCCGCGGCCGTCGAACCCGCGTGGGTCGGGGGTCAGCGGCGCGACATGCGTTCATTAGCGCATTCGTGCGCCAGCGCATACTTGCGCTCTACAACATCTTACAATATGTGTAGTGCAGCGCACATGCCCTTTGTGTGCTACTGTTAACAGGCTTGCCGATAAAGCCGGCTGTATGTTTGTTTCTCTTTCATTCATTATCATCTTAAAATTAGTTAAATCTTGATGTTATTAGATTGTTATAGAAGAAATAACAATGGAATGTATGTTTGCCCGCGGCTTCGCCCGCGTGATATTTTAATTTTTGTGCTGTCCCATAGGAACCTTTTATTTTTCGGGATAAAAAGTAGCCTAATATTACTTACCGTCTTTCGAACTATGTTTATGTCTTAAATCAAGTCATTCCGTTGCTCCGTTGCTGCTTGAAACATGAAGTAACCAATAAACAAACTACACTTTCGGATTTATAATAATATTAGTAAGGATAATGCATAGATGCAAAGGACTAAATGCATTTGTTTGCATGATGTTTGGAAATTAGTCATTATGTCGGTAAATTCCCATGTGAATGTGAATTGTGTACAATTTTAGGAATTCGTTTGTCCTTAAAGACTGAAAATGAAGAACGAGTACAGTCCAACATTTCCTTGTCGGGATCGCGTCAATTGTTAAGTGCATTGCGCCTTACCAGGGCCATTGCAAGGCTTTTTGTGGTTTGTATTATACTCGTAAGTTAAATCATTGCTTTGTTCGCCGTTACTTATGTTACATCTCATCGACAATAGGTCTACTCGGAATGTCTTTGTTCAACGCCGTTTCGGTACGTCGCGTCGTCAGAGACTTTCGGATCGGCGTGTTGACATTATGCTAATGAAAGTGAACCAATTTGTAGTCGCGTCGTATCTGTGTGATTCCTAGACCGGTACCATCAATCTGATTCGTGTAGCTAGACGTATGCAATGAATTAGTGTGAGTCAATCGAGAAAGTAAACCAGTAAGCATTGTTCCGAGTGGATGCGCGCTGTACCGCGCGGCGCGTGGGTGCAGGCAGCGGCGCGAATTAAACCAGCTCTCTATTCATTACTCATCGTTATTGCTATACCCATTTCGGGAGACGAAAGCGAGTGTAGGCTTATTGAACCTACCTATGTACGATATTGCACCATAATCATATTTATAATAATTCAAAGGGGGCTATTTTTATATTTTTCCATCCATGGTCACTACTCACCACACATGAGTGCCTCTTTCATAAATCGATTCACGCTCAATGAACACTTATTTGAGCGTACTACGTTTACTCTAATGGCTTCCATCTATATTTATATACTTCTGTTTCATACACGGTTAAATGATAAACTGACTAGTTGCCTGTGACAACAAAGGTGAGTTGCTATTCTTATCTTTGTAAACCGGCGAAGTAGTGGCCAAAAGTGGGACTCGAACACATCGGGTTCTGTACTAAAAATGACTTTTTATTTCATTAAATTCAGTAGGTATTTGATGCGTTTTATCGGATGTGTAAACTAGCCCATTTTTGAATTGATGTATTAAAATTATTTATCTATAAAAAATTGTGACAATTTCCACTACTTACTTAACTCTATGTTATACATATAATTAATACAAAATATAGAACTAGCGTCTCGTTCTCATCGTTAAAGCAGGGAACCCTAATAAGTAGGGCTTTGCTACACCACGCTTTATTTAGCGAGGACACGACGTGCCAATGCTTATCACGTTTAAATGAAAGTTGTCAAGAGCATGTTTCGACTCAACGCGCACATGATAGGGTGATGAGATCCTTTAGTGATGATGGTGATAACTGTAAATATTTTGCGCCGAAACCACACGGATCTCGCTTTATAACCGACAGCGCCATCTAGTTTTAATGTTACTTTTTTAATAGTTTTTAGGGTTCCGTACCCAAAGGGTAAAAGCGGGACCCTATTACTAAGACTCCGCTACCCGTCTGTCTGTCTGTCTGTCTCCAAGCTGTATGTTGTTGCCGCTATAACAACAAATACTAAAAACAGAAGAAAATTAATAATTAAGGGGGGCTCCGATACCACAAACCTGATTTTTTTGCCGTTTTTCGCTCTATATTAATAATGGTAACAAGTAGATGCTTGAAATTTTCACAGAATATTTAGTTGTATATTCACTTCAATAGTAAATAACAAAATTAAAATAAAAATATTTAAGGGGGGCTCCCATACAGTACGGAACCCTCCGTGCGCGAGTCCGACTCGTACTTGGCAGATTATTATTTTTGATGATTTCGGATATTTTCTTTTACTTGTCCTATGAGACCTCGTTTTCTAACAAATTTTGTAATTCTAAGTCAACGTCTGTCAAAAAGGTTTTCATTCCTTTGCACTTTGTACCTATGTAAAATTGGACATATTAATATCTTTCACAACGCGATGTCTTTGTTCGGCGTAATCAAAGTTTAAGATTTTACAGTTTCAAGAGAATTTTATACTAATTACTAGTTCATATCTCACGGAGTTTTTCTTCAAAAAATGCTTGGGAGACAGGCGAACAATCGAGTGTTTGAAGTACGGAACCCTAAAAAGCAACAAGCTTAGATGAAAATGTAGAGCGAGCTGTATTTACTATAATAATGGACCCATAGACAAAAAGTATAATAATGCGATTGTTGATCATGGAACGCGCCGAGCTGGTAGAAAGTACCCAGCGCGTGCAAGAACGACAATTAAGACCGGCTGCTCCATCTCAGCTTTGATGTTTATTGCTCGAAAATAACTCAAATATTTTTCAACGTTACTAATTATAAGTATAAAAATGATGAAATCTGCCAGCAATTAATCACATTTCTATGATAGATCGCCTTCCTTAGTTGGAAAAGAAAAGGTTGGGATCAGATGGTTAAATTATTCTGGAAAATGTAACAGTTTGTAGATAATAATACTTGGTCGACAGCGGGCATACTAGTAATAAAATTATTGTACTTATTTTTATTAGCAAGTTGCAGCGTCACATCACTGAAAATGAAAAGCAAATTGCAGTTCTCTCGATTTGTTTTAGTTTTAAACTACTTAAATGTGCGAAGAAAAATTTCATGTAAAAAATGAACACCCAAGTACCGTAGAGTGTAATTGAAAAAATATCAATGTTTAGGTGAATATGTGGAATACTAATTGATTTTGTTTTTTTCTCAATGTACCTACCTCATTAGGCACACAATGCCTCGTTTTAAGTCCCCACTGTCACACATACATTATAGTGTGGGATCAATTTTAGTGTCAGACCGGAATTGACCGTAAAAGTTGAGCTGGATTTAAAATAGTTTCGTTATCATTATGATCATGTTTATATTGGTGACATGGATTTCCGCTTGCGTAATATATCTTAAGGTTTGTATTAGAAATGAATATGCTTTTGAATATTAAATAGACACATACGCAAAGGTAGCTATGGCAGCACATAGATTTATCATTCTCTTTGCGACGTCGACTACTTTCGGTGAATATGTATTTTTAAGTCATATGCTGCTACCACATGTTGTTACGCAGTACATAATATAATTGCATATTACAGTAGGTATCAAAAACAGCCTTTCTCTCGAAATTATAAACCGTGACATCTTTTCACTTTCACTATTGCTAAGTCAATCAAGTTGCGAAATACAATTTTATAAATTAGTAGATAATAATTAGGGGTATTGAGATTATTATGTGGGCGTTACTTGGAAGACACCACTTAAGTTTTCTTGCAGTAAACCAGTATTGTGGGTTTGGGTCGGACGGTCAGCCGCGGTAGGCGGCTAGTGAAAGCTACTTGCCATGGACCTGTTTATTAAAAACATTGCTTAATTAATTAATACTCTCCATTTCACGGAATCATTCTATCATCTCGATGTCTTCCCCTGTCAATAAATTATGTGATGTAACCATAATATCCATATTAATGCAAATGGCCCGTTTACGATTCCTCATGCTTTCGGAACGGCTTTAGAGCCTCTTGCATAATTTATTGTAATTATTATTAATCATCGATGTTATTTTAATGTTAACGGTCGGGTTAATTTCATTTCGAAATCTGTTAAACAGAAAAACATCAGATAAGAGTCGCCATTGTATTCATATGAGTGTTAATCGAATGTACCAAATAAAATATGCGCGTGTTGGCTATGTACGAGTACCTAATCCGTTACATATCTTGCTTCATGGAACCGGTAGATACATACTAATCAGTAATGTCGGTATTGTCTAGTGGAGTGTGTGGGAGGGCTTTGTTTATGGGCGCTTTATAGGTCGCCACTCGCCCCACAAATACGACAACAAAAATACTCATTACCATTTTCTAGTCTAGCGCGAAGAAAGTACGTGGAAATTTGTCATCGTGCGTCCGCGACCTAGAGCAGAACCCGTGTTTAACAACAATAGCAACGGAAATACTAGCAAAAAGTTCACACGAGACATTTGAATGAAATATGATATGAGAGATATGTGGGCAATTGGAGCAAGTGCGAACCTAGTCCGGCCCGCGGTTACCGTGCGGGGCTGACTCATCTGTGGAAAATGATCACGTTAACCCGAATTGTCAAGAGCACTTTTATTGTTTCGACAACTTTATTTACCTCAATCGAAATTTACTTCTTTGTCCATTTGGAGAAAGTGCCAAATGAGTTCTCGTATTGCACCGACTATGATCTACAATTTTAAAGTAGTTTCTGTTAGATCAATTAGCAAAAAATACACACTGGTACTGGTGTTACTGGTTTCAATGTACGTACATCTACGCCTTTGTGTACATACCTGCGTAAAGACGCTCTCGTGTTAAGGTGCGATGCTATAAACACTGACATTGACCATGCTCAATCAAAAGCTTAAAAAGCATACATACGGTAATGCCTCTTTGTAATAAAAACATTGATTCTTTCTTCATACTGTGCAGGTATGTATTAATTACGGATAAATAAAGCTTTAATCTGTTATTTATTCCAAAATATGCAAGTACGCTGCATAAATCGAGTTTATTCTCTTAGCCTAGCTGCTGCTAAATAAAGGAAAACCGTGACGGCACGTAGTCGATTATGCAAATCGAATCATTTATTTCCTTTTTTGGCGTGTTATAAACACGAAATGTAGGTACATATTGCTGTCTGCACTCATCACTATGTTTACCCGGGCAGGCCAGGCGGCAGCCGGCACCGGCAGGCGCGGGTCACGATTACGGAAGTTCAGTACCGACGAATTGAATCATTTTTGTGAAGGACTGAGGAACCGATACGCCGCCGCGACGCGCCGGCTTGTGTGTGCTTATTAAAGTGAGATAAGATTCCTCGCTTAACGAGAACGAATATAATGACGGGGGACCTTGTCGAGCATCGATATTGGCTATCCTAAAGGGAAGACAAGTAGGTAAACAAGGTTTCCGTTTAAGGATCGGCAATGCATCGGCCGCCCACGATTGTTCGATACCGTCGAAGGCGTCGCACTAAAACACTGAACGATCTTTTGGTAAATTGTTCATTCGCGGAAGTATTTAACAGGCGGCGGTTCATTCCTTGTATACCGATTTACTTTTAATTTTAAGTCTTACTTATGTATAGGGTGTCTATAATCTAACAACTTTTATGTTAGTGAGTCTTTTTTGTAACAGGGTTTGAAACGTTTGCTAAAACATATTTTCTGATGAGGCCGTCTTTGTTTGTCTGATTATAATAATTTCCATTTCGCATAGTAAGTTATCAGTTCTGCGAACGGTAGAGCTCACGTGCACCAATTTTATGTTCGTATCAAACAAAATATTGAATATGATGTATCTTGTTATAACAAATATGTGCAACATATTAACTCCCGTACAAACAAAAAAAAAAAAAAGAAATACCTATCGTTTTGCTCACACAGACAATTTGCTAGCTTTCGAGTTTTAAAACAATAAAAAAGAAAAACTTCAAAAGAAAATTATACAATGTTTAGGTTCAAAGACCGACAATTTTTAATAGAGTTCCTACATTTTTTCTGTGTAATATTGTAATATTTGTGTATGTTAAGCTACATTTTCACCTATTGTGAAACGATATGGGTGCATCTAGGAACACTAGCTCTCGAATTGGTCCCCGGAAAGTTCCGTAAATGTGAGTCCCGGTACTTGTTAACCGCCTCAAATAAATGAAACAAAAGCAACGTTTTTAAAAAAGTGCTATCAGATGAACTCTTGACTGTATACTTGTTTGAACGCTTATTATAGTGGCCCACATTTTACAGACATCCTTTACGAAGAAATACACGGCACTTAAAACGATTTTGTGATTGGATGGTGGGCGTCCGATGTTTTATATCATTTTTTGGTGTCAATAAAGTATTTAAACCGGTCTATCTAGAGAAAATATACTTGAACTAGTACTTTAGTTTCAAGTATATTTACTCGACTCTGTCCAAGAATTATGTTTTTTCTGGAAATATGTCCTGTTGTCTGTACTTTTATGTAAGCGTGGGAATGTTCTATGTTACTTGTAGTTATATAGTTTTTGAACGGCTTCACATGTTTTTCATTGCAAGGTGTCTAGGTGTTTCGTCATCATTTTATTGGATAAGTTTGTCTAACCTATACATATATGTATATGGAGTGACAATTGACACATTTTTCGACATTTATTAGTTCTGTATAATAATAAGAAATAATAAGTTATTTTCCTTGTGTCCGTCTGTCTAACTGTCACGCATATTGCATCATAACTTCTACATTTATGAGCCATAGGAATCATAAATGTAAAAGTTATGGTGCAGCGTGACATCCAGACAGAAGAACTAACACAACGAAAGTTCTCGTATATTAGGTACATACCTACAATTGATATATAAAATATCAGTGTGTGGTTTATGAAACAATAAAATATTTTTTCTATTTCGAAGGGAGAATGGCATAGCTACATAAAACGCTATTTGTTGTGAGTAGAAACTAATTGCATAAAATAGTGTTACTGTTTTGTTAGCAGTTAGCGAGTTTGATTTTCAATTTCACCGCATTAGTACGCAAGACGGGCGTGGGCAAACAAAGCTCTGCTTTACGCAATCTCCGCAACCGCGTGAACTGTGATCATCACTTTTGTTTTCGACCCTCCAGCTCTGGCGTGGTCTCTCGGCGGCCTTGATTGTTATCGCACCCGCGTCGCTGCACATTGTACTTGCAATCGTTTATCTGCAGCCGCGCCATGATTTCCCTTTTATCAAAAGAAATATTTAGTAGCGAAAGTTTCCCGCCGATGTGCCCCCGGCTACCATAGATTTATTTATTGCTAGGTGTCGAACCAGTAGTGCAGCGTCGGAAAGCGACGCCGTTCGTTTCATGGTTCAACCTTCTTCTCGGCAAATTGCCTACGTGCTTCCGTGTTTCGTATTCGACAAAGTACCCGTATTATGTTTTTTGTTCTGAGTCATTCAAGTTCAGGTGTTAATGACTGTACAATGAATACGTGCCAAGATAATTGCATCGTCTTACTACATATGCCAATATGTATTACTATTTAAATATGCATATTGCATACCTAATGGAAAATGATCCTATTTTTCTCTCTCTCTGCGTCATATAAAACATACCAAGAATATAACTGAATGCTATGTATTAAAATAAAACTTATTTAATCCATAATGACGTTCAGAAATGATGAATAAACGTTCATATTTCCAGTATTTTGCTACATAGAGTACCTATTAGTAAAGCAAAGCATTAATTTCGCCTCAATCAAAGCAACGATTTGGTATGTTTATCGCAATACAATTACTGTCTCCTTTCTAATCGCAGATCGTAAGTATGACAGCGACCCCGAATACAAATTATGGGAACAAGCAATTTGTTGTATGAAGGATGGCGAGCGCGATAATGCGGCTGGCGACACCTACGCGCCTCTTCGGCGAATCCAACTGTACTGCGCTGTTAGACCACTTTCTGCCCCAATTGCAGCCTGCGGCTCTCGAACACGACCGCACTTCTCTTAACCCATTAGCTGTATTCTACTAGAGAGGTGACCGCTCTTCATCACGCGCTCTTTCTGACTGTTCAAGAACGAGGGCTAAGCTTTTGGGATGAACATGTTGTCTGTTTTGTCTGTTACTATGCTTTCTACATGTTTCAACATACTATGTTCCTATACCTAGTCTTTACGACTGGACCGGCATTCATGTGTCTGAATAAGTTTTTGTAAATTTTGCTTTCGATTTTGGTTTTTCTGGTAACGTACTTGATACTCTCTATTTCTGATAATTACTCAACTATAACTTTTCTAAGATCAAAACGGTTTCAAAACGTATTGGATCTTGCTTACATAAACCGATGCATATTATTTGACATGAAAGTTTTTAAATTAAAGCGAATATACCTATTTAACTCATTAATCTCGCGAGTCATATAAATAACGTTGAAAGACATTGTCCTCCATGTCATGTTTCGAGTTACATAATTTTATTGGTGTTGCAGCGCTGTTAGAGCTAGCAGTAAACAAGTCGTTTCTATACTTTCTATGTTGAGGAGGTGTTGTACTTGAATATCTACAATTTGGTTAGGTGGTCGTTTGTAGTCGAGGTGTCACTCACGGTTGTCATCTTACTAGTCGTTTCTACGGTTGAGGGATTGTCTCCTAACATTCCACGATATAGAGCGGTACTATATTATAGCTTTTAACACGAGCTTACAATGTACCTTCGAAATCGTGAATTTATCATTTACATCCTTGGTAGAGTGACGAATGATAAATTTTAAGCACGTCATTTTTGCTTTTAAAATTCATGAATCCAGAATATGGCATGAAACGCTTGCAAATAACGTATCGTTTGAAGGCTACAATCTTGGGCCTTGAAACACGTAACATTTCATGTCTGAAGATTTTCTTCAAGCGCTGGCCAGTGGAATCACAACACAGAGTGTTGTCTTTGTTTTTCTTAACAGTTTGACATTCTTTTTATTGTCTGGAAGCAAGGTTCTACCAGGGGCGTGAGTCACAAACACGTACAGGATCTTTGTTGTGCTTCCGAGAAGCTCGACTGACGACTCTTTGTGGGAAAGGCGCTTTTTACGCGGGTCGACGGACTGATTTCTCCTGTCCCGCTTATCCGTCGGAATAAAGGTAAAAAAATAATTAAACGTCTCGTGTAATTTTATGCTCGATTCGATAGATTATGTTTTATTTAGATTCATAAATCGAAGCTGTTCCCACGAATCCGTAGCAATTATTTGAGTCTTTTAGGATCACGTTTATTATGACTATAATTGAGAGGGTCCGGTGCGAGCATTTGTAAGACGGGAATCTAGCTATAATGACTCCGTGACTTGCCGGTAATAAAAGAAAACATCCTGATCGGGTTTCGAAAATGTCAATTATTAATTTCTTATGAAAAAATAAGTTTAGTAACAACTAACAACTCGGTTTTCAATGCATATTCAATTCATATTATAGAAACATAAATTATACATAGTAACAACTAAGTTTTAAACAACAATCATTAAACATAAACAACATTCAATTCGTATTATAGAAATTTAATACACAAAACGTAAATTGAATACATATAACTCATTGTGATGCTCTGGTAATAATTGAACCGTTGTGATGAGATTGATAAATGATGATGAATACCGACGCCCAAGTAGGTTATGGAGCCTAGTGACCCAATGATGACGAATCAATAACTAATATTGTTCGCCGATGCGATGTAGGTATATGTACTTTGTATTTGACCGAAACTGGCCTCGATGATTAATGAGGACCGTTACTTTCGACTCAGTTATGATTGCGCTATTTTTTGAAACACTCTGTATTCCCCGCCTCCTGCTAATGTACGGTAATTAGCGAGATACGAGACAACCTCAATTGATCCATTACCCACATATTTCCATACGTCTTTTCGTCATTGTGGTGTTCTGTTGGCTTTTTAATTAGGAGCGCAAAAAGTAGTTTTCTCGTCAGTACTAGCACGCAACTCCCATTAAGAGTCGGAGAAGAATCCCATGGCTCTAGGAAGTCTATTTACGGCTGCTATTTTGATAGATTGTATTGAACTCGTGTTTGCCAGATCAGGTTTCCGTGGGAGCACCATTTATGGTATCGGATTAATTCACCACGGCCAGCTTAGAACTGGTCTAAAATGTCTGTTCACGATATGTGACTCTCATTTTTGTACGTGTGATTAAAGCTATTGATGAGTTTGGCTACGATTATTTCGGTTAAACCGTATACGGCTTAATGTTTCCTGTTCCATGTTTTTTATGTCCTAAAACTCAATCGAAACACGTAAAAAACGTACGTATCCTATGTTGTTATGATGTTAAGATGATTACAAAGTTTCTATTTGTTTGCGGAACACACGTGGTTCGAGGAAGCACTAAGTGGTGACCGATTTTTCTTTCGTTAGTACGTCTAGCTGGCGGCCCAGTAATAAACCATTTGGGTCATTGGACCTCTCCGTTTGTTAGCTTCTCGCAGCCGCCTGCGGGGCCATCATTTTTTGCCGTCATTTACGCGCCACCAATTGTACACACTGACGCAGTCACCTACAATCCTAGCTCGAATATACTTCGTCGTTTTACAGCTTCACGTGTGTACGTAGATATGTCTCATCAATTTACATGCTGAGATTTCATCACTCGCATGTAACGGATTGAGTTCGAGGGTTTTTTACAAACAATTACCAGTGTAGGAGGAAAGGAACGTATCCTAACGGTTGTTTAGGTAAAATTACATTAACGCAGTGATTCATTCATTATCCTCGTTCTCGGTCGATCGTTGCAAACTTTCCAAATAAAAATCCAGTCATATTATTGGAATGTAATAAATTTTTTGTTCAATAGAGCACAGGTAAGGCTAAAGTAGAGCTTAAAGTTCTGAAGGGGATGGAGTCATACGAGCGTATAATCGTTGGCAGTGACACACATCACCACTGAATAAGCGATAATGTGTTTCTCTAGGCCATTTTTGTTTCACACATAAATAAAAAATGAAATGAACCATTTCTTTTTACAATTTTGGACACGAGTACTTGTACGGATGTGGTAATAATGTTTGTTTTTCGCGATTTTACATTTAAATAGGTACCTATGTATGTTTAAAATATGTCCTGATAATGATGTTCCCAATCTTGACAGGCATTCGAATTAAATATCCTTATTTATGGAGTTATTTGTGCATTGTAAATATATTTATTTATCCTTTGTTTTTGTCTCTATGGAATACCAGCGGAGTTAGGCTAGTGAGAGAATTAGGTAGGTACCTACATACTTTATAACTACGTACTTACTTCTAAAGTTATTTTATTACTAAATGAAGCCGTCGTGCATCTACTAATAAAAGATTAATTGTACCAAATGATTTTTGAAAATGCCTGCTGTTTCTCTGGCCCTGTTTATTTTTTTTAGTAACTGTTGCATTGTTTATACAACGTTATGATGATGTTATGGAAACAGCTATTGTTATTCTACAATATACAATAATGGACTTTGATGGAATAAAATAACTAAATTCAATGCTCAATCGGAATATTGTAGTTAGAAATAGATCGCATATTGAATAGACATAATAGTACTGTCATGATATGAAATACTAGAAGTACATACATAAATTGTAAACGAATGGTTCGTATTGACGTAGTTATATCAATTGGTGAATTATTTGGATTTGTCAGTGGCCCAAATGCATACATTATAATGTTCAGTTCAGTTAATGCTGCTGTTTCGAAACTGCCGACCTTCAGTACCTCGGCTGGTTTCAAGTGACTTTTTATTTATTTTATTTTTGTATTTTATTTGTCAAGGTTCCGTATCATAATAAGTGTCAATGAATTGCTTTTTTTCGTTTCAGGTAAATATAAACTTGACCTGTCTCACAACAAACGTTCGAGGTGAGGTTTGTGCGCTCTCTTTATTTTTCGGCTCTATAAATGTTACAATCTTATTACTAAATTCTATTAATAACGCAACATAAACTGAAAATCCATATTTAGTACCTAATCAACTAATGTTCATATTATTATTGTTGAAACAATGAACTTACTGAAATCAATAATAAAATATTGAAATGTTCTTGTAGATAAGTGTCAATGTTGGCAACAATATTTTAACGAATAATTAAATATCGGCCAAGTGAGAGTCGGACTCGCGCACGAAGGGTTCCGTACCGTATAGGAGCCCCATTCCTCTTGCCGTTATTAATAGCGAGCAAAAAAAACTCCTAAAAATCACGTTTGTTGTATAGGAGCCCCCCTTAAATATTTATTTTATTCTTTTTTTAGTAATTGTTGTTATAGCGGCAACAGAAATATGTACATCATCTGTGAAAATTTCAGCTGCCTAGCTATCACGGTTCATGAGATACAGCCCGGTGACAGACAGACGGACATCGAAGTCTTAGTAATAGGATCCCGTTTTTACCCTTTGGGTACGGAACCCTAAAAACAAAATTGTTATAATAAAAATAAAATTTTCAAAATGTCAATACAATAGTGTCACATCTAAACAAATTACACAACATACAAAATCTATCTAAAAATATTGTTATAATTATCCGTTATCGACATTTATTTGCAAATGTAAAATTTAATTTCACGTCTCGTGATAAACGAGATTTGCGGTAAACTTTCATCTTTTTTGTGGCCAGTCGTAAATTGCCGACATATAGCAGTGAGAATCTGTAGACTATTACATCGGATGATAAACATTTCTTTTAGTAGTTAGGATCTCTATAGCCCTAATAATGGTCAGAAAGTGCAAAACGCAAATGCATTTTTCTTAATGACTGTATGTAAAGTTTTCCAGTTATTAGGTCTGTTGTAAGCTTAGTAACAAAGTTCTATCTAAAAGTACAAAAGCATACTTTTGATTTTAAAAATGACGATTGTCTTCTATCACGATATAAATTGTCTGTATCTTTTTCTCGAACGCCGGGTAGAATTACAACTCGACATTAAACTTTTATTCCTAACAAGATGTGAATCTTTCATGAGCTTTCTCGTTTGGAGCTTAATTGGAAGTTGCCTCTCAATTATTTACTTGCTCAAGTTATCTTTGGCACCTATAGTAAGCCTATCTATTTATTCAACTGTAGCGTGATAAAAAGTAATAAAGTGCAATAAGCGATCGTTTATGTGGTTCATAATGAAGTCGGAATATTGCACTATGTCGGATGCAGGCGGCACGGCGCGGGCGCGGGCCGGCCCAGCGCACAGTCGGCATGGCAGCTAGTGTGCCGGCTTTGTCGTAGCGAAGGTCAGTGCTCCTGCGTTTCAACCCGTAGTGGTCTCGCGTAGTCACCGGTGGTGGCAGGAGAGAGGCGGCGCGGCGGCGGCGGCGGTGGCGGTGGGGTCCTCGCGCGGCCGCGGCCCGCGCTGCTTCCCTTCAGTCAGTTGAGTCGCAGCGGTGCACGCACACCGCACGCAGTTCTCGCGCGCGCTACGAGAAGGTATGCACGACCGGTCCCGGCCGCGCACACACTCGACCACGCACTCGTTTCCGGTGGTTGCTCTCCTTACGCACCGCATCAATCCCGTTCCAAGTGTTAATGCCTTGTGGTTTCTATTGCTGCAGCCGCCGGTGCTGCATGCACTTTAATACTTCATCTCAAATATTCTTCGCGATGAGAGAACGATCTCTTTGATCTGAAATATGAAAGTGCTGAAAATGTGTCGAACCGAACGTGCCGTTATAAGAGAACCATGTACTTGTTGTCGATTCCGTGTTGCTAAATATCAAAACAATAACCCAGTTTTCATACATCCGTAAACATGTCTCGCTATCTTAGCCGTACTATGCTCGTTAAACAACCTGAACGCATAAATATTAAATAATGTTTGCAGTCCTTAAGTATTCAAGATAAACTTCGTAAATACCGGTGTACAATATATTTAAACGCTAGCAATAGCGTGCGTTCGATAAATCGCTCAAATCGAGCAATATTGGCCCAGAAAACTTGTGTGTGTAGTGGTTATGTTTGTGTGGTTGCAGCCGGTGGGACCGCCTAGGATGTATCGGGCGCTGGCCATATGGCAGCTGCTCTACCCATATTTGGGATGTCACCAAGGCGACACTTGTTGCACTTATACGGTGTAACTGCTCCACAAAACGGGCTAACGCACAAGTGACGCGTTATCACCGCGGTTCGCTCTAATAGATTCGTCTATCGCTGAGTAACGTCCATTAATGTTAATTCGCCGCATTCATTAGGTTTTTGTTTGTCGTCGTGTTGATTATGTATGAACGGGCCGTGTGTCGCGTCGGCATCGCGATCTGCAGAATAACTGCATAAGAGATAGCGGCAGAGCTGGCGCGCGTTATGCAAGCGGTGAGGCTGAGCGGGCCCGCCGCGAGCCGCCCTGGTTCGTTGACCAGTGCGTTGTCCCGCCACGCCGCCCACCGCGAAGGTCGCGGCCCACAGCCGCCGCCGCATATCCATTCCGTGCATCAACACTGACACACTCGAATAAAGCCTTTTGTTGTTTATCTTGCATCTAATCGCGAACATGCGGAATTTTCGGTACGATACATTTTCGCACTTTAACTATTTTCACAGGTAGAGTCGATATGTGTTCTGTGTGCTCTGTGCTGAAATAATTTACTAGTGTATGTACAAACTTTAAACTGTTCGGAGAAATTTTGATCTCAAAATGGTGACTTCGAGAATACCAGCTTATTCTTTAAGTTCGGAGTTCAACAGGGAGTTCAGAAGTTTCCGCATAACGCGAGCTACGCCGCGGTCGACTCTATACGCGCCCGCCATCGTTCCTATACACGAGTACCCTCGGGTTAGCGTGCACGAACGGCGCGAGGCGCTCAAGGCGGCCCTCGCCAAGGCTTGGTCCTCCAAGAGCGACAAGAAGATGCACGACACCTGGACCGCCCCGCACGACCAGACCAGGGCTGGCATCATGAACGCTGATTTCGATGGCAAACCGCAGCGCAAAAACGGTGACGTATCGCGCGTCGCTCTCGTCAAACACGAATTCGAAAGCAAGGATGCAGAACGAACGGACGCGATCGAGCATAGAAATGACAGCGGACAGCCCGCCAGTTTCAGCTATGCCAGAGTGAACGGGAATGGAATAGATATTCAAGAGACTCTCAAAAAAGGCTGTGATAAAGGATTACATAATAAGGATTTAGGCTATAATGACTATTTAAGCAATGTTCCTAAATGTAAAACTAGCTTCGAAAACAATTTCCTGAAACAGAGTCACGAGGAGCGTTATAGCAAACGATTGGCGAATGGGTACGATTTGGCGTCTAAACGAGTCGACAGAGACATCAATCTAAACCACATCGAATACAACAGCCTAAACGGCGACACTTATGATTCTTTGAAGTATTCGCGAATAGCGAACGGAACAGAATCAGTGCAATATAAAAGTTACGGTAAGGCAGATACCGTTAGAAGCAAATTGCTCAGCACAGATAGCCCAAAAAGCGTGACGTCTTGCAACGGAGAGAAAATGAACGGGTACAACGGGTCGGAGGTTCGCAGCGGCAAGGATGCGCCGCGGGCGCTCGCGCCGGCTGGCGGGCCCAAGGCAGAGCCGCGTCTGACGAGCGGGCCGCGCGCCATAGTGGAGCAGCGGCTGGCCGAGCGGCTCGAGGTGAAGGTGGCCGAGCTGCCCGCGCTCTACCGCGGCCTCGACTCCTGGACGCCCAAGTCGGCCGCCTTCCAGAAGAACATGCGCGACCACGAGTGGAGCGTATCGTATGTACTCACAACACCAACATAACACCGAGCCGACGATTACTTCATTACTTACTACTAACCCTTAACACTGCAACAAGCGACCACTTCGATATCAGGTGTGCGTTAGTGTGAAATGTAACCAGTTCAGAATATAAATAGTGCCCGACTGCAAGTGCTAAGCCACTTGGTGAGCCTATAAATAGGAAAAAACTAGGGTTCTTTCGTCGCAAAGTGCATCGACTTGCCGCTGATCCGGTCTGGATGCAGCGCGCCCAGGGTTTGGCATTTAACTACAATACGTTTTATACATACAGTAGCCGCACCACACAACAGCGCCAGCAGGCTTAAAATAAAGCAAATTATATTGACTTTCGTATTTCACCTAATTCTCACCATAAACGAGCAATAAAACTTTTCTTATGATTAAATTGCTAAAGCCATTAACGAAACGTATTTCAACCGCTCTAATTAAGACAAATTTCTTCGTACCATATTCGTTCTGTATTTGGAAAGATGTTTCTACAAGAAATTAATATCCTTGTCAATTAGAAATCTTAACGCGTTGCCATAGAGATGAGATATGCTCATAAAGTTGTTTCTAATTTTGCAGCGCTGTAACCTACCGTTACATTTGCCCACGGCTTGTTTTGTTAAGTGCCTCATCAGAAATCATTTTAATAACTTCATTGTTACTTTTTGCTGACCCTGACCTCTAATGCTCACAATTTTGCTAATGTTCTCTGCTGTACCATTTATTTGAGAGATTATTACGCGGTATGACAGTGACGGCGCGGGCGATAGCCGTGGCTGGTTGTGCAAAATGGTTGCACAACCTGCCGTGACTCACCTTTGCGCTGCGCTTTATCCATCCTGCTGCGGGTTGCTTAATGTCTTCGCTCATTATCGCCGGTAGGCTTCGAAACGGGAATGACTCTAATGTTATACCCAAATGTTTATAAATGTCGTTGAGACTAAAGAAATGACATTTATTGATGACATACCTATCAGTTAGATTTTTATGATCCAATCTTCGATAAATTGTCACAGATTCCATTGCGTGCTAAGTGAGGTGTTTTGACTCACTGTAAATATGCAAACTATTCCTACACCGTAGGACAGGTGAGTACAGCCTGGGTCGCGAAACGGGTCCCTTTATTTCCTGAAATGTAGTTCATTAAATGTACTGTGTAGTGATTTACTATTATATTTTGGTATCTGCGTTCGTGGGCGCTCGCTCCGCCATAGCTCAAAAGATTCGTCTCGATAGCGCTCACAGTGAATGTTTCAAGGTCTTGTCCCGGTTAGTGCCTGCAAAGGATTTGTCAACTTGGTAGGCGTCATGACGTAATTATAATCCAACAAAAACATTTTCATGTGAAATGAAGCCAAGTCTAAATCACAGTTCCCACTATCAAAAAGTTGTCAGATCTCACGTAAAGCCAAGCTTCTAACTCTACACGCCTTACTCTACAAGTCCTTACTTTACAAACTCTACACCTTAGTCAAAATATGTGACTTGGCCGTTTCGTGACTTTACGCCCATGCGCAGTTAGCGAAACAGCCAAGCCGCATAAATTAACTAAGGTGTAGAGTTTGTGAAGTTAGGACTTGTAGAGTAAGGCGTGTAGAGTTAAAAGCTTGGCTTTACGTGAGATCTGACAACTTTTTGATAGTGGGAACTGTGATTTAGATTTGGCTTCATTTCACATGAAAATATTTTTGTCTTTTTGTAGTTTACTCCAAGGAGTAATTTTATCGATTTTCACATCTCTCTAGCTTCAAAACTTGCGGAAGTCTCATACCAACTTTGAACCCCTAGTTTTAAAGGTTAGGGGGAGATTTACTAAAAATCTTGAAATACGTTTTTTGTAATACTTTATCAATTTTTGGACATCTAGCATCAAACTTTGCAAAATTGTCATACAAACTTTCATCCCCCAGTTATAGGGTTTGGGGGGTGGTTTATTAAGAATCCTGAAATGGTGTTTTATTATTAATTACAACGAGTTCGTATATCCATTTTATGACTTCTGGCATCAAAAGTTTCGAAAGTGACAAACAAATTTTCATCCCCCAATTTTAGGGGTTGGAGGCTGATTTATTAAAAATCCTGAAATACGTGTTTTATTATTTCTAACAGGGAGTCTTTATATCAATTTTTATACTTATAGCATGAAAATTTGTGGAAGTCTCATACAAGCTTTCATCCCCTTTTATAAAGGTTTGGGGGTAAAAGTTCAAAGTTTTAGATTTTTTCCTTTTTATATGCCTGATAGTCTACCTTGATGCCAAATATCAAGTTTCTAGGTCATCTGGAAGTGGGTTAGGTTTTTGATCTATACGTCAGTGAGTCAGTGAGTGAATCAGTCAATGAAACCCAGGTTTTTAAACGTTAATATTTCATTAACCGTCAGAGCAAAGTTAATGAAATTTTGTATTGTAGATAAGCTAAAGAACTTTAATAAATATGCTAAATTTCATATAATATATAGGTTAAATAGTTTTCGAGTTATGAAGGGGTCAAAAGTGGCTCGAAATGGTTCGTGTAATATTACACACGTCGCGTCGCCAGTTCCTTTTTCTTAGACTTGGCTGGACACGCTTCCGCGTGTCTAGATTCGCCTATTATCTTTTTGTTTCTATTATAATGCTTTCATAATGGACTATATTTGTGTTAAAACAACGCCGTTCTCGAGATAAAAGTAATAAATGTGCATGCCTTGAGTTAATGATTTGAGACTAAACACTTTTGTGGACCATTAAGTTGACATTGACGTTGACTTCAAATATAACATTATTTTCCGCTGATGCTAAAGATCACTGATTCCCTTCAAATCAATGTTAATAACTATCTATTGGTGCAAACAAAACAAGCACATGACGATCACCTTGTGATCACGCAGTACCTAATAAGTTAAACTTAAAACAAAGAACTGGCTGCCATCATTGCCATTTTCTTTATTGTTTATTTATATCAAGAATCATGTTTATTCACAAATCATGCATCACGGCACTGATGAATAATAAAGAGACATTTCAGGGGTTTCTAAAATTGAATGCTGCCACAAATGTTGGTTGTCATTGACCCGATAAAAGCGGTGTCAACGTGCGAACGGTCATTAGTGGAGGTTGCAACTTTGACACGGTTCTTTACAATCGTTCATCCGATACGGCCTTGTCTAACATGTTCGCGGTTAGCCCTACTTCTTTTCTTCAGCAGGATTTTAGCAATGATAATGTTCGCTAAAGTTTAAAGGTGTTTTTGATGTAATATAGCTCGGTGTCTGACCAGAGCTCGAACACGTCACGTTGCAGTGCAGCCGTCGCTTTCGATTTCGTAACAGCGCGAGCCAGCTAGCACCGTGCTCATTGCTCAGTACAGCCACAGAACTAGCGATTACAAGTACCTGCCTCCCTATTGTAGTAACAACAACGTTTCACTCTCGATTTGATTTTCTGACCTTTCCAATACCTTGTCTTTTGCACCGATTTCCTCATTATTTACGCTTTCTCTGTAAATAATTACACGCACAAATGCAAATGTCAAAGGGTATAAATTAACTCGTGCTGTCTATATAAGCCGATGAAAGTAAAATGATGGAAATGCCTAGAATCGAAATAGAATAAACAAATGAGATGATTCAATCCGACACACGTGTTTGGTTTTTCTAAATATAAAGCACCGTTGTGTGAATACCGTAATACCGTTGCTACTTGAGCGCTGGCCGCATTGCAAATCAATGTTTTCCTCCATTGCTTTTTCATTACCCGTATTCGTACTATTTCCTTAATGGTTTGCGAGTAGAGGACCAATAATTATGTCGAGCAAAACAATATTGTGTTTGGCTTTTTGATGCATGATCTTCACTTTCGAGTTGTAATATCAGCTGTACCGGACGCGATTGCCACATGGCTAAAAATGGTACTCAAATGAACTTTCTCACAGTTTCTACCAATATTGACAAGTGTCGTTACCATGAGACAGTCGCTGCGCGCAACCGAAACCATTCGTTGCGACTTTATAAACACACGAGTCGCGAATTACGTCCATGTTCGCTTTCACCTTTAACAACTGCCTCGAGTTGGTGCAATTAAACTCGTAGTCTACGGATCTAACGGTTTACCAAAAAGGAATGATAGATTAGAATTTTACAGAGTATTCTCACGCTGTATGATAATGAAGGCTGGTCATCTGTTCATTACGTGCCTATATTTACCAAAAAGATGACGTTTCGTTACCGGTTCCACTCGCTCGGGGGTTTTAGAGCCGGTTCGAATGAAGTCTTCTCACATAATTGTGTTGCGTACATCTGAGGCTGGGTATCGATAGCGTCACGTCGTTGATCGTCGAAAGTGAATTTTCCGGTGTTTGTTATTCGCGACCACATCGATGGCGATGACGTGTGGCACTTTGTTGAGCGCCGGTGCCACTATCGAGTAGCCTCCTTAAATAACACTGACATGCGTTGTGTAATTGTTATACACACTCTGTAATCGCACATCCTTTGTATTATGTACTCGTATGTTACTCAGACTGAACTCACTTTTAAAATGAGAACATTAATAACTATTAGCTTTTTACTTCTGGCCTATTGTTAATTTGTAAGATTCATGAGATGCTACTTTCGCTGATGACGACTGCAAACTCATCTGTCTCTCTGCACGCTTAATGATTATGTAGCTTTTGTCAAGTTACCAAAGTCCTATTACAAAATATTACACACTATTAGCCCACGCTGCCGTCTCATTGTCGGCCATCCACTGGTTATGGTTTCATATTACAAAATAATATGCGAACGTAAACAAAATCCGTTTAGGAAAACGCTGCGCTATTGGGAAGTTTGTAGTCAATTTAACAAATTGGAAAGTTGTTAATGTTTCGTTAATTCAGTTAAGACGAGCCAGTCGGTAGCCCGGTGGCAAGTGTCACGCTCGTAACAATCGCCATGGCAACAACCGTATTTTGAACCTCAAACAGTTCAAAACTTCAGTGACAATGAACTATGTCTGTCACCATGTTATACTGTTTGTATCTCTAGCCAACGGACCTATTTTAATATTCTATTCATTGTACCCATCAGCATAGTAACTTTTACTATGAAACTAACCTTGGAATCGCGAAATTATAATCGGCTGTTCCACACAAAAAGTTCATTGATAAGATGTGTGTAAGATGTCCCCTAATATTTATTTATTTATTATTTACTATCCCACAGAATTTTATTTTTCTGTAAATGTTTACTATTTCAGTCACATAACTTGTATAAAATTATTATACAAGTTATGTGACTGTATTAAATAAAATTATTATTATTAATACATTAACAATAATGTCAGCTACACTATAAGTATTTATTATTACATATTGACTTTCGACCAAATAGAACAGTTGATTTTAATTTCGCAGTTTTACTGCTCTGTTGGTCCCATAGTTAAAGGTCATAATTATTAACTACATTGAGTACAATGATATCTATTTATATGTCCGACGTCGAGAGATTCAGTCTGTATACATATTATAATACTGCATAAGTAGTGTTATTGTGGTCTTGAAGATAATTAATTGTAATAAGTATGTTATAGTAGTTACGGGCAATTAATTTATCAGGATCAAATGTTTTGGTTCACTTCAAACACGCCAAACAGCCTTATTCTTTAATTAATTAAATAACCAAAAACGACACTAAATCTCAAATGTCAATTTGTATATTTATTAGTTCTATCGACATACGAATGATAAATATGAACATATGAAGGTCTAGTCTGAAACAATCACGCGTGTTCAAGTTCAACCTGTCGGCTAGTGCCGCTAAACAATGTGACATTAAGCTTGACACACATCGCCGCCGCCCGCGCAAGCGCTGCCTCGCAAGGAGTCGTCCTAGCTAAATATGCACTAAGCGGCAAAACTTCCCGACAATAATGTTCTCACCGAGACATTTCCACGACATACTATTTATGCAAAAAAGATCTCCAACTAGAACAAATATTTTTCATAGCTTACTTTGGCATTGAGTTAGATCCCAAATGCTTGCTTTTTAGGGTTCCGTACCCAAAGGGAAAAACGGGAACTATTACTAAGGCTTCGATGTCCGTCTGTCTGTCTGTCACCGGGCTGTATCTCATGAACCATGGTAGCTAGGCAGCTGAAATTTTCACAGATGACGTATTTCTGTTGCCGCTATAACAGCAAATACTAAAAAGAGAATAAAATAAATATTTAAGGGGGGCTCCTATACGACAAACCTGAATTTTTAGACTTTTTTCACTCTATATTAATAATAGTAACAGGTAGATGCTTGAAACTTTCACAGAATATTTAGTTTTATATTCACTTCAATAATAAATAACAAAATTAAAATAAAAAAAACATTTAAGCGGGGCTCTCATACAGTACGGAACCCTCCGTGCGCGAGTCCGACTCGTACTTGGCCGATTATTTACTTACTTCGGCATTGTGAGTTAGATTCCAAATGCTTTGTAAAAAGTGGTGAAATGAATTATTTTTATGAATGCTCTTGCACGCGCCGCCTCGCAGGGAGTCGTTCTAGCTAAATATGCATTAAGCAGTAAAACTTAGCCCCAGATTATAATATAATAATATTCTCACTGAGACATTTCCATCATATTAATACACAGTCAGGTCATACATTCTGTCACATGTTTAATATAAAATAATTGAAACAAGTTTATTCATTATGTAACCATTTATATACCAAAATGAACTTAACAAAACATAGATTCTTATGACAATAAAGTTTATTAAAAATAACCTCCGTGGTTTTGAATACAGGCCTTCAATCTGCGCGGCCAGTCGTCTATCGCAGTACGAACGAGGTCCATGTCAATATCGGCGGCTGCCTTAATCAAGGATGTCTTGAGTGACTCCAAATTGGGATGAGGCTTTGAGCACGCCTTTTCCTCCAAGTGTTGCCATATCTTGTAATCTAACGGACTCAAATCTGGACTGGAGGAGGGCCAGTCTTCGTGCCGGATGAAGTCGATTTCACGCGCCGCCAGCCAGTCTTGTGTGCTCTTCGCTCTATGAGCTGGCGCCGAATCTTGTTGGAATACCCAGTGCCTGTTATTGAACATGGTATGAGAAACAGGTTCCACAAGGTTCGTCAGGACTGTATTTTGATACACAACTGCATTCGTTTTTACACCTTTCTCACAAAAATGTACCTCTGTTAAGCCCCAATAAGAAACTCCCAACCATACCATGAGCGAGGATGGAAAATGACCTCGTTGGACACGCGGAATATTGTTGCTCGCTTCTTCACTACTGTGTGCGTGCACCTTATCATTTTGTTTGTTGTAGCTCTCTTCTACGGTAAATTTTTTTTCATCCGAAAAAATAATTTCCCGATATTTTTTTCCCGCGTACTGCTTCAACAAAGCGCGGCATCTCTAAAGTCTCAGCGGGGCAATTCTGACAACCGATCTCGTTACTAAGGTGACACGTTCTTGAACCTGTCTCGTTTTTCTGACAATTTTGAGCTGTCGGAACTGTCAGAAAAACGAGAGAGGTTCAAGAACGTATCACTTCCGTAAAGAGATCGGCTAACAGAATTGCCCCGCAGGTCCATTAGACGAGCATTTAAACGATGTCCTGTTTTTCTTCGATATGCCCGAAGCCCTAAGTCTTCATTTAACACCCTTTTCACCGTGGTTCTGCTTAACCCCATCTGAAGGGCCAACAGCTTCTGCTTACGTTTGGGATTTCTTTGAATTCGCGCCTTCACAGCTTTTATCACTGCTGGAGTCCTAACAGACCGAGGGCGACCACTTCTTGACCTGTCATCTACACTAGAGTCTTCATTGTATCGTTTGATGGTACGATAAACGAATCTTTTGGTTATATTCAACTTTTTCAGTATGTCAAAAATTTGAATTGGCACGTAACCGCAACGATGCAACGCAATAACTGCAACACGGTCTTCTTTAATCGTCCATATTTAAAAATGAGTAAAATTCTAAAAAGTATACATTTTTATTTTCATGAACAATTCGAAATTCGAATTCAATAAACTTTTTTGTGGCCAGCCTTCTAAAAGAAAAGTTGTTACTGTGTGACAATACTTATGACCTGACTAGGTACTACTCGTATTTATGCAAAACAGATCTCCAACTAGAACAAATATTTAGCATACATAGCTTGCTTTGGCTTTGTGAGTTAGATACCGAATAGTTTTATGAAAAGTAATACGACGAATTATTTTTATTAACATTTTATTATCATAATTTCTTGGACTAAATCTCGGCTGGATCCCGTCTCACGAAAAATGTCCAGCGGCAATACTCCTAAGTGGAACTTCACAGATCGGCCATACGACTGGCGACGCATCCGCGGGAATTTTTTCGCGAGTTTCCCTATTTCTATTGCGTGATGCGTCTGCGTTTACAATTTAGAAGTTTCAGTGTATTTTAAAATTATCTTGTAGTGTAAAAAATATTTACATAACTTATAGAAATATACCACAGTATTAAATTAAAATCGGCAAAAAATTACGTTTGTTGTAAAATAAATTTAATATGTACCCTTACATAGAACCCCTAAATATATTAATATATATAAAAATCTTAAGCACATATTAGATAATAGCTACTACGTATTATTAAGTGTGATTCACATTTTTCTTTCAAGTTTTCGGATGAATTCTTTTCACCGTGCCGTAGAATATCGTTTGAGTGCGTGAGTTTTTATTAATTATATGTAGAAACGTATCAGTAGCGCCATCTGTTAAAAACTTCATCAATTCTTTAGAAACATCGGGAACTTATCATCAGCGTAACTATGATTTTCGTCATGACAGTGACCTAGATTTTCTGTTTCAATATGTTGTTAAACTTGGTGCTTCACTTTTGTTGAATTGAAGTTTGCAAATCCATTTTCACACACATAATTTTGATTGCCGTACGTGTACTTGCGTGCTCTTTTATTGTGCAATTTGCAATGGAATGAAATAAATGACATTGTTATGTATATTTTGTGTAGGATTGTTAACTTAATTTCGGGTTGAATCAAATAAATACACAAGTTAATTAAATATTTCCATGGTTATAAAATTAAATTTTAATTAATTTTAAATAGTACTTACTTAAATGGGTAACATCTTACAATATAAAATATTCGTCAAAATCCTATTCCAGAATACATATATTCATATATAATATAATCATATATATCTAATCTTACTCGTCCAGAAAAAATACAAAACAAAACTCAATAAGTGTAAAATAATAGGTACCTACAATAAAAACCTGGTATCAAATTATGACGAAGCAGAATCTTCAAGAAACAACAAATCGTTCTGGTTTCGTCGTGAGAATGTTTGTTAATTTCTGTAGCAACTGCCCGGACCTTAACCATATTGTTATAGTCTGTCAAACCTTCAGGTTTTCAAGTGCAGATACACAATTTTTCTTCCAGCAATAACCCTTTCGTATTGTCCATAGGTATTTATTTCTGCATTATACCTACTTATGCGTATTCACTGCGACCAGGTAAACCAATTATCTGAGGGGTTAATTGTATTAGCTTGCCTTGTCTCTTTCTTGGGCTCTGTTTATCGCTCAGTCGTCAGTGTATTAGTATTACGTGTGTAATGAACACATTTATGCCTTGGCGTGAATCATTTCCGAAACAACCTTGCCCCGTGAAATTACTCGTTAGTTCAGATAGAGGTGGAAGCCTATCAATAGTGCCTAGATTATCAACGATAAGTAACACAAAGTTAAGAGTATGCTGGTGAGTTGTCAAAAACTCAGTTTTATACCACCGGCGAAATAAACATTTTTGTGCTATTACAACTATGATGAGTCATTGCCGTTTAAATTATTATCATCAGTTTTTTCACGGTCCCATCAATACAAAGTATTACCATACAGTGGATTTGACGTTGAGTTTTGCGATTGTTCAGTTGTGACGGTGGCTGTTTTGAAACGACTGTTTGATTGTGATGTCGTTTTACTTCACCAAGTATCTCGTGCGCAAGCGGCGAGGCGACGCTGGCAGTGCGTCCGCGACCGCAGCCCGCGGCGGGTCCTCGCGCTGTGCTTACTCGCTACACTATCGCCGCCACGTCTTCCGCATCCCCAATTCATCATTTATCTTATCGGCAGTTTACATTTACTCACATTGAATGTGGTAGCTAAACGTGTTAGCCGCTTAACCTTCAGTTAATCGTAAATCGTTAGAACCGTGATTTTACTCCACAAGTACCGGCAACCACTTAAAGCCAATTGCAACATTGCGCAATATAGTCAAACAGTAAGATAGGTATTAGAAGGCGCCGCACCGTAAGCACGGGGCCACGATGCTGGAGCGCCGTGCGGGCGCTGCTGCGCGCCTGCTGCGTGCCGTCTGATCATCTCGAGCTCCTGGTAGAGCCATATTACGGCCGCGAACAGTCTCCTACGTTAGTAATTCCCTTGCTCGAATTCGAACCTAGCGCACACTCGCCTCACCTGAAAGTTTGTTGCAATTTTCACTCTTGTCCCTTTGTCACTAACCCTACAGCCTACCGATGACTGATTTCACAGCTCGGAGCACTCGTGGAGGCGGAGAAATGAACGCTCCAAGCGATCACACCACCGGCGTTCGCCTACTTCACATAGGCGGAGGAGGCACCACCGCGAAGAGTCTTCTCCGCGATCCCCGGATCAGGTCAGTATTCCGTTCCATTTTATCCTTTTAGAATGATGTATGAATGATGTGAATTTTAAATCCAACACTCGGCATTAGGTACAAGTGTCCACCCGAAAACCTGTCTATTGCTCACTTCTGTATTATTGTGTACTCGGCGTACGCAAAGTGCGGAACCAGAATAAAGCATAAACGTCAGCGTGCCTGTTTGGGATAACATGCGGGACGGGTTTGGCTTGTGAATGCGCGTGCGCGTGCGCCTTCGCCCGTGAAGATGTGCGCGAGAGACGGCGACCTCCTCGCGCTTGCGCCCGTTCTATTTGTGTTCGCCTTCGTCACTTCGTACGCCTTCAGTCAGTCGCATAGTTCAGCCGACGGTCTGGCGCGTCTCCCTTGCTGAAACGAAATTGTAGTCCGCCGGTGTGGGCTGCGGGCGGCCGCTGCTCCAGCCATGGCCGCTCAGCCGCCGCGCGCTCCGCCCAACAACCTGCTGTTCTGCGGGCCCCCGCCGTCGCTGCCGCGCGTGGTGCTGCTGCCCGCAGACCTCGCGCCCGCCGCCGCCGCGCCGCTCGACGCTCGTGTTCAAACAAACGATGAGGATGCACTAGGGGAAATAAACAACGTGGGCGTGCCGACATGCCTTGAAGTTTTTGATGGTCAAGTTGAGAATGAAGTGCTAAAAACGGAAACCTCCGAATATCAGTTACCGCCGGAAAACTATTTACGAAGGACACATAGTTTTGATTTATCAGATATTTATAGTCCAAACTTTGACATCGACATTGACTCGCAAGCTTTCCGCCACAGACGTTCCGTTCCAGATTTATCAAAATATGGGTTGTTTGTTGAAGCGGAAGTGACAGTGGATTGCGCGCCTCTTGAACATCCTCAGTTAGTGCTGAATAACCCGTTTTACGACGGAACGTATGCCGTCGATGCGGCACAATTAAATCCGACGATGATGATGTTACCAGAAAATTATTTAGCTTTTGAAGATGCATTTGTGCCGACATGGGAGTACAAGCCAGAGTATCTGATCGACCGAGATTTAAACACCGGGCTGTACTATGACGGTTTGCCTCTGATACCTGCAAACGACCCTTGGTCTGCTTACTGCGGCGACAACACTGGTTACTGCAGTGGCAACGTCGGTTACTGTAGTGATAACGCCGGATTCCAGTATTACTCTCCGCATTATGTGACCCCTCTCGGTGACCAAGACGGAATCAACTATATGCCGTTAACAGACTTAGATTATGCTGTCCCAACTTATATGAGCTTACCTGAAGTTGAACAAGCTCAATTAGAAAACACGAACTCTGGTCATATATCGAATATTAATCCGTTAACTAATCATAATGTAGGAAGTAATAACAGTGAAAATAATGAAACAAACGTGACCTCGGATGTATCTTCTGTTATAGTGAGTAATGTTGTTAGTGAAAATGAAAAAAATAGTGTTATTGATTCTCCTGTGGTAAAAGAATACTCCTCGAATTCCGAAGAATCATTAAATGCTGATATTTCAAACGATGTTACGTCTAGCATGGCTTTTGTTCCTGATAGTAAAAGCTTACAAATGCCTGGTGTTGATGACACGAGTGCTGATACGTCTCCGTGCTCAACCGATTATCAGGAAGCTTCCGCCCTAGACCTCGTTCAAAGTCTGGATGAACTTTCATGTTGTGATAGTACTGATTATTCTCAAAGCAGAGATGAATTGTCACCGGCACTTCCTCCGGATATACAGGTTACTAAAACTGTGAATAATAACGAAGCGGTAAAAGAAACTACTAATAACAACGAAAAGATAGATGAGGGCTTATCTCAAACGTCATCTAACTTACCTCTAAGCCAGTTACCATCCATTCCGATTCCAGAGAGTTTGCCAACAGCGCCTTTGGAGATTAAAACGGAAACAACAGTTCTCATAACTGAAAAGAAAGAAGAAGTCGCACAAATAAGTCCTATCAACACAGTCCCACAAGATAATGAGTTAAAACCATTAGAAAAAAATGAAAACTCTCGTAATGAGATAGTTGAGACAAAGGCAGCACAATATGAACCGCATCCACAACCACCGGCAGTACCACCTTCGTGGTTGCCTCGTAAACCGCCAGCTGGTGACAGACCGATAAACGCAGTCCCTCCGCCGCAGATTCGAGTGCCGAAATTGGAAACTAGACCTGCATTCGAGAAGAGCCAGAAGCCCCCTTCACAGACGAAAGGAGTCGTGCAAGCACCTGCTGGGGAACCCCAACCATCGTGTTCTTTCGCGCCGTCACAAGCTGTGCCCACCGCTCAGCTCAAACTCGAGAAGCAGCCTAAGGAAGTAGAGGTCAGACAACGCAGTCATTATATTACCATTTCATTTATCTAGACTTATATACAAGTTGAATGGATTCTTTGTTGATGTCAAAACTACGCGCAAAGCGCTGCCAGAACGCATCGAGAGCATTGCGCATCTATTTTAGCATGATATTAGGTCAAGGATCGAATTTGTCTTCAGTCTCTGACCTCTTTGCCGAAGCCTTTTTTAGAAATAATTGCGATGCTCCCTTTTAATATGTATTTAAGTAAAATATTAAAAATATTTTTGTTTTAACTCACAATGGCTAATTAACATGCTTTGCTAATACCTAATTGAAATCAAAATAAAAGTATTCCTACTAGTAATAGCTAGTAACATAGCATAGATTAAGATCGTTATATTTTGCGTCCTACCAGAACCGTGCATAAAATGTAATCAAAGACACAAATAGAATAACGCAGCTGGCACGTATGTTTGCAATTCTATTGGCAAAAACTAGATGGCGCCACGTGTTATGGTTTCTTTTGCCCGCTATAAACATAACGACGCATGCGCACGGAAATAGTACCGCGATGATCACCTTCACCTAGGAGAATTTAACATTCTTTGTCGTCGTATGTATATCTAAACTGTAATTCGCACGATCCCAATGTCTTTTTGTGCTAATATTATATGAGTCTTGGTAAAATAGAGTAGCTTCCGATTCCTAGACAAGTTTGATGCCCCGGTAACATTTTTAGTAAATTCTGCAAGAAATTAAAATATTTATATGCCGTAATTTTGTCAGCAGTATTGTATTTATTTTAATCAAGGTTACGTGACACGTCAATAATCAAATTCTTTTCAATCAAACAGCTCACTATAATCTTTAAAGTTTATTTTATCGTTATCAGAGTATTATTTTCGGGCGACCATTTATTTTTACCCCATTTTGCAAGAACATTTGAGCTATAGAAGCAATCAGTTGCAACCAGTCAGCTATCCGAGAGTTATATTTACGAATTTACTAATCATAAGTACCAGTCGGAAAAATCGGCACGAAATGCTTAGTCAAGCTACGCTATCTATGAGCGATGTAAAAAAATAAAAAACTACGTACAGACAGAATAGCCGGTGCATTAGATTAGTTATAGGTATTTGTAGAAAAATCGACGGCAACTTTTGGGAATAACGGTACTTTTTAACCGCGTATTAAGTTGCATAATATTGCATTGCATATGGGTATTAAATTGCGTATAGTTGCAAATACGAATATCTACACGTCACGTGACTTTTTTTTCGAAAATGTTTAACTGCTGAGGAATTCCTAACAATGATTAGTATTGTTAATATGAATGATTTTTATTCTAGTAGCAAATGTACTACAAATTTGCCTAATCGAGAGTAATAAAGAGGCGTACGCACGACCACGCTTCAATTTCATTGTTGTGACATAGTACCCAGCTATTAACTTGACTCATTGAAACCGGCTCAGGTTGGTCTGCACCAGCTTTAGAAAACCTTTACATTCCTTGAATTCTAAAGCTATAGCATGTTCGTAGTTATAATTTTAGGGGTTCAAAGTTGACGTATTTCCATAACGGTTAATTAAAATAACTTCCACACCACATCAACGCCGTTGAACTAACAAAACTACTCATTACACCAAACAAGGTATTTTTGCTTTACAAAAGTAATGTAAATAGTTGGTGATATTAGATGGTTAGGAATTGTGAACTATATATTTTTATTTGGCATCACATTTGATGCTTGGTATTTGGAGGTCAAGTTCATTGTTTAAAATGTATTGCTATCGAATAGCATTAATATCGCGGCTAGTGTGGCGTGCTAGCGGACGGAGCGGTCAAGATATGGTCTGATAAATGCGGTACGCCCGTGGTTTAGCGCACCTATCTATTTGGTAATGCCTAGTTCCTTCCGGCCGACCTTGCCGATATTGCTCGTGTTGCCTCAGTCGCCGCATTCTTTCTTCACACTAGGCTAAAAGCCTTTATCGTTATCGAAACTACCTATGATAATGGCTGTGCAATTTGAAACTGCAAACTAAACAGAGCATCATTATCTTTAGTAGGTAATGTTTTTATTGCTGATAAAGTTAAATCGGCCCCAGTTTATTAAAATCTTCATTACGATAAAAAAAAAACGCTATCTTTGTAACTCCCGGAACAAAATACATTTAGTTGTAATAGAATATTTAAAAAAATCTCATACTTTCGAGGAAAATGATCTATGAATTTAAAATGTTCGACTGGCTACAGTCGCACCAATAATGATGGTGATGCCGGCGAGACTAATCAGTTTGATGCGGATATATCCTGTTTGAACTGAAAGCTCTGAACAAGCGTTTGTTCCATTTGTCGCCGTTAATTGAAATGCTACATCGCGGGCAAGTCTCTTAGTTTTGTCTCAGACATTGCATGGCGCGGTTACTAACATCTCTTATCACTGAGTCATCGCAATTTTTTATATACATTTGTGTATCAGAGTAGTTGAAAACATTTTTCATCGCGTCAGGAGTGCCGTTGGTAGTTTAGTAAACAGCGGTGGTCGTGCACGCTACGGTACGGTGGTGTATTGCTCGCTCGCAGTTGTGTAACAGCCGGCCACGAGCCCGCCCGCCCCTAACGCGAGGCGGGTGTTTATACACATTCGGAACTGCATACTTTAGTGCCATAATAGTTGGATACCACGGAGTGCATTATGTCAGAAGTATCGGTGAAGCATGACCGGCCACGGGTGCCCCTTCGGTTCACCTCCTTTTATGAGCTTTACAAGCGGTTTCTCAAGGAGCACGGGTGCAAGTGGCACGATGTTTCGAAACTACTCTCTGTCGTCGCGGAGATCCTTTTCGATGTCGACGGTGCTTGTAGCCGACTAGTGGGCAAGGTCAGTTTTTAAAGTGAATCAGGATAATTTTATTTATCGCGCTTGAAAGAAATGTTTTAACTAGTACATGTAAATATTTAGAGTCTACCTTCATTCATTAAAAACAGAGTTTTGTTTGCTACGTTGACGTCTGAGATTGCTTTCCGCTTTATTATTATTAGGACATTGAACTGACAATTGTGAACCCTATAAAAATAACAAATTATACATACCTCAAATATTTCTCAAATTAATATGAAATCTGCTCAGTCAGATTTAAAAAGAAACTCCTATTTAGAGGTTATCTTTAAACCTGATCATGTGTTTTATTATTATTCGGTTTCCGCTTCTGTTATTGTTGTTGTGCTCTGTTCGAGCGGGACCAATGTGGCGAGGGTCTTTACCTGTCTATGCCCCTTGTTGAGCCACCGGCTCCCCACTTCCCTGCGTATTAACAGATGTTCTCTGACGCCAATCTTCCTTGTACTTGCATAAAGAATAACTGAAATGCAATCGAATAGTTCTCAAGTCATATTAGTGTCGCCTTCTATCATTCCATGTGTTGACAATTAATTTGTATTGCTTATAGTTTTAATCATATACCTAACTGTGCATAAAATGAAAACGTTCGGGATACTGAAATGCGTCCAAGAATTCGTCGATTTTAACTATCCTCTGTCCCTACTTGAATATTGCTTGTTTACGGGGGTATGTGTGTTTATGTTATCTACGCAGAACGTATTGCTAATTGTTTTTAAATTTACATAACCTCAGACATAAGATTGAAAGTAATGTTTGTTTGCATTGTTGTTGTTGTTACTATTCGAAAACAACATCCATTTGAATGCCTACTCTGTGACGATGTCAATGCAAAACAACATAATTATATGTAATTATATGGGCATTTACATTAACTTGTAGTGTAAGTAAATACTTTCATTGTGGTTATGATAAGTTTGAGACGTCACGTACGGCGGCCGTGTCGTGTCTGATACAAGCTATCAATATCAGTCGGTGTGGTAGCGCCCGCATCCGCCTGTTACCACATCCCGACTCCACGCAGATAACGCACGGTTGTCATCAGTGAACAAGATAACAGTTGACCTATGGTGTAACGTAACCAAGTAACCCAGCGTACATAAAGATGATGGCCATCTCGCATGCCGTGTGCGCTCGCGACTGTCCGGCATTGTTCATCGCTCGCACTCGCTCCACTGACCCAATTACCCACCTCGTATTGACAGCTGTCTTGGCTACCTCGCGCCGTGAACAAACTTACACTGGCTTGTTGTGATCACTTGACAAACATGTCTCTCAAACTCTGCTATCTACTTCGGCTCGGCTACATTGGAAATCAATAACGTCACAAAAATGACAATTCATAAACAGACAGGATATACGAATTATAAACACACTGCGCGTGCACGTCTGGCGCTGATGTCAGCAGCTAAGATAATAGCAGATGGGAGAAATTTATAGGTGTTAGGAATTCGACTGCTCTTAGAACAAAATAAAAAGTAAATTCACGACTTACAAATATGACACATAATTTATTTCATTTAAATCGTCATACAATCGATTTCGTGGTTTACATCATTATAATAAAAAACCAAATAGGTGTGTAATGAAGTGTAATGCGAAGAAATGTGTTCGCGACGGGCATCTCCGGAGTGCGCGGGAGGGCGCTCCCACGGGTTGCCGATATTTTTAGTCCGCGACCATTACTTGGCACCGACGGCCGCACTCGGCTGCGCTAGTGATCTTTCTGAAATTCGCTCGCTCTTAGGTACGCTCTCAATCTCGAGATAGCACCAGTCTAATGTCTTGTGGTGAACTATGAAGCCATGTAAACCTGTGAAATCCGTGAACATACCTTAGGTGCTAGTGTGAATCGTGAAAATATGTTGTTTTTGGAGTATGTGAGAAATCCGGGATATATTTCAAGTAAACAGTTGTTTTTTTTTAAATTCATTCGGAATCTTACAAGATGGCCAGTATAAACACGAACGGGAACGGGACGACGAGCCCGCGCCGCCAGCGATACAACAGATCGTCGACGGCCAGCGTGACCCAGCTGCTGTCCGACGGCTATTCCAGCTTTATCAATAGGCTGACGCGACGAGGTCCTTCCGAAAAGACTGAAACGACCGCTGACGCAAAGCTGTCTACCGCCCGATCTCGATATGACGACAAATACCTTTCTAATAAAAGTTCCGCGTTGTCGAACGTTCGACGGTACGAGAACAACGGGCACATCTCGCCGTACTCGTCGCTGACGTCCGGCGTGAGCGCGCCCGCCGCCGCCGCCAGGAAGCTCGCCGAGGAGCGCGCCTACGGTTACCTGGGGGGCGCTCCCAAGCCCCGGCTCGACGCATCTCCCCTGCACTCTGCCGCCGGCATCGGCGCTCTATCCCGCACTGATTCATTTCGCAGAGCGCACCTCAAAGACAACAAATCATCACCGTTCACTAAACGATATCCTCTCAAGGAAGCCAATAATAATATCGAAGGTGCAATATTCTTGGGAAGCACGCGCAGTCGATTGGAAGACAAATATTCCTCAGTTTTAGATAGGATAGCTATACAGAAAAAGGAAAGAGCGCGGAAGGAAAAGGAAGATCGCGATAAAACTTTGGAACCCGAGCCATCACTACCTAGAGGAGGATTGATGAGGAGTTTAACGACTGCCGTGTTCGGTGAAAACTCGTTCCGAAGGAACAACTACTCGCATGAGAAAACTCGTGATAAAACACCCTATAGAAATACGGCAGATCGTAGATTATCGTCACATAAACAAAGGGATAAGGAAGATTACAAAAATGGATTCGATGTAGCTCTCCGCGACAACCGAACTTACTACGGAAAAGACAGGGACAGTATTTACAGGCGACATTTGCGCAGGTCTCTTAGAGCCGAAAAAAGTGAAAACGAAAGAAAACTCGCCAAGTTATCTTTGCGCCCCATCGACATAATCGGCACACAACCGGGAAGTCGGGATTTAATTTCACCCCTCCAGTCAGGGAAAGAAATAAATTCAAAATTTACAACTAAAACTCCGGCTTCGTCGCCGGCCAGAGAGAGGGGGGGTCAGAAACAAATCTATTTCCCTTCAAGCGACGAAGACGAAGATAAGACACCGGTGGGCGATCGAACGCTGAGCGAGCGAGAGACGAAGCGGCAGGAGATACAGGGGCTAATAATGAAATACGCCCACCTGGACGAGATGTACGGGCGAATGGCCGCCAAGGAGGGTAAAGAGGCGGCGAGCGATGGGATCGTCGTTCGGAAGCCGGAGCCGCTGGCCGTGGGGGACGTGGTGCTGCTGCCGCCCGAGCTGCGCAGCCGCACGCGGCCGCAGCGGCCGCGCCATCTCACGCGGCGCGCGGCCACGCCGCCCGTAAGCTCTCTGCTAACCGCCTGCGCCTGCGCCTCTGTGTGCCGCTAACATTCACCTGGTCCGTGGTTTGATCAACATTATTCACTATTTACAATTTGTGTTCTCTTTACCACAATTATACCTTCTATTATATACTATTTTACTAAATCACTTATTATATCTTACAATATTGCGAACGATTTTATAAAATATTTTCTGTTTGGACGATAGACGAACTAAATATTGTTGCGCCGAATGCATACCAAAAGTGTGCTTAAAAATGTCAATTATCTGGATATTTATAGGAAGGACGTTAACGTATCAACAAAACCTTTAGTTTTCGTTTAAAATATGATAAAATAATACTAATGATAATAAGATCCCAAATCCTAAAAGTTAAATATTTCTTTATAACAGTGTTTTTTTTCATTTATCGAGGCTTAAATTAACCAAAACTTTGCTATGACTTTTGCATGTAATGTGTTTTTGTTGTGCGTATTTTTAACGCTAAAATGTCTCTCCTTTGTACAAAGATATTATCCTGTGCTAAATGTAAAAGAAGTTCAATATCTGGCCATGTCAGTATAGTAATCGTATTTGAATAATGTAAAGAGAGGTTCGGGTGGACACTTTCCCTTACGACGTGTGCTCGTTGCGTGAATGGATCGGTGTGCAAGCGTGTCGGACGTTGATCGGTCCCTCCCGAGTCCCGGCGGTCCCGGTCCTGGTCCCGGTCCCGGCCGGGTGCGGGCGGTCTCCGCCGCCCGCGGCCCGGCGCCTCCTTCCACCCGTCCGCCCTCTTAACAGCATGTACGACACTCCAATACCAAATGTCGCTTGTCTGACGGGCAACCGTTCCATTGTCTGATTGTTGGGTACAACACTACTCGGGTCGTGGCGATCGTGGCGCTCTCCGTGGCATGTGGCGGTGCGTGGTGCGTGTGGCGTGATGGCGCGTGCGGCGTATGGCGCGTGCGGCGACGGCGGCGCTCGCTCCGGCTCCCGGCCCGGCCCGTGCGGACGACGCTTGGCGCGCGCAGAGCTCCCGGGCACGCTCCTCCGTCAAGGACGACAAGGACGGACATCTGGTCTACTGGCCCGGATATGTCATGGGAGCCCGATGTTCGTGTACCATACTATCCCACTCACACTACTCATATACACACACATACCGCACATACACACCACACGAGCCCTACTAACATGCGATACACTACACCCTACGATACAAGCATCTACACACCATACGAAATTCATATCTCTAAATACATTTTGCTACATCGCATCATACACTTGACGATATCTCATGCCGACAGACTGAAGCCCAAGAGCAAAATATTATAAACTCTTGCTATAGAGATTTAATCCTTTACAGTTCAGTGAATCGTCTCCGAGAAGATTTTTCTTATTGTTTCAATTTTATTTACAATTTTAATTTGTTTAAATAATTCAGATCAGAAATGACGATTTCTTGAGATCGAGTCATTGTCACCGAGTTCTGCGTTCTCACGAGTCATGTTGGAGCTCCGTGCATTGGTCATCGTTAAAGAAAATGTATTATTCTTAGCAATTTGTAACATGGAATACCTGCTCTCGCCAATGTCTATCGGACTCCATCATGACTCTGTCTAGCATCTCAGTCGAGTAACCGTGTCGGTTTTATTGCAGATAAAATCATCGACACGCTTGGTGAGGGCACCTTCGGCAAAGTGGTCGAGGTGAAGGACTTGGAAATGTGAGTACAGCTGCACACTGTCTCCCATACCTGGCTCGCAGCCGCGCGAGCGCGACACCTCGCATGCACTCCAGCCGTGTCATCGCCGCTTATCTGTCCTGTCTTTCTTACAACTCTGGTGTTATTACTTTTCACGTTAAAATTATCATACCGGGTCGAACAACACCACAAAAAATAGTTTATAAATATATGAATATATTTGTATTTGTCGGGCGGTGTCGTTAACACTTGCGCGGCCCGGCGGATGATGACACACATTGTTTGGCAGTGCGCGCTTTACGTCAATTATCCACCTCTATTTTCATTTGTTTATAGTATCGCGTCCACTTTCTTTACGTACCCAATTGCTGCACTCGGATGCCGATCTTTGACGTTCGCGTCGCATTTAATCCTTCAATTGTGTGTTTACAGGGAGCACAGAATGGCTCTGAAGATAATCAAAAACGTTGAGAAGTACAGAGAGGCTGCAAAACTCGAAATAAACGTATTAGAAAAACTAGCGGAGCTAGATCCTGACTGTAAAAAGTGAGTATCGTAGTGATAATGCGTACGATGCGTCCGCGGCAGTATTGTTGATAACGGGCGGGCGGCTCCGCACCGCGAATGTTACAATATTTGACCTTGCGCGTTTATATGCGACGTTATGGCTCCTGGCTGGCACCCTGCCAACCGACAACTCGATGTCAACTCGAAACTAAAATACCGTCTGCCGCTCGCTCTCCTTACTTTTATATTAAATCTATATTGTGTTTGAGCGTCCTTGATAAAGGAATTTAATCGGTTTTAACGCTTCTATTGTTTTTTTTTTCAGCTTATGTGTTAAGATGTTAGACTGGTTCGAGTACCACGGGCACATGTGCATTGCATTCGAGATGCTCGGGCAAAGCGTATTCGACTTCCTGGTGAGTAATTTTATTTCTCCCTTAATAATGTAACGTGAGTAACGCGCAGACCTCCGCACCTTTGTATCGCGCTTGTAATTTTACCTTAACAAACCTTAATAACATAACACTGAAATTAAACACAGAAAGGAAGCAGGTGCTTCGAAGACATGTCCATTAATTACACATTTTATTTACCAACGTCAGAAAAGATATCCGAGTGATTTTTCTGCGTTTAATGAGTGCAAAACAAATGAGTTGCTACAATTTTTTCGTCGGAGTTCAAAGTAGTCGAGGTAACTGAGGTTGAGAAGCTTTTAAAACTTGTTTTCTGCCAGATGTTGTGATTTAGTTGCATCTGCACTCACTGTCAATGCTCTTGCATTGAAAATTCACACTCCTCGGTCATTTCGGGAAGGACAGGTGGACTTATACCGTGAAGGCAGATGTACGGTAAAGATATTTTTAATCACCAATATTGCATTAAAGTTAATTGCATGTATACGTTTAATGTTTTCGATATGCCCTTTTTAATGTGTATCGTTGTACTCATATGAGCAAGTTTTATTATGAAATCAACCCCGAATTACGAAAGAAAAATTAGCGGATCTACTATGAGGCTAACTCGGAGTTCGAGGAAAAAAAAACAACTGTTCCATACAAAATTGTAATAAAATGTCACTCAGCTGATTTATTTTCTCGTATAACGGGTTGGCTCCATAGTAAATGTTTTTCGCAGTTGTCTGAATCACCTCCATTCGGCTTAGTACAGCAGTTTAGAATACCCACTATATACCTAGTTAGGAGCCGATGTGACGTAGTACGTATGTATGTGTTGCAGAAAGACAACAACTACCAGCCGTACCCGCTGGAGCAGGTGCGGCACATCGCGTACCAGCTGATCTACTCCGTGCTGTTCCTGCACGACAACAAGCTCACGCACACCGACCTCAAGCCCGAGAACATCCTGTTCGTGGACAGCGACTACGAGCTCGTCTCCGCCTACAACCCCAACAAGAAGGTACCTCGTAAATATACATTAAGTTTGTTTTGACCAAAAATAGTCCGCTAGATTCTCTGTTGGACAATATATATAAAAATAATCGGTAGACGTTTAGCAATTCATGACAACTACTACTAGCAGTCCAGCTCATCGTCATCAAATAATTCAAAATAACGAAGACAAGCATTAGAAACCATTTACACTTCATAAATACATGCAATCTTTAGTGCAGACGCTTGATTGTATCCATAACCTCAATGAATTATGTGTTTAAGTACTAATTTACATAAATCAAGATACGCTAAACACATATTTAAATAAAAAGATATCCCATCCATCCACCGCATGTCACTTTGTAGAAAGTCGTTGCCACTTAGTGCGATAGTTTCTAACAGGTAGTAAACTAGTGGTTAGAAAAACTAGTACGGTGGAAAACTAGCTAGCTCTTCCATTTGCTCGAAACGAGACTTCGTTCAAGCCGGTTTTATTAATTGTATTGTTTATCTACTGTAATCTAAAATAATATCCTTTTACAGTCACTGCTGTTATCAGTCATTCGCGATGTTGAATGACGCCTATAATTATAGTAAATGGCCCAGAAATATCCGGCTGTCTGAAATGGATGGTTTTTATTTTAAAACATTTATGTTTTTCCTACCGCGCATGAGTCACTGACGTTCACGCGACGATATGCCTATCTGTTGAGACAAAATACGATGAATAGCTATTTTCTGTACAGCTGTATACATATGTAATAAATGTTTGTCTAGAGTGTAACCAATCGATGCTTTAGTAGTAAAAATTAGAAACACTTAAGTCTTTTGTTCTCTGAAAGGTAGAAGGTAATACTGAAGCTTAAATGCTAAAAGTACATCATTAAAACATTTATTTTAACATAATCATACTCGTAATAGACATGGCCGATACTTTTTGAACCGGCTAGGGAAACGTTATGAAAAATAAATCAGAGGACTTTAGCCGGTAACATTTGATATTACAAAGACTAATGCTGTTGCCAGATTTATCGCGACGTCCAACATTTGTAGAAACACCGGTCCAACATTTGTAGAGAGTGTCGTTAGTGGGTAAAAAAGTAGGAAGCTTTCACATGTATGTTTCGTTTCCACCACACTCTGTGATGTGCCTCGCTCTTCTATAAGAAGCTTTCCAAAAAGTTATGATTTAGGATGTTTCAAGAAAAATGTGCGCAGGAGCCTCACTCTGAAGAATAGGCAACGCAGTGAAAGCGCCAATGATATTGCATATTTTTATAGGAAAGACGATATAAATGGTACCATCAAGATGGCCATTAATGCGATCCTCCGCAACCTCTTGTCAACCCCTCTAGAATGAGGCAAGAGATTGACTTTACTAAATATAATAATTGTTATATTCCAGACACACGACCAGCTGCGCGTGAAGCGGACGGACGTGCGGCTGATAGACTTCGGCAGCGCCACGTTCGACCACGAGCACCACAGCACCATCGTCTCCACGCGCCACTACCGCGCGCCCGAGGTCATACTAGGTACTACTCGCTACTACATTTACCACCAGACGATATTAAATTATAAGCTGCCTATATGTTTATACGCGTAATGATTAGCGAGCGTGCGCGCATTGAGTATGTAGAGTCTTTTCCAACAACCTAGGCGAGCAGGTTAAATTAATCTGAACCGCTGACAGCGGCTCACCCCACAGGCACATAGCTTTAGGTGGTGCCAGGTTTGAATCCTTAGACACGTACTTAGCTTCCCGGAGACTGTCACAGGCGCAGGCGCAGCTGCCAGCCTTGTGTTAACCCATCAAAGCCCAACATTTTATATCAAGATCTGAGATTGGTGTATTACTTGGCCGCAGCGGCGATCACGCCCGCACACACGCTGTCTGCGGGACGCTTTTAGGTGCAAGTTACTTAAAAAACATGACAAGAAAGGTCAGACTAATTGACAATTTTATTACCTAATATATTATGCTACACTGTCCTCGTTATGAAGTTTAGTGTCGTCTTCACTATAATATTTTTGCTGCAAACTGCTACTGCACAGTAACTTTCATACGAACGTTAACTGCGATCTTCATAAAGACAACATTGCAGTCGCGGGTATACTAAAGCAGTTTTACAAGAAATAGCTTTCGCACGCACAAACCGTGTGCTTCGAGTTCGTGTGGCAGCGAACCCAAGTTCTTTATCTATATAATTATGATTTTATATCATGTAGGTATGTCGAAAAGTTCTCAAGGGTCGAAAAGTTCTCGAGTGGAGACCAGGACCAGGTAGACGTCCACCCACAAGGTGGACTGGTGACCTCGTTAAGACCGCGCTGGATGCAAGCCGCTTCTAACCGGTCTTATTGTAGATCCATAGGGGAGATCTATGTCCAGCGGTGGACGTCCTATGTTTGATGAATGGATGGATCATGTGTGTAGCAAAGCGTTAAATGTAAACTAATTTGATTCTAACGGACATTTGTGTCCCCTTAAAATACCTAAAAGAATACGTAGAATCAGTCGCCCGTCCAGCGGGGATAACTCTGAAGATCGCTCGTCTAGCATAACGACAACGATCACTTTTCTATGTTATCTTTCATATCATTCTATCACAGATTAACATAGCTAGTAGTTTTTAGTACCATCATAAACTTACAATGTTTTCACGTGTCAGCAAGAGAAGAGAACCGTGAAGAAAGGCGTGCTAATTTTTAGTTTGCTTATGGCCATACCATACATTAGACCGACAAATAGTATTACTATGCCCAATAAACAGAAGTATATATTTGCTTCAAAGCGGTTTTGTTTTCGTACTTGAAACGCTTACTCTACAAAAAGACGTAAAACGTGCTCTTTACCATAATTATATTCTTATTTATATCGATTCTAGGAACTAGAATCGGGATAGTTACTTTAAAAGTTTCCGCGTAATAACAAATTGCACGCTGACGTCTATAGATTGTTTATGAGCGCGAACGCTGCACCGATAAACTACATACGAGTATCTCATTGTTTGAACGCATTATATTAGTTGTTTAGACAGAGCACTGGTCGTTAGCCTATCGTCGCCCGACGGAATATTTTCCTTCCCCGTAGTTTGTGGCGTGATCAGTCGCTGACCCATAAACCACGCGCCTTCCTGCCGATAACACTGCATCATTATTATTGTACATTCATTAATTACTGTACATTCGAGGTATTATGTCAGTGAATAGCAAAAATATAAACGGAATTACTGCTAACATTAAAATTACAGACACATGTTACTGGGAATTAAATTACGTTCTTACATTACCTGATTACTTGTTAACCTTTATCAATTAGTTTATTGTAAAAATTTACAGTAGATAAAGATATAGTTACTGACATATAACTAAAGAACATAATAAAGTATGAGATCGTTGCACCCACGTTCATTAATCGAAGCTGACAATTGTCAGATCTGTGCGAGGACGGTATTTACGCGTAACTGCTTAATCGATGTGGCTCAAATCATGATCTAAATTAATAGGTATTTGAACCCCGCGTGCACTCATCTGCTCTCATTTCTATTAAACAAGGCAATGTATCGAACAGTGTAATGTTATAATTATTAAAATGTTTCTTTTTGTGAAAAGTAATATAATTAGTTTGGCCTAGACTTCAGCCTTATTACACTAAAAAGCATTATTAGTACTCTTACGCCCACACAAATATGTCTGACTATAAAAATTCTTCTCTCGACATAACAAATACTAATGTTTTGATACGTTTTCGCCGCCCCATTTGAGATTGATTAGCGAGTATGATTCTTATTTTCTTCTCCTTTATGTAAACGTATTTATATTTATTTCATGGACTTGTTTATATTTCGAGGTGAACGCTCTCAGTATGTTTGCCAAATTCAAATAGTTTTTGTGCAATTTACAGTTCAGGCACGAATTAAAACGTCGATAAAATTAATTTGCGGTAGTAAATAGTTTGTGTGAAATATTTAACACATATAATTATATCAACAATAATTTAGCTATTTTTGCCACTAAAAATAGAATAGGTAATATTGACTTCCATGTTTTCTGGAGTGGGCAAAGAACTTTCTAGAGCCTGGCTGAAAGTACTGGCCACCCACCCGTGCACCATTTATCTAAACTCTAGGCTGAGATTGATTTCTACTCGGCTAGAGGGTTTGATGATGCTTGACATGCGAGCAGAGCCTGCACAGACCGCGCTCGCTCACATATCGATACACGGTTATTTGACAATAATACCTCTTCGTATATTGCGATATGACAAAGAGAGATGACAAGGCGCATGTCCATTCCATACCTTCTTCTTCTTCTTTTATAATTTGGTGTCGCATTATTGTGCATTTGCCAGTGTCAAGTATTTATAATATTTCATCAAAATAGTCGTAGACACGTCATAGTCCAATAAAATCGCAGTCAAGTCCAAACATAGTTCAAGTCATACCTCAGTAAAGCAGTGTAGACTTTACTAGAGGCGTCTTTGGAGTTTTGGTAACAACAACATAATACGTCTCATTGTATCACTTGCCTACACTCATGCACGTAAATCAGCTCACAATTAATGAAATACCACAAATTATCACTGATAAAAACAAAAGTTTAACAAAATAATACAATGAGGCGACATGATTTTTCCGCGTTCCCGCCAAAACTCTCATGTCTGACAAAAAAAAAATACACTTAGGCTCAGCTCAGACGACGACGCACTGACCACAGCCACCGACCGGCCGCGCGTTATCGCTACATCTATTATGTCGCGCGAGTATTACTACAGCTAGTGGCCGCTACCGACCATAGATGTGCGCCGCGTTTTAAAAAATGCATGAAAAATCGTGTGAACTGCTTGTCGCTAGCCACCGGTGGCTGTGGTCGTCTGCGCTGAGCCTTAAGAACCTTTGTAAGTGCATCTCTTAAGGTAGTTTGTACATGGTCCAGATAGTAATAAGTATGTTGTTGTGTTCCAGAGCTGGGGTGGGCGCAGCCGTGCGACGTGTGGTCGGTGGGCTGCATCATGTTCGAGCTGTACCTCGGCATCACGCTGTTCCAGACGCACGACAACCGCGAGCACCTCGCCATGATGGAGCGCATCCTCGGGCCCATCCCTTACAGGTACATACATACATACATACTACGTACGCCGAATCATAAAACTTGGCGTCTGTCATGTAAGCCACAAGCAAGGCTTCAAATCGATTTAAAATTAACCAGAATTAAAACGGTAAAAACCGGTTTCTCGGTTTTTTTTTGTTCGGAGCGTAACCGTAAAAAGTTACAAAGTAATGTACTTTAGACCATGACCGCTTTGAAAATTAACCGGGTATTCAAGGCTTGGCTACAAGCTGTAGACAGCACAATCCTGACTGAAAACTTGAAACTCACTTGACAGCTGCGCGAGGATTAAGTTATCCGCAGCTTGTAGCCGCCGCAGTAACATCACAGCCGCCGACTTGTATGAGTCTTCGGCTTTTACGTAGTATGTGACCTCTCAGCCTCCGACCATTTCATTCACATTCCACATTGTGATGCCGTTTTTATACTATTGGCGAAGCGCATACTTGACATTAGTCACAAGCCATTATCAATTAAGATGTTATGCATGACCCACGATTTCAGATGAGATCATGGAAGGTGCTTACATTGCTTTTATTATTTTATGGCTGATGATTTTTACAATAGATCTATCGAGATCTGTAAAATTGTCCAACCATATGTTGTTTTATTTATTAATCCCATAAAAGGTGATAGAACTCATTACTCAAACAGTTCAAACCTTGCGGTTGAGGTTAACTTTTAATCATGACACAGAACAATTATTGCGGGACCACCTTTTATGGTGATCCATAATATTGACTAGTTTCGCAGCCATATAAACATCGATCACATTAGTCATAGGCAAAAAACTTTAACACTTTTCCATAAAATATCGTGCTGTTTAACGTTCAACTGCAAAAATAACAAATAAACTTGAAGGAGCTCGCTCTCAAGGTCTTTAGTTTAGTGGCGGTCAATTCTAATAATATACTAATTTCACTTCCTCGTGTGTACAACGCTAAGGCTCGCTGCCGATCTGTAAGCAATTTATTATAACAAATGATTGGTTACGTATTTATAAATAATTGCGCCCACTTCACGACTCGCGCTTAATTAAACTTTATTATTCATTTCAGAATGGCGCGCAAAACAAGAACGAAATACTTCTATCACGGCAAATTAGACTGGGATGAGAAATCATCAGCTGGTAGATACGTTAGAGAAAATTGCAAGCCATTATTGGTAAGTTGTTTGATGTAGAATTTAAACAAATTAAACTGTTTTTCACATGTTTAAATAATGGTCTTGATGTCTTGAATAATGGTCTCGTATGGCAATGATATCGCAAATAAGGGATATTCAATTCTTATTTACCTTTTATCCTAAGAACGTGCTCGCATCTGTCGGTAAACAGTGCCGAGTTTTCTTTACCTTGAATGTATATTTACGTCAAACGAGATCGTAATTTTCCACAGACATTATGTAAGGCCCCTGACGTCTTTCCTTAGGTATACTTTCACTTTTGAATGCAGTAAAACAACAAGTACAACTATGTAGGTTTATCACGTACCGTTCGTCTGTTTGTTAGTTTCTACTGATTTTACGAGTGTTATGTTAGTTATTTGATGCGGAATTGCGCAAATACGTTCTGAACGATAGTCGCGCTCCGTATAATGACTTTATGCAGAAAATTGATGGTTTCGCTGCCCACAAATTACTTCTACGTTCTCAATTTTTGGTTTCACTGTTTTTTGCTACCTATTGTTGTTTACTTAATTCCTATCTGATGAGTATTTTTCATTTATTCATATTAAAGGTCCTCGTCTAATTTACGAATTTTGTTATTCGAGCTGGCCTCGGCTTACCAAGATTTACTATTATTGTTGAACCAAATTTTATGAAGATCATTTAAAGTCATTACCTATCTATTTAGGATCCAGCATAAAACTAATGACAACTTAAAAAAAAATGTCGTCTCTGTTTTAGCGCATACAAACAAACAAATAACTCTTGATTGTACACACAAAATAACAATAAATATGTACAACAGTGAAATGTTTAAGGTAGTGCAACACATAATTATGGTAAAACGCTGGAAGGAAATTAACTACATTAAAGTATTTATCAGATAGAACAGTCTTCCGTGTTCACATTTTCTGAACCGTTTACCGTGCCGGTAGAACGCTTACTGTACGGGTAGTGGCCATATCTGTAGATGTAATCAGACTGCAATACAAGAAACACATAACGCGAACGCGTGACCGCTTTCAATACAATACAATACAATATCTATTTAATAGATGCATAACATTTAAATAATCGGCAAAGTACGAGTCGGACTCGCGCACGAAGGGTTCCGTACCGTATGGGAGCCCAATTCCTCTTGCCGTTATTAATAGCGAGCAAAAAACTCCTACAAATCACGTTTGTTGTATGGGAGTCCCCCTTAAACATTTATTTTATTCTATTTTTAGTAGGTATTTGTTGTTACAGCGGCAACAGAAATACATCATCTGTGAAAATTTCAGCTGCCTAGCTATCACGGTTCATGAGATACAGCCCGGTGACAGACAGACGGACATCGGAGTCTTAGTAATAGGGTCCCGTTTTTACCCTTTGGGTACGGAATCCCAAAAATATGATTTGTGATATTGGACAAAGTGTAAGTTGTATTGTTTGTGTTATGCAGAGGTACCTGACGAGTAACAGCGAGGAAGGACGGCAGCTGTTCGAGCTGATCGCGCGCATGCTGGAGTACGAGCCCTCGCAGCGCATCACGCTACGCGACGCTCTCAAACACCCCTTCTTCCACAAGCTGCCGCCGCACCAGAGGCTCGGTCGGTACCACGTCACACCACACTCACCACACTGACAGCTGTTCGAGCTGATCGCGCGCGTGCTGGAGTACGTGCCCGAGCTGCCATCAACACTTGTGTTCAGTCGCTAAACCACTGCAGTGTGTGGATATTTTTATAGAAAGTTACAAGTGTAATTCGAGCAGAATTCAGGCGAGTTGGTGGTCAAACGCGGATTTATTTGCGTTAAAAAAAAACTCACCATGTTGTGAGAACAAAACACAAGCGATGATCTCTGTTTTTCTCCCATGTCATTTCTAAAGACGACGTGAATAAGACTATATAGTACGTGTGCACTCATAATCGCAAAAGCTGTATAAGTATCACACAAATGTCTAGGTTGATCTTCAAGCAATTATCTTATACCATTATTATAATAAATCGATTATCGATTCCCTTTACTTCACAAATAACTTGATTTTAATAATTTTAAGTGTAAAGATTGTCTGACACTATTCACGAGAACTTCTATTTTCTTTTATTTTTTTTCACTTACACTTCATTTGGACAGGGACATATTAACCCTTTGCTCCCGCGGTGCACAAGTGCGGGTTTGATTTAAGATATTGGTCTGTCCTCCTATTCACGTCATTCATGTCAGTATCCCTAAGAAACCAAATGTTTCTTATAACGCGCATAGTCACTTCCAATATTTTCTCGGTCATAAATAATCGGAATAATAACAAAATTACATATGATTCTGAAAGTTTCCTACGTTGTAAATTAGGCTTTAATTGCTCACGAAATCACGTTGAGATGTTCGTATTTGTTCTTGACCTCGGTGACGGTTATTTGTGTTGCGAGGAGCGATGCCGCCGAATCCGCGACACATGTGACCTGATTCTAGACTCGTCTCCATTCCGATGTCATTGCAACCATGAAACTTGCAGAATGTGTCTTATAACGTACCGTGACAATAAATGTTATCTTTTGTTATAGGACACCAGTTTACAAGGCCGGCATTCCTTAGGTCAGGCCTAGTTGAAACGTTAGTCGCTTTTTTAAAGCTTTAAAATATTTTTTACAAATCGTATCTCATATTTAATTATGAACGATTTGATTTTGATTGTGCCATTTATTTTATTTGGCTTAAGATACTTTAATTTTGTCAGGTTTGTTTATATGTTTTACGATTTTATAAATATTTTTATTTGTAAATATTCTGATGCCGGTCAAATCTCGTAAATTGGCATAATGTAAAATGGCGTGTTGTGATCGTCTGTGTTTCCTTCCACTAACGAGATTTGCTCGCATCACTAATCATGTTCATCGTTGTCTGTATTCTTAAAACGAAAGTAACTCCGTTGCTCGCAGTTGTACAAATGTTGGAGTAGTTTGTAATGAAGTTTCTGTCATCCTCCCAGCGAGGCTAACCAGACGCCGCGTCATGTATTTGTCGCAGCCAAGATTATAAATCTGCCGCTTTATATAACAGTCATCATTTTACAAACCGATCACTCTGAAAAAATACAGACTCCATTTTAGTAGCATGTATTATGAGGCAAATTCAAGTGGTGGTTTGATTATACTTACTGAACGACATACCTACAGTCTAAAAATTCTCAGTAGATTAAATCCGGTGGGACGACAGCTATTACATAAATTATGTCGTGAGATAACTAAACATACAGAGTACCTACATCTATATAGATGTACTCTGTGCAGTCACTAGCTAGACATCATTTTATGGTGGCATAGCTATACAGTGCCTGTCAATAATTTCTGCTGTAGTCGCCAAAATGCATTGGCGTACCGTCAATCAATATTAGATCGCTGTTATATAACGCGTGCAATCTGGCTGCGATATATCGATCATAACAAACGCATCATTTGTACGTATATGTCGAGTCCCGATGCTAACCGAGATGACATTTGCAGGCAATGACCGCGTCCGGTGCAACGGTGAGAGCTCGACGTCCCGCGAGCGATCGCATTCTCTCAGCAGATGAGCGGCGCGGCGCGCCAGCGAGCCGCGGCCCGCCGCCGGCCCGGCCCGGCCCGGCCCCGGCACGGACTAGCCCGCCCCGGGCGCCTCGCCCGGTTGCCACGTGAACTTGTACAGATGGACAAGAGTGAAGTGATAAGTGATAATTAAATATGTCGAACACTGTAATCTAGGTAATAATTTGTTGTGAATCGGTACTTCTCAATTTGTATTTATAAACATTATTTTGAAATATAGACTGTCAGTCTCTATGAATTTGTTTGTTTAGATTAATTCCTATTTCCTGCATTTCTAAAATGGATACGCGCACTCAGTAGCTAGCTTGACGGTTTATTACCAGTGTTACTATCAATCTTACTACCAGTAGTAAGAACGGTAAATGAATTACCGTTGTTACTACTGCAGTCGAAAGTTGTTAGAACAGTAAAAATAAATTACCTGTGTTACTACCGTAAAACTAAAATAACAAAAAGGATCGCAATATGACCCGTCATGCTAAAGTTGCATGACAGGTGTCAAAGCGACAGCTGTCAAGACTAGTTTTAGACACTTCTTAAAACTATCATTCGTCATCAATTTTTTCCCTATAATTTGATTTAAAGTACGTAAATGAGATAAGAAAATACATATTAGTGGTACTTTGTACATATGGATCAATAGGAAATAGTCAATGATTTAGGCTGGTGCACTTGTCCCTACCGAGCTATCCTCCCTGGTAGTTCTTTATAGGGGATTTCTACACAACTACCCAAAAAATTATACAGGTTTCTTCTAGACGATATTCTAGATTTTTAGAATATCGGAACTAAATACATATTATTTTACTAGCTTTTGCCAGCGTTTTTTTTATTTTTATGCTATCCCACAGGAATTTTCGGGACAAAAAGTAGCCTATATCACTATCCAACCTCAAAACTATATTCATGCCAAAAATCACTATCCGTTGCTGTTGCTGCGTGAAAGAGTAACAAACAAACTTACATTCACATTTTTAATATTAGTAGGGATGTACCATTGAATGTTTAAATTATTTTTCTACATACATATTTTGTTTTCTAGCTAACGACGGCGTAGAACTTTCCATAAGAGCCCTACCGAAGTAGGTACATATTTACAACTTCGCTTTATGCACTACTACTATTATTACCAGTTCGGTAAAAAAATGTTGCACGTTTAAAAAATGATGTTTTTGGTAGATTTTTCTATCAAAATATCTGACAATCGTGTGTAGAAAAACTTTTTTGGTTTCATTTCCATTCACCCCGCTAATTCTATACACCCCATTCTACGGTACCAATTTTTACTATTGGACCAATCCCAGAATTGCGAAAATAATTCTGCTTATCCATACATTTTCTCGAAAATCACTTTGAAAAGCAATGGCCGCCTGCATGTATGAAAAAATTAAACAAAAAGTTTTTTTTCATATTTATATTAAAGTCAGGCTGACTGCATAAAACGTACCTAGGTACCTACTTGAGTACAGCTGGAGTCATAACCAAAACCAGGATAGCGCGTTTTGCGCACAGAACAGCAGATCTAGGTTCTGCGTATCTGTATTACAATTCGGGGCGCGTCAACAGTCAGTGGAACCTCTGGGATTAAAATAGCCAGTAGTCCAAGTAATGGAACCCCTGGGAAAATAATACCACTAGTCCCATCATGGGACTACTTCACTGGTACTACTGGGAATACACGTTACGCCTTAATTAAAATAAAACAATAAGTAGGTACATACAGTGTCATTTATTTCAAATGTACATTTATGAGTATGAGCACTATGTATAACTAAAATTTCGAGGAACTTAATGTATTTGGATAAAATGGATTATTATTTAATTATTGTGATGAAGAGAAGAAGTACATCGAGATTACAAGGATTAAGTATTTACCTTACACATGAACTATCTGTAGATTAGTTTGGAATGATAAATAAATATTAATTTACATGAATTATCTAAATCTGGCAAGACAGTAAATGCTTGACCGATGATAATGTGCCACAGCTTTTTATATCACATCTAGAAAGAAACACAGCATTTACAATGCGCATTACATATAGTAGCCGTTCACCACTATACAATGCAAAAGCTAGGAGCCTTACAAATCACTTATAAAACATCATATATTTTGCTAATAAAATACAACGCATGCCAAAATAATTCCTACTCGTTGTTTTCTAAAATAATTTTGGTCAATATTAGTTCCATCTTAATAAGTTACATGGCTTTTACACGTAAAATAAGTCGATTATATAAAATTAGTGTCGTTGGCTGGCTGGATATACTCCTGTATCACTTTGCAAATCACAAAACGACGGTGTCAGGGTTCAGTTATATTTAGAACTTCTTGGAATCCGGAACACTCAGATAAATCATCGTAATCATGGGAATTTAAAGATATCATCGCCATGTACATGAGCACTCAAGGAAATTATCTCGAATACTCAAGAATCGAAATATAAATAATTGTATGTTGTTTTTGCTGTCTAAAACTGTTGTCTCCACTAGCTACACCTAAAGCTGTAGGGTAGCACACGACGTCCATTTCCGAGAAGTTCTAAATAAAACCAGTCCCATCATTCCTCCCGTCTTATTCCCTAACAAATATTCTGCCACGCAAAAAGTACCCACTAGCAAAATGTCAGTGGATACCTTAGAAAAAACCTCAACTGATTGCCATGTGCTGATTAGACGTAAATTCCTAACACACCCACTGACATTCAAACTCCCAACGCCCACCACCAGAATTGGCGATAGTAAGTACATATTTAATTTTTTAACGTCGCCAACAAAAGAGATGACGTTAGTTGCGCAACGTCCTCACGTATGCAGATGTTTGTCTTTATTAGAAACGACGACACCTTGCATTCGCACAGGATTGTCAGCAAAGACGTTGGGATGGTAAGCTCTTCCCCCTAGCCTCTGCTCATTAGGTAAGTAAATTCTCCATTGAAACTCTCCTCCATAACCCTCGTTTATTAGATAAATTCTTCATAGAAGTTCCCCTCCTAACTTTCGTTCATTAGTTAAATTCTTCATAGACGTCCCCCCCCCAACTTTCGTTCATTAGATACATTCTCCATAGAAGTTCCCCCCCCCCCCCTAACTTTCGTTCATTAGATAAATTGTTCTGTGAAGGGTCCTAGGCCATTTCGACCCTTGGCGACTCGAGCGGCCAGCTGTAGACGTGCGGCACGGCGGGCGAGTAGCTGTAGTCGTACATTTGAGCTCGGATGAACTCCTCCACGTCTAGCGGCCGCGGCAGCACTGACGCTTTACCTGGGGAAATAACACTCCGTCAATTTATTCCGGAAAGAAATGGAGAGGAAGGATAAGCCTTGGTCTAGTGGTAGTAACAACCGACACAGAATAGTGAGGTCATGGGTTTAAATCCCGGTATTGTACCAATGAGTTCTTTTTAACTTAAGTACGGGATGTCACGCCACTGGCTTTTTGGCGAAGGAAAACATCGTGAGGCAACCTGTATACGTTCGTAGAAGAAATTCGATGGCGTATGTGAATCCACTAACACTAACCCGCACTGAGTCAGAGAGGTGGATATGTCCCAATCATCCTTCGGCCTATATCCTGCAGTGGACAATCAAAAAGGCTGGTACAGTAAACCGGGAGGGTCGACTCATCTTAGATTATAACCGTCTTACCACAATAGTTTTACGCACGCTGCAATGTTTAACAGTACAAATTGCATGGTTAAACAGTGTTTAAATCGTGTTTTAAATGTTTTGTGGTAAGGCGGTAATTGTTTTAGTAAGTTACCGCAGTCGTAGGCGTGCTCGACAACTTTCTTGGCGATCTTGACGGAGCAGTTCTTGATCTGTTCTAGCGGCGGGTACAGCCCGCCGTGGTCCAGGTCGGCTTGTGACACTATCTCGGCCAGGGCCTGCGAAGTAACATTTACTGCAGTTAATAAGCTGCTAAAATTAGACGGAGTAATGGTATTTAATAGGAAATCTTTTGAAACTGTTTGGAAATATAGGAGATATTTATGCCAGCGTCCCGGAGTCAGGCTATCGACTGCGCTGGGCTAGCTAGTTTAGACACGAAATTTTTATTTTGTCAATAGAGCAACAAATGACAAAGATAAACCGTCAAAGTTTGGGAGTGGGGGTCGTGACGTCATCTCTCTCAAAGAAGTTATATACAATTGTATGGTACTTGTGACGTCACGCGGAACTTTAACAGGCTATATCTTCATAATTTTTTGTTTAATTGACAAAAGAAAAAATACGTGTCCAATATTTTTTGATAGTCTATCTGACGGACTAATTATATTTTTTTAGTCATCATGCCTATTTTTTTTTAGATAATATCAGGAGACTCTTACACACGGTATCTGACCCCAAACTAAGCAAGCTTGATATTTGGCTGAGAGAGACTGATATTATACATATTCTTATTAGATACTCAGATAGACAATTACTAATAACAACCAGACACAGAGCAAACATCTATTTTCATCACATATATGCTTGCCCTGGGTGGGGATCGAACCCATACCTCATTGACCCAGTAGTCAGGGTAACTAACCACTGAGCCGCTGAGCCAGTCAAAGTATTATATGAGTGTGGTTGTGGGTGGTGCGTGTGGTGTGTCAATGTGGCAGTAGCGATAGCTATTTATGTGTCTTCACTCTCACCTCAGCGGCGAGCAGCATGAAGTCCTCGGAGATGTCGACGATGCCGGCGCAGATGATGCCGAGCGCGAGCCCGGGGAAGATGTAGGCGTTGTTGCCCTGCCCCGGCCGCAGCACGCGCCCGTCCTTCGTGCGGTAGTCGGGGAACGGCGAGCCTGACGCGAAGATGGCGCGCTCCTACCAACAACACACGGTACATTTATACTATAGGCTAGAAGATTTAGGTTATATTCCCCTGCCCCAGCCGCTGCACGCATCCGTCCGTAGTACGCCGGGAACAGCAAGCCTGACGCGAAGATCCTACGCGCTCCTACCAACAACACACGGTATATGTACACAATATTAAGATTTAGGGACTTAGGTGTTGTTGCTCTGCCCCGGGCGCGTCATGCGCCCGTCCTGTGTGTGGTACTCGCACGCAAAGATGGCCTGCTTCTGGTTCTGCTTTGTACAACGTGATACATTTACAATTTAGCTACATAAATGTCCTTTCTTCTTTTCAAACCCCAATCAAACTTTAGGAGTGTCTTATGCTGGGAGAGTGGAGAGTAGTGTCCACTGACGACTCTACTGAAGACCCTTAGTTAATCACTCTACTCATTTTGAGATTGGTATGCAATGGTCGTTGCTCGGGAGTAGTTGTCCGAGAAAGTTATGAACTTGTTCTGGTTCAATCTGCACTTAATATTTCGTTTGCCCGGCACAGACTATACCCTGCTAGTTACCGCCAGGGCGCATAGTGCTGTACCTAATTAGTAAAGTTATTCATTACTTACTGAATATACCTACATCTCAAAAGTTCACACAGTTAATCGCCTCTGCAGACAATATTTAGCTAGCCTGAAGGTTTCTGAAGGATCAAGATCAAAATAAAATTATGATTCTTTATTCAACTCAGGAATCCTTGGCCGATAATGTGCCATGCTAGATTTAGGGTGTAAGTGCTTACATCAGTATTGGAGTAGGCCTCGCCCGCCGTACTGCAGCTGTGATGAAATCATGGCGCAGCATACACTGGAGGAGTATCCTGCATGGGCTAGCGAGCGCCGTGATCACATCGCTACAATAGGGGGTGACCTCTTGTTCCCAGCTTTGATTAATTCAATGCTGGGAAGTGAGACGTCATGGGAGGTGGCAGTTTCCTTCTGTGAACATGTTATACTCCAGAAGGAAATAGCGGAACGCGAACGGAAGATTATAACAGATCTCTCGATGCTCTGTCAGAGAATCGGGCGTCGAAGGAGTCTTTACGCCCTCTTTCAGCCCCCATTACAGGGGCCTTGAGCAACGGACTCAGGGGAGTCCGTCGCTCGACAAGTGCCGCGCCCGAGATGGCGCGCGCGGTGCTTCCGCGTGCCTCTTGACAAAAATTAGATTAAAACCATGAGACGAGTCCAAGACGGACACCGCTGCTGGGACTGCGGACGAATGCGCGAGCGTACCCGTACCCCAGTGTTAGCGAGTAGTAGGAAACACCTCAGGATTTTTAGTGGGTAAACCGTCTAGGCGGGGACTCCCTCATAACCACCTTGCCTCTCCCGGGGCGGGGTGGTATCCATAAAAGATATTCCCTGGGCAAAGGCCTCCTCCGCCATGCAGTCGGCCTTGCTGCCGAGAGCGAAGATGACGCGCTTCTCATTGAATTAACTTACATCAGTATTGGAGTAGGCCTCCTCCGCCGTGCACTCGGCCTTACTAGTAGGGTTAGAGAGAGCGAAGATGACGGGCTTCTCATTCAATTCTCCCATTTTGCGCAGGATCGCCGGGGTGAAGGCGCCGCCGATCGCCGCCGCACCTGCAGCAAATTAGACAATTAAATTAGGAATATGTAGACACAACCAAATATAATCAGATGACACATATTTACGTACTATCACAATGTCTTCTGAAAGAGAATGAAACGTTGACAAATGTGATGGTAGCCAGATAAAAGTTCCTTTATAGTCTGGTAAAATATTCGTGCAGTCTTACAATCTCAAATCGTCAATGACTAGCGTAACTGTTTAAACGTCTTTTTGTGAATCAAGTTATATTACTATATTCAGAAGTTTTTAAAGCTAAAACCTACAGCTTAAAAAATCCCATAATCATGATTTAAGTTGAGACCGATCCTCTCCTCTCCTCTTACCAATAAGTACAGAAGGCTTGGCAGTGTCGACCACCTCCTGCAGCGTGCGGATGGGCGCGTGGTCCTGCGCGAACTTCTCCTTGTGCTCGGTGAGGCCTCCCTCGGGCCGGTTCCTCACGATGAGGCCCTTCGAGTCCACCATCCAGATGCGGGACTTGGCTTCAGCCTCCGACGCGCCCTCCGCCTTCATCGCCATCACACACAGCTGGGCGATGCCTAACGACGCCTGGAATTTTAACAATATATGGTCTACAATAGGCTAGTCCACAGGTTAGCTAACAATTAAATGTGGTCAAGCTGTAGTCAGATATGCTAATTAAAATTAAAATTTTAGTCAAAACTGTTCACAATATCTGTGAGATTTTTTAAAATTAAGACAAATTCTATGTGATTGGTTGGTGTGCTTGCTTATAAATAGTGCATTTATCTTGTTAAAAATAAAGACTTGGTTGTTGTCCACGTTAGCTAAATGCGGTTTAATAGACTCCATATCATCCATAATTATGCTCAATAATATGAACTCTACAGATACGAGTATTACACAACTCTACTCACGACATCTTCCTTCACTTCTGAAGCTACGGAACAATTAATAATGGTGATGGTTGGTCTGCACTCTACACTAATATACGACTAAAGCTGATAGTAGCCATACCTCTCCAGCGCCCTGGAACACGATGACGTTATCGGAGAGTTTCTTCTGCGTGAGGCGCAGCGACGCGAGCAGCCCCGCCACCGCCACCGCCGCCGTGCCCTGGATGTCGTCGTTGAACGTGCAGTACCTGTGTCAATATGTAGGTACATATTAGAAGATATATATGACAGCCATATTATGATTAAGTAAGTAAGGCCGTAAAGGCCGGGTGGCTAACCCTGATCTCACGAGTTTTAAGCCACATTACCTGAAGGCCTCTTGTTAGAGGCCATGTTTGGCTAGACGGTTAAAAACGGGACCTACAATTTAACGCGTCTCTCGAGCCACGGTAGACACGGTAGCCACCCATCCGAAGACTGACTGTGCCGAACGTAGATAATGTAGATATGATGCTATTCATACATGAAATAATTATATCTTATATCTGCTAGCCTCACAAAACCAAGGTCTGAGTAGGCCATGCCATGACATAATAATGATCAACTTTCCATATTATTATGTACCTATGAAGCAGAAGCCTAATTTTTATTCAAGAAAGACAGTGGTAAGTACTAATTTTTTTGCAGTACCCACTAAGTATTAGAATAATCAAAAGGTAAAAAAGGTCCAATACTACTTCCAACACAATAGGACTTATTGATAGCAGTTTGAATTGTACCTGCGCTGTGGGTGGAGAAACTTTTTACGCTACTCTTGCATTTACGGTAATATGTACCTAGATAAAACGATTAAAAGTAGTAGTAGTAGGTTTATATAATACCTTCCGTGATACTTCTCCAACAGTCAGAAAGCGTTTTGGCGTTCCCGAAGTCCTCGAAAGGTATGAGGCAGTTCCGAAGCGGCCGGCGACGCAGACCGATGTATATACAGCAGGTCTTATTGGAAACTGTTTAAGCAGTTTGCTTCTAATGGGCACCTGTGTTCGTGGTAGAAAGATCATAAATAAAACGGATAAAAGTATTCACCTGCCGCGGTACTTCTCGAGCAGCCTGAAAGCGTTGGCGTTCCCGAAGTCCTCGAACTGTATGAGGCAGTTCTGTCCGAAGCGGCGCACCACGGCCGACATGAACTCGTCCAGGAACTCGTCGTACTCCAGCCCGCGCACGCGCTTGTGACGTAGACCGATGTACAGCGGGTCGTCGAGCATGCTTTGGGTGTTCGTGCCTACGTCTGGGGAACACAATACGGGGTAATCTTAGATTCCTTTGTAACATGAGACTACAACCCGGGGTAAACTTGGATTCCTTAGTAAGTGTTGAACACGGGATAAAAGTTTATCAAGTGAAAGCAATTCAAGTGAATTGCTTTGTAACACATACAATCACAACTCGGGGTAAATACTTGAGACTCTTTTGAAACATGTTATTAGATATATTTTTATATCACAGATAAACAAGGCGTGCTGTACGTTCGTCCGATGTTAGAGTTACACATGATCATGACAGGTCTGTGCCATCCAGAATTTTGATCTATCCCAGTGTACAATCCTACGCGGTACAAGAGTACTCTTGTCACTCTGTGACAAAACTTTTAGTTTTAAATCTCATATTACTTAAAAATTTCGAAACATTACTTTTCAATGACATAAAGCCCTACCTATGGATGTATACATCTAATTCTAAAGGGGGGTGATGAAATCTGCGCTGATGTCCCGCTTAGAGTGTTTTATGGTTTCGGCATAAACACGACATTCGAACAATGAAGTATCTGCTCAAATGTCGTGGGAGATACTTTTTGTCTAGAAACCTTTAAACAGAATAATTTGCTCGAGCTTAATAATAATAGTTGCATAAACTTGACCTAACTCTACCAGCACGGGTAACACGGTAAAGGTAAAAATCCATTTTATCCACTTTTAATGTCAGTTGTCATTGTCAATCCATACTTTATTTCCTCTTTGAGGGGATATAATGTTGGAAAGGCAATTTGTCCCTTTGCCATGCTGCTGGTGTTAGACACATACCAAGAGTGATGGGTAGGCATTGGTGCGGTTTGATGCCCGCGAGCGCGGTGTAGAGCGCCAGCTTGCCCACGGGAATGCCCATCCCGCACGCGCCCAGGTCGCCCAGCCCCAGGATACGTTCACCGTCTGTCACCACGATAGCGCGGACGTCGGTTTCTGGCCTGAGGAACGATAAATAATGTAACGAGGGATTGATTCGATATGTTTAATTTATTTGCTGTCACAATAAAGTAAAGCAAGATAGAAAAGGATGGCGTGAGGCCTATATAAGAAACCCCGAAAAAGGTAGACGTAGGACACTGACTGATTAGATAGATAAGCTGGAAGAAGAAAGTTAGGGTTACGCAAAATTAAAAAACGAACGGGTTACGGTTTACGGGTGTCGAATGCTATCAAACTCTTTAGCCTTATCGTATGATCTTCTCCTCCCGTATTCTGGTGGGAGTCAGGAATCAGCGTCAGGGCGACCTCTCTTGCTGATGCTAGACGCCCTGGGACTCTGACCAGGGGGTAATATAGGGGGGTGGTCTGTAACTCATCCCCCCTCTGACGGTACGGTGTTTCCTCAGTACCGCGACGGTCGTCTTTGGCCATAAAAATCAAACATGCAAAGCTGGCTCCCAACCTTTACTGGTTGGAGAGGCAAGGCTTAAGAAAAAGAAGCTAGAATATTATGTTCTTACCAATTTTTCAAGATGTCATAGATGTGTCCTTTGTCGTGAATGGTGATGAAGAGGCCTCGCGGCCGACGGTACACGAGCCCGAACTTCTGACAGGCTAACCCTACAGTCGGCGTGTATACTATGGGCATCATTTCCGCTACGTTCTCACCCACGAAGCGGTAGAACAGGTGCTCGTTTCGGTCCTGAAATACAACGGTTCATTATGTATATAGATCTACCTAGATTTGACGAACAAAAAAGTAGTGGTAAGGTATTGGAGCCTGGTGCAAATATTCAGAAAGAATCACCACTAACTGGAAATGATTCCCTACGGCATTTTTTGTTCTCTGACACGATTGAATGAATCTGTGTCGATATTTAACACTTTATTTATAGCGTTCAAATACCTACTCTTTTACCTCGTGGACTGATCAAATTAATAAAGTTCCTAAAAAATGAACTCATTAATTGATCTGTTTTGGCTGAACCGTAGACATAGTGGCGCTACCGACGCGTCGTTGTCGGAATATAAAACATTCTACTTTGGTTCTAATTTTAGTTACATTTAGTCATATGTGTACATCACCTACTTATGAGTACATTAATTACAGTACAGTACAATAATTTTCTGAAGGTTTAGATACCTTCATGCTAAAATAAAAGTAATTTGTTCTGTCTATCCTAACATCTAATTTTTGTTTACTTTTTGCAATGAAATAATGAACCGATCTTTGAAGTGAATCATGAAAAGAGCTATACATTTTACTTCATAAAACTATCGCGTGCAAAATGTCAAGGTAAATAAAGTTTTCTCCAGTATTTAATTTTCCTTACCAATAGCAATATTCGCTTCGTCTGTTGTACGATATTTCTAGAGTCAATACAAACAAAAAAGGTTGCTATAAAATCAATGTGTCTCATTCAAACAAGACTCTCCAAAAGATTAACGGGCGATAAAGTCATGTTATCGCGTGTATCGAAGGCAGGTAAGTGCTACCATTAGGTACAAAAAGCAATTGTAGGTCAGAACAACCACTTGCACGGCCTCGTGTGGAAGGAACCATGCTTGACGGTACCCTCTCACCGTGGCTTGCCTTCCACTCTACTGCGCTGTGTTTCATAAGAGAATGAAGGAAATCTGCAATTATCCTAGCTGCAGATACAAATTACAATTTGTTGCACTGGTATTCTGGGTGTGTATATTACAAGTAAGTACCTACGAGTAGTATAGCTAATAGGAAAATTTTAAAATAAATTATTTAACTATAACTGCAAAGTCTTAATAACTACTCATTGGTCAATATTCATTTGCTCTACAATTCAGTAATCACTAGATATTGGAACTAGAATAAATAATCGATTTCTAATCATCATCTGTTGTTAAGTTGGTACATGATTTTATACAATTGAGATAATAAATCAAAATAAAATAAATCTGGATTACATAAAAATCAATCTGAGATTGAATAAAAAGATCGCAGACATTTCGAATGATTTACGACTCTACGAAAGGTCGCCCATTTTTCCTTCTTAACTTTACGTTATCTTATAAATCAACTCGTAGTAACTAAACCCCCTTGCTTACTATTCACGAAGACACAGTCAAGACTCTTGGAAAAACTTTCCGTCTTTGAAGTCGAGACAAAGTGCCTAAGTACTTAAGAACATATAAGTCAGTCAGTTACCCCAGTTTCTTTTTGATCACGATTTCCGTCTAAGTTTCCAAGAAAAGGGTTTCTTAATTATCTATTAATCTTTCAAAATTTAAAATAATGTAAAGAGCCAATTAAGTACCAAAATAATCAGTAAGCAATTAAGACAATTAATTTTATGTATACATTAGATTGCAGCTGTAAGAGAGACCTGAACCCAAAAATCGAGAATAATTACATAACAAAAATTATTATGATTCAATAGTAGTATGGTACATACGTCTGGTAAACATAGACTACCTACCTGTGTCCATGAACTTATCAGTCGTCAAAAGGAACTCTATACTTATACTGGCGCAATTTATAAACGACCTCTGAAGAGTAACAACTCTGTTGTTTTCGAGTGATACGCATCTGAAAATTATTTTTCGTCACGCCACGCTGTAATGTTATACCTATTTCATTGACTCGACATCTATCGGCGTCGTCTACGCTGGGATTTTAATGCTTTTATGAATTCCAGACATTACTTAAATGAAATTCATGTCCAAATATTAATCTACAAGGCGGACAGCAAGCGACTCAAAGAAAAGATGTTAGATGCCAGCTAGTAGCAATCAGTTCCTTTGAAGTCTGCATAAAATCAGAGAGAAATCGATAGGGACAAAAAGATTTTGTCCCGACTGGTGAGTCCTCATGAGATAATATAGTATTCACAGGATAAAGATTTCCGTACTATACCGAAACTCGGATAAGCTTGTGACGTCACAGGCATTTCCACTATGTATAGTGTAATATATTCCTAAATGGAATTTTACTTGGAAAATGTTTTCCAACAGTAGCGTGTCGACACAACTGAGCTGATAGTTACGGATTGTGAAACATGTTGATAGGTTTTCAGGCAAAGTATATGACACGAGAAAAAAACAAGACTGACGCAGTGAAGCCTCGAAAACGACTCTAAAGTAGAGTAGTTTGTACCACACTCGATCAACTTTTCTCTCAAAGCCGAATGAAGGTTACTGTCGATGTCAATTTTGGACACAGCGCATTACATTAAAATGCAGAGAGTCCTTCTGGTTTCTTTCATGTTCGATGTTCAAATAAATCAGTACTTACCAAGAGTCCCATCAGGTAGATGTATTTGTTGAGTGGGTTCTCGTACCGCTCGATGGAGAGCTTGCAGAGGTGGACCTGCTCCTCCTGAGTCTTCACGCGCGCCGGCAGCAGCCCGTGGATGCCCAGCGTCTGCCGCTCTTCAATCGTGAATGCCATACCCTACGAACATAACAATAGGGCTATTAAATAGATATGTGGTACTTCAAGTTCGACCGATATTTATTGTCACACCAAGATTAAAACTAAAAATATAAAAATACAAATTAAAAGCTAATAATAGTTTCCGAGTTTCGCAATTAGATGTCTTATTGCTAAAAGCATTTCTTCCTGGAAACCTTTCCATGCATGATAAAACGTAGCTTTGCATTTAGCACACGTGTTTTTGAGTAGGTATTTCGCTCTCCCCCCCGAGTGGGTTCCCGCCTTGTCGTGGCGGGGGGGCTTAGTAGCCAGGTCTCGCCAGCCTGGTGAACGAAGAGGAACCCGAGGTGGGGCCGGCCTCTCCGGGTCTTGGGCCTCGACAAGCCCGTGCGGAGGCTGGCCAGTAGGTCGCAAGTCGACTGAGGTGGACTGCGGTGTCGCGCTCGTCGCGATACCGCGGCCGAGCCCATCGAGGCGGGGGTGGCGACGGGATGGACGGGCGGCGAGTGTGCCGCTGTCTATCCGTCCTGCCAGCGGCCCTAACGGGTGCCGCCAACGTGTTGGCGGAGGCGGTGGGGCTGCAGGGGAAGAGGAGTGTCGGTATCGCGACGGCCGTTCTCCCTATCCTCTGCAGCCGTAGTGGCAGGCGCGGGGCCACTTTAATTGACCCGTTGCATCGGGACCAGGGCTGTCGGACACGGGTGCTGTCTGACGCCCAGTGCTGGTTGGTCCCAGGTGGTGGATGACGATGTGTCTGGTGTTCGGCACATCGTTATTCTGGCGGGAGCCGAAGCTCCGTGGTGGGGCCCGAGTTGGGCCAGCGCTGTCGGGTGCCGCGGAGGAGTGCGCAAGCGTGCCCGTAGCCCCGACACCAAGCGCAGTGGCGGAACACCCAGGGGTTTTGGTGGGTATACTGTCCAGTCGGCAGGACTCCCACATAACCACCCGCCTGCCCTCGAGGTGCGGTGGTATCTATAAAAGATTTCCCCTGGTAAAAAAAAAAAAAAAAAAAAAGGTATTTCGCTCTGAAACGTATGTGGTCATAAATATAGAGCGAATATGAAAGTCTGACTAATGGACCGGGATAAAAAAAGTTTGAAATGCATGCTAGTTTTATTTAGATACAAATGCCACTTCTGATAAAATTAATTTAACTGAGTGTATCTCTGGACGTTGGAATTAGGATATCTTTGTAGGTAGGTACTCGTGGTCATAATGTTGATTAGAAGAGTATATTTGTCGTCTAGAAACCATCCGACAATTATTTAAATAGAGTCAAAGTAATCACAATTAAGTAATAGGTACTAGAGAAAGGTGAAGAGTATATGTTTTATAGCTATAACATTATAAGTAAAAATAATTAGCATATTACTTTTAACCTTTGCAGTTTCTTTTCTCTACTTATTTTCATGTTTTTTCTCAAGCATAAAACAATAATGGTTACAATAAAATGAATACTCTACCTAACCAACTTTATTTCACGATCTGCTGCCCGACTGCCAAGATAAACAATTTCATTTTATTTTCTTCCTGAGATTACGAAGTACAGAATATTTTTTAAGACGGTATTACGAAAATTCTTGCCTTTTAATTTTCCGACGATATTGTCTGCAGCATTAGCTACTAAATAATAAATGAATACTTTTAATGCTAAAGACCACGGAAAGATGATTCCGCGTATGAATACGGCATTACCGTATTTACCAAACTAATTACCACAATTAATAACCCAAAAGAATCTTATCTTAGTCACTCCGAGTGGTCAAAGGCGACAAGAACGCTAAAAATTAATTTCCATCCATTTGTTATTTTGATTCTTCTATTTAACAATTAAGCAATAATTTAGAAATTGCACTGTCTATAGCACTTTTGCATTTAGACACATATAAAGGGTTATTTCTAATCAATTAGCATCCTTTTAGGGGCTTATTCTGTACATCAAAACTAACAACTTTTGTTCTGTGACTTTTGTCAGAACTCATAAAAAAATCAGCTGTTCCATACATTTTGTCGCGGGTGAACGATATTTTTCAATGAAAAAACAAAAAAAAAAGAGTTTTGACAAAAGTTGTTAGTTTTGATGTACAGAATAAGCCACTAAAAGGATGCCCATTGATTAGAAATAACCCTGTTTATACCTAATTAAATATTAATTATATTTCTTAGGAAAAAGTATTTAGAATAGATTAAAATAATTTTTTTTCGCTTAAAACCGCAAAACCGACTTCCATCGTGTACAAAATTCAAACAGTTCGCTCGTATTGATGAATCCTTTTACATTATTGTTTATTTTTCAAAAACTTGATTTCGATAAAATTTAAATGGGACCACCTCGAAAGTATACCCCTTCGAACTAAAAAAGATTTTTTTGATTCGGTTCACAATTGGCAAAATTTTTGATGAACATACACAAAAAAAAAATACATACAGACGAACATAGAACCTCCTCCGTTTTGGAAGTCGGTTACCTAGAATGGTGCCTTTTAGTGTCTGAAGCCAAGACCCACTTTTGGGTGACAACGCCAGCGCAGTCCCTAGAATAGTACTTAAAAGTAAGAAAAAACACCTTTTTTACATTTAGAAATATTAGAAAAAAAACAACGATATATATTACGCCGCCATTATTACACGTAACCATCGTTATACTCGGACACAATGCTGAAGAATTGTGTCCGAGTCAATCTTCCCAAAATTCTCTCAGAAAATGCTCTACGACTTAGTAAGTAGGTAAGAGTAAGTGCTCTACGTACATTAAATAGCTACCTACGCGCTATATAAAAATGACTAACTTTATAAGTGCAACTCAAACTGCTCACTCCCTTATTGTGATTTAGTTCATCGTATGGTGGTATATGGTGGTATCTGGTGCAACCACAAATTGGACTTTGTTGTGAGCTAGGTACACATATAGCCGTTCATTGCTTTGCTGTTTCCGCGCGTGTTCTCTTTAAAAACATAATAATGAATTAAACCAAAAACGAAATAAAATTATATCCTTTTACGCCACTCACTAAAATAAGGACTCTGCGTCCCTGAGGTAAGCATTTGATGCCAATATTCTAATTCCATCTTAAAGAGTTCTCAATCAACATAAGCGAACGCGGAGTAGAAAGTAAAGCCTTTGTGAATTCTCTGGATGAGACATCAAAAACCTTAAATACCTGTTAAGATGACCTAGCCTGTTTTATTTAACCCATGTGTCTTGGCTTGGTAGACGTTTGAAAACAACCTATGACCGTATGAACATAGGATCTTTCGCTGGATACACTGGATGAATGCCGCTTCCAGTCCGTTCTATTCGTAAGAGTTTCTAACCGCCGATGTCATTTTCATGGTGGATAAAACTAGGTAGATACCTACTATACTACTACTTAGATATAGACGCCGTTCAATTTGTTTATCTGTCTGCTTATTGAAGGGCAAGATTAATAAAAAATAGTATAAGTTGACTGAAAGCTAATTAAATACGGCATTCCGTTTAAGAGAGCAACGGTCCGTGCAGGAAACGTGCGCTGGATATGACGGGCGTCTGCTGAGATGACGTATCGAAGGTGACCGACTCGTGGCCTTCACTGCCCGATCATTTGCCACTCATTACTACTGTATAACTAACACGTTAAGGTCTAAGTTTGATTAAATTGTTACAGTGATGATTTTGTAATAGAGTATTGATTATATTTTTCACTATCACTGCATTTAGCACTGGTATCTACGAATACCAAAGTAGTGTACAAGTTCAAATTATAATATTGATGGTCCGCTAGTTGTATGACAGGGAGTCGGGGAAAAAATACGCACTTTGTTATAGTTACAGATCCATTGCACTGATTTTTCCGTTTTAAAAAACAGTTCCAAAGAGATGATTCGTGTTTTAAACAGTAGGTATGCTTGTCATACTTGACACTTACGTGAGTGTATTTTTACTGTAGGTGGTAGAGCTACCTATCAGAAATAAGCACCTAATTAAAGTATGTGACACCTAGTGTACCTAAAATAAAACCACAAGTTTGGCGTAAAATTATAACTGAATTATTTATTTTCATAAAAATGAGTATCCAGTAACAAAGGCAAGACCAAATTAAAATTATCTGATTACTATTCAGAATTTGTTACGCCGCAATGACTCTAGACTACTCTTGAGTATACATATAACTTAGCTCTACTTATTAAAGAATACCAAACTCTATTTCTTTGGCAGTGATGTAGTGATGGGTTTTTTTCATAACTTGACCTTATGAATATTAGAGGACTATAGCTTAATGCACCTACGATTTCAAAGAAATAGCCAATCATAACACCAAGAACGTCACGTCACTAAATCGGGGAAAATTTGGGTGACAAAGGCCAGTTAGCCTCGTAAATATGAAACGGCGCGTCATCCTGCGAAATATGGCTGCTAGGATTTATGAATGTATTTAAACTCAATTGGGAAGTCCACTGGTTATTCCTTTTTAAATTATTTGATGAAAAAGCTTTGGAACTTTCGGGTTTCAAACTAAAGTCCAATTGTAGCTGTTACTTCGCCCGTGAAGCATTACGAGTAACTCGGAAAAGTGTCTGGCGCAATTTAAACAGGTCGACTTTGCGGAGTCGCTCGCAGCACCAATAAACAAAGTTCTGCGGCGAGGCGAGCGAGGTAGCAACTAAAAGCGTTAGCAATTCAAATTATTTCAGGTAGCTGTATTTAACAAATATATACTACCAAATTGAGAGAATAAAGCATAGCTCATTACGTATTACTAAAGAATATAATGTAATTTTTTTTACGAGACTCTTTTATCACAAAAATGTCATATATTAGATATGATTTTAATTGATAATTAGAAAATAGAAGCTAAGTATTCAAAAACTAAATTTTATTTAATTAAGATTACTAAAACTAATTTGAAATAAATAAGCTATTTTACTTTAAATTACCATATTTTTTATCACAAACATGAAGATCCTAGCATGATCATAAAGTAAACAAACACATAAATACTGACGCTAATGAAAGCGGTAATTAAATAGCGTAATTAAAATTCACACCTCTCATTATACCTTTTGGGGAAGGTAGAAATTTGCGGGAAAGTGAAATAAATGGGTTGCAAAACAAAACGCGTTATGTGGACAAACCCGTGAATCCGTGGCCAGGAGACATTCGGGAACTGAATACATGTCCCTCCGCGGCGTCAACTGCCACCAGTCCCTCTCCATATCACCGCTGCCACAAATAAATCACGTCCCAGTTATGTGTATCCACACTTCATTACCCGCACAAATCGCTCGCCCTCCGGGGGGTAAGCCGATTCAATTACGTCACGACAAAGATTACAGTCTTTTCTTTAACGCGCCAAGTTTTCTCATCGAGGAAAAGCTATCATTCTAATAGCAACGTATTTAGGGCAATCTATGAAATTGCTTCTTCATTACGCGGTGAAGTGGAATAGCTTTTTAATTTTCAGCGTCATCGAGCGCTGTCGTCGGGGAACTGAAGACTTATGTCCGAGTCCTGGATAGGAAACCATGTGCAATAATAAATTGACTGGAAACTGTTCGCTACAGCGCGGATGGCGATCGATACCGAGCTATATCTTAGTGCGTAATATTTTATAAGGTGTCATCGTCCACCACACTATCAATATTAATATCTAGTAGGTATCCACGACTATCAATAAACTCAATGAAATAGTTATATTAGACCAGTTTTCCAACATATTTTAACAAAACCATAAGATTTACTCAAATTAAAATAGGAGGAAAATTGTATGTAGTTGGTAACAGTAACATTCATTGTTAAAGAGTTACTGGGTACGGTCTGACTTTGATGAACGAGACGTGGCAAATTGCGAAATCTGGGTTTAAGTGGGTACCGATTTGCCGCAAAGCCTCACTGTGTTCGACCTACATCACAAATAATTCAGATACACAATATCTCCAACTGACATGCTGTCAATACTTACGTAAATTATTCTATTTATGTACTTATTGTTACTTACCTGGACACACGTAAATACGTCTGAATCTGAATAAGTTATGAAACTTTAGACAATTCAAAACCTAATGACTCATAATTTCCATAGTTAATTCTAGTATTGATTAGAACAGGTACAAGAAAGCTACGAGCCACACACGAAGATAGGTATACAAGGTTTTATGTAGGTATCTAATCTATTGCCGATCTACATTTGACACACATTATAAAGTAACACGTAACATGTACTAGTCTTGAACGGTAATAAAGTAGGTGTGTCTGCAATGTAACGCTACTTAAGTCACACCTAGACCTTCACCTTGGCTGAGTGCCGCTAGCGGTCACCGTCAGACTCGTAATAGAAAGAAGGAATCGAAATCGATCAGCGGATTAGGACCGCACTCGAAGGAATCGTATTAGTTGTTCATTTACGTAATACGAGTAGGTTTCGGAGTAATAAGGTTTGTGAGTACCGTTAGTTAAGGGTATTGAATTAAATACCTATATCTGGTTACAAGTCATGTTAAGATAACAAAAGAAATAGACTGGTTTAGATAATAGAAAAAAGAATGGGTACTAGGCGTCTTGTTTCCATTAGCAAGAAAGACAGACTCGTGATCGTAACCTGGGACTCTATTTTTTGAACCGATAGTCTGCTAGGACGTATGCGTAAATATTTGGTCACGTGAAAGGGTAAGAGCAGGAGCAAATATTAAATTTCGATGTTTTTGCAACCAGGATTAAGATAGAATGCAGTTATAGAAGTCATTTTCTAACGTTATAAAAAGTGTAATTTTTACAATTACATAAAGAGTCTGTTACTGATATTATAGTATTTCAAATTACAATAACACCTATAAGTTTTGGATTTAAATAATACTTTTTCGGTTATATTTTCTCTGTAGACAAATGCTACGCAAATAACAGAAAACAAAGTAAACACGCTTTGATACAAGGATGTTGATTTTCCGCTACGAAAATATTCGCGCCGAGTGAACACGAATGTGAAAGGTGTTCTTTGTATTTGATTTGGAAAATAAAGAAGAAAACTTTGAGTAATAATTCAGTGAATTGTAACACACATTTCGTAGCAGAGATTGTATTAATTACTACTACTAAAGCCCTACTACTACTACCTCTTGATGCGATTTCTTTTCAAACAGATATCTCCGAAATCTTTATTAAGGTAATTGTCCTGTTAACAGATTCTGTTGAATATTTAATTGGACTCGGTTGAGATGAGAAACTTGATGATACCAAACATAACAATCAACACTAAATTTAATAAGAACTCTAACATCAATATCTATCATGTACTGAAAACTTATGCTAGCTTCGGCAAAGCAGCAATTTTACGCAGTCGAACGAACTGGGACAAAGTTTACCGTCTACTGTAGCAAGTAAAACATTTAACAGCTACGCAGTAAATCATGGGATGGGGCGCTTCCAAACTGAAAATTTATGACAAGGGTGCTGGCAATTACAGCTTCAAGGGGCTGTAATTAAATTTCAAGAGTATCACGGAATCAAATCCGTGCAAACGGTAACACGAACTTCTTTGATGTTTTGCAATAAATTGTTGAAATCATGACCTAGGAATGCGCGCGCCTGAAAATTCAAGAGGCATGAAACCTAGTTATAGTTACATTGACCGTGGACTGGAAAACGACGTTTTTGTTACACATGATTTGCAATCAGTTTTACTTTTTTTGTAAAGTAAAAACTATAATTAAGATGATTCGTTTCTTCTTTTTCATAGCTCATTAAATTTATATCCGAGGTAATTCGGTTTTTCTATACTACTACTACTACTACTATTATGAATATAGAATGAATTAGCTATATTTTAACTGCGAAATCTAACAGATGTATAAAATCCAAGCGGGTGTTACCTACTTAGAAATTAATTATTTCGAAAAGTCACGACGCCGACGCAAGCTTGTACCAGTGGACTAGGCCAGAGGCAGCTAGCCTAGGACATAGGACGACTACACTAGACGTATTGAGATCAAGGTACAAGGCTGACATTTGCACACAATCACCTTTATCAGAGGTTGGAACAAATAATAACTGACGTATGTAACATGTGATAAAAATATTGCATCCGCGGTAGCTACCTATACCTGTTGCCATGATTCAGTCTTGATTATTATACCCGCGTTAATTAGTAAAGGTCATTTTTATTCAAATCACAAATTGACTTAACACGATTCGAAATAAGGACAGAGATAAATAAAGTAGAGCGCCAACGAAACGACGCTCGACGTTTAAAAAATAACACTTGATCAGAAGCAATTTCAATGATGACTAAGTAAGACTAATTAATAATAATGGGACGACGGGAAAATCCGCTGAAACCCACTGGAACAATGGGACGGTAGCGCGCGGTAACAAAGACTGCGTTTTATGGCATCGCAGTAGCAACACTCGTGGTGTCAAACCATGGGCTCCCTCGGCGTCGCGGCGTCGCGTGATTATCTGGTGCCCATGGCGACGGTAAGCCGACGAGGAAACGATGACACTCCACCATTACACTATCTACATTAATCTACAATTTTACAATTATACTTAAATCTATCAGTACGCTTGTATCAGTATCAGTTCCATTACTAAATTAGCAACGAATCAAAAAGTGCAGGACGATGACATAATAGACCCATCTTGAGAATGACTGGCACAATTGCTACATTCAAAATGACTAATGTGATGAACATTTCAGCAAATCTTTTCGAGTACTTCCAACGGCAACAGAAATGCTTTATTTTCATTGAAAATGTACATGTGGGAAATTTGAAAATTTAGGTTCGTTAAACTAAATCATTCAAGTGGGTATAATATTTGGAAATGCGTATTTATTTGAGTTTGTAAGATAGCTGAGTTTTAAAAATATCTTTGTTTTCTTGGGCGGAGAGCCTACTATCTCGTCGCCATGGCGATGGTAATCCTTCCCATACAAGTGCGAACACTAATCACAATATTTACCCGGCCGCCCCTCTAGGGCTTTGGGGCGATACGGCCTAATTGGAACCGATATTTGCTTACAGGATTAAGCTATGATTAGGTATGCTAATATTATAAATTTGAAAAATTACGTAGAAAGATAAGATGTGTATATATATATTTTATTTAAAGAATAATTGCTCAGTAACTTGGCGATGGAACAGGAAGATATTGCATTATGCATAATAGGTACTAAAGCTGAGGTTAAGTATAATGTTATAATGATGTCTCGGTAGTTTTTTAAGATCAGTGATGTAATTTTAAAAAGTATGACGCTGTAATATCCGAACGAAATAACACGATGGTCACGATCTTAAAAGGGTTGCTAGATTATTAAACCTGCTTATTGTTCGTACTATCGCACCCCTAAATACGTATCGATGCATGAATCGACCGCTGAATCTCTAAAACAATTAATTATTTATCATGAGGGTGTGATTGCGATCGAGCTATGAACAAAGGAAACAATGCCCATACTAGCATCTCGCCGGTTCCAATCCAAATATTGCCAAAGAGAAAATTGAGAATTTTATTACACGACTTTTCCTCTTCAACGTCAATTTAAGCTACAAGTTAGCAGACAATGAATTTAATGCAAAAAGTTAACATCCGAATAATGGCCATTGTACGAGTACATTATTGCCCTTGTGAGTAAAATTACTAGTCTTCTCCTAAATAAAATTGGCGTCGAGGCTTTGTGCCGGAATGCCCTGGAAATATCTGACCTAAATACCAGGAAGTACGAAACATCACTAAACTCTCTCTAGAGAAAATACTACGCATTATTTTCTACGTGGGTACCTACATTATATTACGCCTGAATATTACAGGGCTTGCTTCTACTTATCATAAAATTTTGTTGTTTAAGACTTAAACTACATATTGTATTAAGAATACAATAAGATCAGATGTGCAATACGTGTTTATATGTACAAAAATACCTGTGTATTAAGAATACATATCAAGAATACAATATGTATATAGGTAATATATCTTCATAGCCAGTTTTATTAAATCCGTATCAGTAGCTACGTTCATGTACCCTGAAAAACATTCGGTGTAATATAGACATATAAAGTAAGAAAACGGCTCATATAGACATTACAGATTCAGTTATTAGCATTTTCATCATTCTAATTGTGGCCGAGAAATAGTACAATAACTTAAGTATTTAAGTATACCTACTATTTTGCCAATTTTCTTTGAAATAATGATTAAATTTTTTGCTATGTCATTGATGTACACAGGCTTGCTACTTACGTCATATGTGCCTACCTACCACGTACCTACTTACTAATTGGCCAGCAAATAATCTGTAGTAGGTAACAAAAATTATGACATTGTCACTGAGAAAAAAAATCTCAATTGCATTATATCACAACACAACCACAAAAAGTAAAAGAGGTTTGAAAAATTTATTGGTTTTTAAGCACAAATTGCTACGGGCGGCACCGGACCGTGGAAATTAACCCGGTCACTCCCGGGATAACGAATAAGCCCAAAACCACAGCGAAATTAATCATGATTAAATTCACAACGTAGAAACGCTTATTTTGTTATTCCAAAGCTGTCTTTCAGGACTCGTATCAAATTAGCTGGAAGCAAATCGAGGGGAAATTGTGTCATTTATTAATCTTTAATAAAGCTTAGTCAAAGACTTATGGCTGCAGGAAATGATTGTAAGGGCGGGTCGCTTGAATAGTGAACGCGCAAACGTCCACGCCGCAGGATCCTTTGGTACCTGTCATCAATCTTTATATGAAATCGTACGCCACGTCATGAATCCGTTTGCGCCGCACGACCAGCAGTTCCATCAAATATTGTGGACTGCTGCTTTCGGCTCCTGCGGCGCGGGAATGTACACAATTAGCTTAATGGCTTCCAGTAAAATTTAACTCTTGCTCCCATTTTCTATATTTTCTTCGAGAGAACTACCATTTTTATCTTATTGATCCTAGATATAAATCAAAGTTATATCATATTAATGAATGATTAGGAAATTGAACAAAAAAATCTTCATTCTCTCTCACACAGTAATACTAATATTGCTGGTGTCATAGTTCGTTATTTTTGTAATGTGTACTGTGTCATTGTTTGTAGTCTCTAGTAAATAAATTAATCTCGAGCTGCTGTATATGTAATTAGTCTAATATCGATCTCATAGGTGAAGTGTTTGTCCTGGTATCAATCTAAAAGTGACATTTAAATCAATTTCACTTAAAAATTCCATAGCGAAACCTTTAAATCGGGACCGTACAGTAACCCAGGTAACTGCTTAGGGGCGTTGTATTGAGTTATCGACAACGACATCCCTTTCACAATCTTGTTTACGCGTCACAACTTCCTGAATTTTCCTACTTGCGGCCGAAAACGGGACAAATATATTTTCTTGTATGGGAAAACTTTTCTGTACCTACATGTGGAGTATTGTGTAGCAGCGAAAATTTGGTAGGTCATTATCATTTATCAATAGGACGTCCACTGCTGGACATATACCTCTTCTTTCTAACAAGACGAGTTCACACACAAATATTCGATAACTATATTATTTTGGACATAACTTAGTGCTTACCTCGTTGAATACGAAATAAGATGTACCTATGTGTTTAGGAACTCGCAGTTTTATCCATCAATATATAATACACACGAAATACAAACATAATTTGATAATTATGATTTATAACAAATTAGCGACCCGCCCCGGCTTCGCACAGATGTATTATACATACATATAAACCTTTCTCTTGAATCACTCTATCTTTTATAAGAAGCCGCATCAAAATCCGTTGCGTAGTTTTAAAGATATAAGCAAACATAAGGACAGACAGACAGCGGGAAGCGACTTTGTTTTATAATATGTAGTGATATTTTACATATTTTTTGTTTTGCTTTTATTACACTTAGCAATGATGTAATAAACTCTCTAATAGTTTACGTAAAATCCAGCAACCTTGTATGTATAGTTCTGTTCCGTACCGAGGTTCGTACTGTGGTAGGCCGATGTGTCACGCCACCCAGTATCCAAGACAGAATCGATCGTAGCCGACCTGATGTTGACTAACTTGTACAAATAACATTGTACTTGTACTTTTATATTGGATTAGATAGGTGGTCAAGTATAAATCATATTTTATTGTTAGTGTAAGTTGGATTAGATTGAGTAAACGTTTATAACACAGAAATTTAAAATTTTATGAACGGAATTCAACACCATTGGCTTTTCGGTGAAGGAAAACATCGTGGGGAAACCAGCATATGTTCATGGAAGAAATTCGATGGCGCATGGGAATCCACCGACCTGCACTGGGCCAGCGTGGTGGATATGGCCCAATCACCCTGCGTGGGTAGGCTAAGTCCTGCAGTGGACTATTAAAAAGGCTGGTACGGTACAGTACAGTGTATTTGTATAGTTGGTGTAGCGAACTGTACATTTAAAAAGCTTAGGTTTTCTATAGATGACGTCATTTGAATACCTTTATGGTTGTGACCTAGAGTACATTTTATGATGATATAAATGACTCCGAAAAAACTTGCGAAGTAAATGGCTGTCATTAATCATAAAAAGTACAAAAGCCCCATTAGCAAAATCAACTAGTAGTGTCTAAACCGTGTTACTTAGTAGCAAGTTTTAAACGTGTTGGTAACCGCTTGATTGCACCAATTCATTTGTGATCTCAATACTAACTGCACGTGAGGTGTTAATATTTGCTTTAACTGTAATTTTGGGCAGTAGTAGACATCTGTTGTCTATCATTCTCCAGTTCTTTTTCTCTATTCGTCCTAAGTTTTAATAAAAATACGATAAAAGCGCCAATTAGTCAATAGTATTGTAATTATGACTAATTTTTAAATGTAATAAGAGCCTAGAAGTAGTACTTATCTCGTGTAAAATATCATTGTAAACTAATGTTCATGTGTCATTATTATAATAATTAAATGTTCCACACAGTCCAGTATCTAGTACACAAATACCCTGTCATTGTGTGATTCCAACTTTGTTAGGCATATAGAAATTCTGTACATATTTCAATATGTGCGATATTCGTGTGTAAACAGGATAACAACAAAATTCTAATCATAGAATACATTTTTATTCCACTATGACGTCAGCATGAAAACCGAGATATGCATACCAAACTCATAACAGAGTTAATGGTGTGGTGAAGTCGTAGCTACATACATAAATTATACTATTATAGGATTATAGAGAATGGGGAGCACTAAGTCAAAAGGCGACAATAATGATTTAAGCCATCGTTATGAATAACTTTCATTACGGGGCCAACCCAGAATTCGAGGAAAGATATCAGGTATCCCATACAAAATTGCAACTCGAATTACTCGGAATTGGCAAAATGTATGAAACAGCGGGGCAATTCTGTCAACCGATCTCGTCACCGAAGTGATACGCTCCCGAAACCCGCTCGCTTTTCTGACAGTTTTAATGGCTCAAAGCTGTCAAAAAAACGAGTGAAGCTCAAGAGCGCGTCACCTCAGCAACGAGATCAGTTAACAGAATTGCCCCGCAGCTCTTATTCTTTTTCGAATTTCAAGTTGACCCTACAGAAAAAGTTGTTAATAATGAAGTACTAAATCACCTCCTTTCGGCTTAGTACAGCCGTTCTGAATAACCTCGTAGATAGGCATATACATATACCTATCATTTCTTTATTCCCTCCCCTAGTGAACCCATGACGCGACGCGCCGACCCTTCACCCTCTCTTTGTTGAAGTAAAGCAAAAATTAAAAACCCCAGCACACGACTAAATGCGAATTGAATGATTTAAGCGAGTTATGAGTATTTCTAATACTTATAGGTATACGATACGAGCAGGTAAACAAGTCATTGTTCTGTTCCAATCATTTTATGTTACATGAGAATTTATTCATTTTGATGTTTAAATATTTAATACTAGTAAACTTGATAATTTATTTTTGAGCGCTGCTGTAGCAAGGTAGGATGCCACGTTAAATTGTAAGTCTCGGTTATTATACCCCGAAGACATCAGGCTTTCGAAACCTCTGGCAGCAGTTTTAACTACCCACATCGTCACAGGCTTTCGAAACCTCTGACAGCAGTTTTAACCACCCGGTCAATATGAACTTACAAATAGAAAGGATTTAAAAACATGACACATGGTGCATAAGGAAATAAAATCGATCGTAGAACTCGGATAGGTACGTAACAGTGGTCCATTTTTAGGGTTCCGTACCCAAACGGTAAAAACGGGACCCTGTGCTAAGACTCCGCTGTCCGGCTGTCTGTCTTTTTTTTTTATTCTGAATAGGTTTGCGTTTGACCACATACTGTCTGTCTGTTACCTTACCAGGCTGTTTCTCATGAACGGTGATAGCTAGAACGTTGAAATTTTTGAACGTTGAACGTGGAACAAACCTGATTTTTTTACCGTTTTTCGCTCGATATTAATAACGGTGACAGGTAGATGCTTGAAATATTCACATAATATTTAGTTAAATATTTACTTCAAAAATAAATAAATAGAATAAATATTTAGCGGGGCTCCCATACTGTACGTAATACTCCTTCCTGCGCGACTCGCACTTGGCTGATTATTTATTTTATCCGGCGATCAATGTTGCATCAGAATGAAACTGCTATAAATTCTATTTACTGAATGATGAGGCCAAAAATATGTAGCAACAAATACTAATACGCACGGAGTAGGTTGGTAGTAAAGTGTGTAGTTATATTTTCCATGCGACGCGACGGATTTACCCATTTGTTTTGAGGAAAACTTCCTTAGCATGTTTATGGTGTCATCGGCGAGTAATATGTAAATATAGACGTGCCATTCTCTCAGCTGATACCCACTGTCTTTACGTAAATATCTAAGATTTGTTATCGAGATCAAAGAAAATGCATAGATAATAAATCAACGCAAGATTGATTATGATATGGTGCAACATCTTTATTTATCTTATCAGAGTAGGTTGTTATCATTAAATATTGTATTGGTATGAAAGTATATTAGTGACTTACATAGAATACAATTTGCAAAAAATGGTGTGAATATATTGTGAATCAGTTATGAGACAAAAATGTGTATAAAAATGTATATTTCTTGACGACGCGACAGACATACCAACTCTAGAAAATATTTGTAATCACCATTAGAGCCTACGTTTACAATTGGGCCAACCCGGAAATAATAAAAAAATCCGCTGATTCGTTTAGTCGAATGTCATTGAACATTTTGAATGAAATAGCTGTGTTTTATTGCGAATGTCGGGTTAATTCTCTAGTTAGTTGTCACAAATGTCACAATGAATGCAATGATGTCCTAGAATATTTTCATCATCTAGAGATACCTGTATAAGAGTAAGATGTAATACTCCCCGTATAATATAATATTATGCGGAAACCCACAGAGTTATCGGAAATCCGATTCTGCCGCAATCGTAGTTATTATCTTACGCGTTTAGTTAACCAGTTACGATATTTTATTGGCAATAAAGGAATTTATTTCCGGTCAAAAACTAATGCAAACCAGTTAACCGATACGTAATCTCTGTTTAGTAATTAGTTGGTCTTAATATATTTAGCTCCAGGCCGTTCCTAATTGCTCTATCAGCTTAGTAAACAGTACCTAAATATAAATGTTTCGCAAACAATTCATTCACAAGTTCCGGTGAAAAGTTAGTTGACGCCTTGTGAACTTCACCGTCTTAGCTACTGAACTACTGAATAAACATTAGCATAACAATAGCCGCCTCGAAAGGCCGGAGCTGACATGCACTTCGCACTGGGAACAACTGTGATGCAAACAGATGATACGAACACTAACAAACACTTCCGTAGCACGCGTGCAACCATGACCTAACCGAAGTCGTCTCGAGTGTGATAGAGGTGATGCATACCTTGTTGAGTCCGGGATGTTTCAGCCGGTCGAGGCCGGAGACGCGGCTGGTGGCCTGGCCGTCGCCGGAGCCCCAAACACCGATGCGATCGCGTTCCATGTCGTACGCACTCTTCCCTCCGCTGGCGGCCAACGACTGTTTGGCGACGCCGAATGAGGCGCCACTTTTGTCTCGATGTGCGGGGGGCGGCGGACCCATTGAGTTCTCGCTCCTGGGAAAGCGGAAAACTTTTCAGCGATAACATAGATACGAACCGCACGTTGCGGTGCCGCGGTAACAGATGGCGTTGGCCCTTCCAGATTCTGGCCGTGGGAAAGTTACACTCTAATTATTCCATACTGATAACATTTTGATGTTTTTGTATTAATTGTGGTTACTAAAAATTGATATGAAACCCCGACCCTGATATTTATTTTAGATAGTGACGTGTTGAAATGTTTTAAAGTGGTAGGTATTTTCACTATAAAAAATATTTAAACATAGGGAGCAAAATAAAAATTAAAAATTCTTAGAAGATCTAAATTATGATGCTTGGTAATTTTAATTATTTTACAATTTTTTATTTTAACAGAATAAAAATAAAATCGAATAAAATTATGAAAATGAAATTTGTTAGTTAAGTAGGTTTAAGGTCATTCACATTTTGCCTATCTACGCCTACACATGGTGGTTTATTCAGGCCGATAGCAATGACTTGATTTCAAATACCTATACATATAAAGTAAGATAAAAGTATTTGAACGTGCCAATGTACCATTCCAAAATACATTTCAATTGCCACTTTGCATGCAAATGTTGGGCCCTATTGAAGCGCTGCTCTTGCATTTGTGAATAAAAAAAAACAGTTAACAAGCCATTGCCTAGGTACTTCTCATAGAAACGATTCTCATCGTCACTTTCGTAGCCATTTTATTTTTCCGTACCATTGGGTATGGAACCCTAAAAATGAAAATGGGAAAAACGGGACCCTATTACTGTTGTAGCCATTTTTCCGTGCCCTTTGGGTACGGAACCCTAAAAATTAAAATCGTCTGTCTGTCACCAGGCTGTATCTCATGAACCGTAATAGCTAGAGAGTTGGAAATTATCACAGAGAACGTTTTTGATTGCCGCTATTACAACAAATACTAAAATCAGGACCATAAATTAATAAAATCGTGCAACTCGTTTGGAAGAAAGCAACGAAAGTGACTTGGTGCACCACGAAAGTGACCATTTCTCTTTAAAATCATTGTTTTCTCATAATTTAAAAGCCCAAATTTATGACAAGTGGTTCTCCGAACAGTAGATCTCGCATCTGTTTAATTTTCATAAGCCTGAGCTCGACTTTCTCGTGACCGATTTCGTTCAAACTTGCAAATCTTATGAAAATTTAGACAGTAAACAATTTTGCTGAATATTGTCACAATCGGTTGATAAATAGCGCTACAGGAAAATAAAAGCACCGTCGGCAAAAAAGAGTAGTTAGAAGTTAACTCTACATATGATCTGACCACTTTTTGATAGTGGGAATGATCTTGTATTGGTTACATATCACATGAAAATGTTTTTGTTGGATTATAATAATAGGTGGGGAAAAAGTTTCTTCGTATTTTTTAAGAAAATTCAAAATATTTTTTTTAATAAAGTTTATTTACATTTAATAACTTTTTGTTAATTTTTAGGTAGGGACATGATCCCATTGCTATAGAAATTTTGGGATTTCTGATCAAAATACCGTGACAAGAGGTTTCGGCAGTCCTCTCGTGATGTTAACCTGACACTACCTAAAGAATTCTGAAGAGACCGAACCAGGTGGAAATCTGAAGGAATACGGCGGATGCATTAACACCTCCCAGCCAAATTCTCTTAATTTTTGCTGAGTGACTAAAGATGTGTGAGGTCTAGCGTTATCATGATGAAAAACCACACCCCTTCTGTTGATTAATTCCGGCCGCTTTCTCTCAACTTCTTGCTTTAATCTCATCAGTTATTCGCAGTAAAGTTCAGAATCAATGGTCCTGCCTGGTGGTATTAGCTCATAATGAATAATGCCCTTCCAATCCCACCACACACACAGCATCACCTTGTTGCGAGTAAACCCGGGTTTCGCCACAGTCTGTGAAGCCTGACCGGCCTTTGACCACGACTTTTTTCGCACGTTCTTGTCGTACGTGATCCATTTTTCATCACCAATTATTAGCTTCTTCAAAAATGGTTCGGTTTCATTACGTCGTAATAAAGAATCACAAATGAGTACACGGTTCATTAGGTTTCTTTCAGTGAGCTCGTGAGGTACCCAAATATCGAGCTTTTACGTGTACCCAGTTTTTTTCAAATGCGCCAAAACTGTTATGGTCAATTTCCAGTTCTTTAGCTACGTCGTAACTACTGATATGCCTATCTTGCTCCACTTTTTTAAAAATGGCATCCATTTTATCCGTAATAGGGCGACCAGAGCGACGTGTGTCTTCGACATCAAAATTTTCGGATTGAAAACGCTTAAACCAAATTTGTGCCACTCTCACAGACACTGCACTAGGTCCATAAACATCGCAAATTTTTTTCGCGGCTTGCGTTGCATTTTTACCTTTTTTTGAAGTAAAATTTTAAAATTTATCGAATTTCATCAGTAGATTCACTGCATCTTGACAGTACGTAAAACAAATGAAAATCACACATTTTCCTAATTTTAATTTAGAATAATGTTCTTTAAAATTTAAACTTTCAATGATACTAAAACCAGCCAGATACAAATAGTATAGCCAAAAAGATTTTATTACAAGTTCACACATATTATTATGCGGAAAGACTTTTTCCCCAACCTAAATACAAAGAGCCTAATATGATTATCCTTGACTGTGAGACCTTCGCTTCGCTAGGCCAAAAATCTTAATACGTCATAAGTAGATACTACAATCCAAGCCAGAATTTAAATTTTGCAAAAATATTTACCTTATGTAATGACTTGCGCAAAAAAAAATCCGACATCTACGCTTATATTGTTCGTAAGTTATTCAGACAAGGGTATTGTCTTGGAGCTGGAATGCTCTACATTTGTAAACAAACTCCGAGATTAAAGAAATTCTTTACATTCCCGGCCTACATACATACGATTCACATTACATAAGATTTACACCTACTAATGACGTGTATGTATGCTTGTAATATGCTGATATGGTATGACAGTGCTAGAAAGAGCTAAGCAGCGAACTACATTTTCTAAATACTACAATTAACTATTTCCGTTATAAATGATAGATATAAGCTAAACTAAACCATCGCTTATAAATCGGGCAGTATATGATATACTCGGCCAAGTGCGAGTCGAGCTCGCGAACGCAGGGTACCGTACTGTTTGGGATAATATATATTATGAATTAGAATCATTTATAGCTTAATACCATAATTAAAAATACAAAATCTGTATAATAAACATAGTACCGCCAACAATAGGTCTCGTAGTTCAACTAAGAAAATACATAATAAAATATGTTTTATTTTAATTGTTTATTTTTCAAGGGAATATTTCAAGCTACTACCTGTTGCCGATGTTAATATCGCGCCACAAATGCCAAACGCCAATGGGAGTCCCCCTTAAATATTTATTTTATTCTGTTTTAGTATTTACTAGTTATAGCAGCAACAGAAATACACCATCTGTGAAAATTTCAATAGCTATCGCGGTTCATGAGAAACAGCCTGGTGACAGAGAGACAGACAGACGGACGGACAGCGGAGTCTTAATAATAGGGACCCATTTTTACCCTTTGCGTACGGTACGGAACCGTGCTAAACGGAGACTTTCGTAGCAAAGTTACTAATAAAGCTCCGTACTGCATCATATCAGAGTAGATCTTCGCTACGTCCCTATGATAAATCACAAGGTGCCTGAAAATCTACTGCCATACAATCAGGACCGGACCACTCGACCGTGAGCTTAGGAGCCCTGGGCTAAGGAGCCCACCTAAACTTGAATTAAAATAATTGAATGGGTTTGATTAGTTGCCAGATTCGCAGGGCTACAAGTCTTACGATCTGTTTGATTTAGCAAAATTTTATATTTTTTCGCATTATCGTCTAAATGTACAAGGTTTGCACAACTTGCAATGGATGTACCTACATATGTACATATGTATATAAGTTCGGGTGGAATCTTGTTAAATTTGACCAACTTCCCGGTTTCTGATTGAGCTAAAATTTTGCACGCATATGTACGTATATCGAGAGACAATGCAATAGTATGGTACCATGGAGCGTAGGAACTCCTGTACTAAACAAGATAGACCCGTTGTGTTTGGGCTCGTTTTACTTGTCTTGGCTAGCACTCTGCTGCTACATGATGAATATCCAGGTTATCAAAAGCTTGTTTTTTTTAAAGTTATATTTTTATACCTAATAATTTATTGACTTGGACTTGACTTAGCTCGGAACCCTTGGAATCCACGGGGCCCTGGACTGAAGCGCAAAAAGCCATATGATAGATCCAGCCCTGCATACAAGTGAAAATATGGAGTACTACTAAGCTACGTCCAATTTACCAGAAAACTTAACACGAGCTAATTCTACGTTTGCCGTTAGGATAGACGGGTATTACAGCTACTGACCTAAAAAGCGATTTTGTGGGACACTCCCGACCGTCCTTTGAACAGTTCTTCGAATTTGAAATCTGATACATTATTAATTTATCTGGAATGAACCACAATATTAAAAATTAATTTAGAACTTTGCGCCTATATAAATTCAAATAGCAAAATTGAAAAACTCAGGAAATAATCCCGCGTTTTTTTAAACTGTAGTACCCACGACCGGCATCTACGCTAGAAACTATTTATAGAACACGATACTCCAGACAATGCTACGGCTACGACAAAAACTGCTACGCTTCGTCTACGCTTGGAACCTATGGCTACGGCAGGAGTAGCTGGTGCTACTAATATTTTGAGTAGGCGATCCCTTGCGTAGGGATCTTTTGAATTACAGTATTTTACGTTCCAAAACTGACACATTTTATATTACCTAAAATAATAAATTCTGAATTGGGAAATTGTAATTTTGCGGTTTATTACACAGGTCTACAAAAAAAAAATGTTGCCCTGGATATCTCTACGGATTTTTTATACGTTTTATGAATAAATTCATGAAAGTACTGAATTGGCTCTGTTTTTTTTTATGATTTTGGCTAGTTTTGGTTTGTAAAGTGTGATTAGCTTAATTATCAGTTTCATTCAGTCAGGTGAATAGATTTCCCTAAAGAAAATCTGTGGTAATTATAGCGTGGAACAGGAAGAACGCATCCACTAGGATCTAAATAGATGAAAGAAAAGTATCAGGGTAGATGGGACCGTCACATGCATGAGGGCGGTTTATGGCTGGTCAGTGGTCTTTAAAAGTGATTTCCCCCTAAGAAAATAATATAGCAAGGAAGTTAAAAAATGCGTTTTTCTGAAAATTGAAACATACCTTATTATTTTTTTCTTCTCTTCTGCTTTGGTACATATTGATTAAAGAAGAAAACATAAATCTTTTAAATCTTAAAAATATTTCAGTTCATAGTATACCTACCTACTTGTTATGTTTTTCTCATTTGTACTGACTGTAAAAAAATAAAATTAAGATTTAAAATAATAGAGCCAATATTTCAAAACCATTCATATAGTTTCGTAAATCGTAGTCACAGAGCTACTCGAAACCACTTTTAAATCCAGGGCAACAAAACCACTGTAGACCAGTGCTATTATTGTTTTATTTTCTGCACCTCTATTTGAAAATATATCGACACTGGACCCGCAAAAATAATCTCTAAGTACCTACAAGAATCAAAAATGTAACTGTGTCGCGGTGCGCAGTGTAGATATACAAACGTTAATCGATAGTAAGATAGCATGTTAATTGGATAATTTAGGTACAAAATGAACACGATGGCAAGTGACAGATCATACCTATTTACACTGGTAACTGGCGGACATTTGAACTTGAAATTTATCTCCAATCAATATTGATAAACCGTTGAGTTAAAGAAGTATGGCTATTAAGTTTATACGTAGCGTTCGTGGAATATGATAACGCAATATTTCGTCACCCACTCCACGAAACCAACGGTGGCGTGATCACCTGTTTGACGACCTATCTTGGACTTTGTAACTACACATACCATATCCTATCTATTCCTATCGTATACCACAGTAAATACTAACATACCATATCCTATCAATTCCTATCGTATAGCACAGTAAATCCATTCCATCCAAAGGTTGTCTGAAAGAGATTGCTGTTAGCGATAAGACCGCCAATTGTGACACTATTTTTACTAAGATTTAATTCTAGAAAGTTATCTTTCTCTTTACGAGTTATCCACTTATAATGATGAAAAAATGATCTCGCTTGCAAAATACATCATGTAAGATAAATCATCGGCCATTATTAGTAGATTATGTACCAAGAGAACCAAGTGGTGTCTTAAGTCACGGGCGACAATTGGACCCTGAGCGTAGCGAGGGATTCTATAGTTAACTTAACTTAAATAAGTTAAAAGTCGAGTAGAACCTCCTTACAATGCCAGTTGCCGTGCAATGTAAAGAGTTTATATTCGATTTTGCAAACTGAAACCTCTTTACGATGTTCTTAAATGTTCTAAGTTGAGAAATTTTCATACGAATTAGACGTTCCAAATTAAAATCACTTTACTCCCTAGGGAGTTTCACACAACATTACTGACCTGTCATAGCCCTAGTTTTAATAATGATAATAATGACTCGTTTTACGTTGAGATTCAAGGACATAAAATGTAATTTCGAGCAGGTGGTATGAAAAGTTTTACTATCCCTATCTCCCTTTCCTCCCTTTCCTCTCCTTTACGATCCCTGCTATCAGTTGGAAGGTAAACCTGTAAGCATGATAACGTGGTACTGACGTAGGTCCACCTGGGGTCCGATGAACATGATAAAGTGTTCATTACGATCATATCAGACTAGACAGACAGATATTAATTTTGCATTAGTTAATATCTTAATGCGTATGTTTGTGAATTCCATGGTATAAAAAGGCAACCATTGAAGGAAGCTTAACCACTGAAGAGTGTAGCTTACCTACCGATGATCTCAACTTGTGACGTTACCTTGCATAAATGTGTAGGTACCTATTATATTTTTCCTGACCTTTTCTTTAACAAAATGAGGTAAATGACTCAAGTTAAATCAGGCGATGATTGGCGAAAAATGGCAACAACGCAACGTTGCACAATGACTAAGTAAAACGTGTGATTAGCAGGAAGTACTGAGCTCTAGGTATCGTTTTATTTATTTGGTAGAGGTCAGATGTGCTAAGATTTTGCCGGTACTCTATTGTCATGCCGTTGTTGTTACATTGGAAGACGTCTAGTTTCGTGTCCACACCTATTTTTAACAAATACGAGTAAAATCTAATAACACAATATGAGTCTCTGATTGATTTCAATCTGGAAAATTCCTAACCCTTTATTTTGCTACGACTATGATTATAAATATTTTAACAGTAACCTTTTCTAAATTTTTTATGCGTTTAATGAACGGCTAACTGCCTTCCAAAGAAAACTAAAACATAAGAAAGGGGTATCCAAGTAAAGCTATCCCTAAATAATGGATAAAGAACAGTTCTAATCCAAACCTACTTAGGTATACTTTTGTACCTACTCTTCTCTAGCCTCTAGCGCTACGAGCTCTACTACATCGGTATATCAGAGAAAATGAAATTCATCATTTCAGCTAATTAATTTTACAATTAAACTTATAAAACCAAGGTTCCCTAGGTATTCGATTAGTAATAGCATATATAAATAGTAGAATTTAGTAGAAATGGACGGTGTACCTATCCCTACCAGAGGAGATAGCTCGGTAGGGATAAGAGAGAAAAATTTCCTTTAGCACACTACTAGTTGAGCCAAGCAGTAGAGCCACGGGAGATTAACGTAAGTGCACTACACAAATGGTCAGTGCACTTATCCCTACTGGTAGAACTAAATCTACAAAAAGTGCACTTTTCTCTACCAGGGGGATAGCTCGGTAGAGATAAGTGTACCAGCCGAAAATGTGAGTGTATCCCATCGTGCCCGGTGACTTGGCCCGGCACCGGGCCACATGGGAAAGAAAAGTTTTAACTGGCCCGGTGATATATTAACCGGGCCAGATGACACAAATCAAGTGCCATAGTCCCCGGTAAGGGGAGAAAAAAAGGATACGCCTCGTAATTTGAGAAATACTAACTACATGCATCTATGAAAGGGATTGAACTTATAAATCTGTTTAGTATACAATAATCAGTTTCTAAACGGTTTTATTATTAAAAATACACTCGAAAATGTTCGGATAGATGTACCTATCTACTTTTTTAGGGTTCCGTACCCAAAGGGTAAAAACGGGACCATTACTAAGACTCCGCTGTCCGTCTGTCCGTCTGTCTGCCTGTCTGTCCGTTTCCAGGCTGTATCTCATAAACCGTTATAGCTAGAAAGCTGAAATTTTCACAGATGCAGTATTTCTGTTATCGCTATAACAACAAATACGAAAAACAGAATAAAATTAATAATTAAGGGGGGCTCCCATACAACAAACCTGATTTATTAGCCGTTTTTCGCTCTATGTTAATAATGGTAACAGGTAAATGCTTGAAATATTCACAGAATATTTAGTTGCATATTCACTATAATAACAAATAATAAAATTAAAATAAATATTTAAGGGGGGCTCCTACACAGTACGGAACCCTCCGTGCGCGAGTCGGACTTGTTCTGGGCCGATTTTTTTCTTTACTTTCTAAAAAGGTTTACATACTTTTTTGCTTGCCGACAACCTATTCTAAGCCAAAACTATCTGAAAGCAGAGCTTACATATTATTATTACGGAGTACATATTAGCATGTTGCCGAATCTCTCTTTCCGAAAAGATTACTTCTTGTTCACTTGCATTATACATTTTGGAATTATGACAATTTTGAAATGGTCTTTTATGGTTTGATTATAAAGCATGACTTATAGTGTATATAAAATTAGTCATAATGAGTTCATCGGTAGTAAAACATATGTATATTACACACTAGCGACCCGCCCCGGCTTCGCACAGGTGTATTATACAGATAATTAACCTCATCTTGAATCACTTTATCAATTAAAAAAATCACATAAAAACCGTTGCGTAGTTTTAAAGATATAAGCATACATGGGGACAGACAGCGGGAAGCGACTTTGTTTTGTACTATGTAGTTATTAGTACAATGAAACCAACTACCTTGCATTATTTGTTGCGTCAGAAAATATGGCAATCATTTTCGACCTGAAGATTAGCTCATCATACTATATTTTTCAAATTACTAGCTAATAGAATTCACTACAAACTATATCTATATCACAGAATAGGCCCTATTACAAGGTCGCTGATCTATATCTACATTTAAATCACAATGACATGATAAAAAAATCACCTTACGCTTCTAACCACAACTGCTTTTAATAACTTGGAAACGGCTGAAAGGATATGCAAAGGTAAATTATATAATGAAAAAATTAATAATTCATTGTTTAAAACAATCAACGTACTATACTTAGCGTCTTTTACTACGTAAGTCTTTCAAAGGTCCTTGTTTGCTTTGGGAAACCCGCACATTTCTGCAGAGTGTAGATTCACAACAGAACTATTATAATACATAGTATCAAATTCTATCGTTTTAAATTCAGTGCTTAAAGAAATGGCAAAACGTGCCGAAAAAGAGGAAGATTTTTATAAATTCTTCCGCGACACACGTACTTATTATGCTTCCGGTCTGTTTGGACTGAATCTTATTTTGTACTGTGCGCTGCGCTCTATTTGAATTATTGTAATAATAAAAACACCTTTTCTTATGCTTTTGTAGGGTGTTCGTAGGTAATATAATTATGTCTGTAATGCATTCGTTCTTCTTTTGATTTTTAATGAATGAGATGAATTTAAGTCAACATGAAAATTTTGAATATGACCTAACAGCTAAGGTTAACTGCTAACCAACCACTAAAATGAAGTAATTATTAGTATTTTAAATTAAAATTATAACAATATAACTTACCGTTTAGTTTTGCTTGGATCACCCTCTCCATTAATTTCACGGGTGTCAAAGTGACCGTTAGATTTGACTTTATGTGTCAGAAATTCCATTTTCAAAATTGGGAATAGAGATCAAGATATATCACAGATTGTTTTTTAACTAATAGAATTTACTTTTTGTAAAGAAATGAGTTTTAATGCATTTTATTATAATCGAATTAGAGAAAAGTTTTGGATTAGTTTTAAAGGCTGTGGAGCCCACGAGCTCTGAAAGTCAACTAAAGGATGCAAAGTCTGCGATGTCTTCTCATATCGACTTCTACTTATCGATAATGTAAAATTATGTATTAATAAGATCTGGTGTCACGCGGCAAAAGCAAAATAAATAACCTGGTGGCGCGTGATCAAGTCAAGTCTAGTGGTCTGAAATTATCAGTTTATTTTTTCTGATAGATTTTTTATCTTTACCGCTAGCGAGGGTTACGAAGCCAGGTCCTAATATTTAGGAGGTACAAATAAGTTTTATTATGTACCTACTACCGTACTACACTACGTAACTCATTGGGAGGTACTTACGTACTATACCTTCCACCATCAACTTGCGTAAATATGGCGTAAGTAAATAACCTTATCACATAATTATAAGACCATAGATATGATGGGGTGACCTGTTATGGAGGAAGTTATCTGAAGGGTTAAAGGGTCAGCCAAATAAATATGCCATGAACATTGCTGATTAATTGAATTCAACTACTCACAATAATATTAATCTTGTTTTCAGTTCATTAAAAAGTGACTTTTTTCTGTTGTAGGAACTTACTTTAGTACATACTGTGATTTGAGAGATGTGTAATTTATAAGATCATTTGTCATACAATTTCAATCTACCGACAAATAAAATCCCTTGTATTGAGATCGAAAATGGCATGGCTCTACCTAAAACACAATACGTGAGTTCACAGAGAATACCAAAATACGTAAGTACCTTCAATAAAGTGAGAAGCTTGCTCTCACTGTATCTCTCTGACCCTCATAATTCAACTGCTTTGTTATCTTGATTCTGATTCTTAGCACTTTGATAAATGTACCGATCCTACTCGTAGCACTGACAGTGCCCTACATCTTACTTCTCTAGAGGTCACGATTAATGGCAATGTCAATGTTATGCAACATTCCGAAGAAAAAAATCTGTTGCCGATGCCGCAGAGCACGCCAGGATTATATACCTGAATAAGTTACTATGTACTGTATAACAGAAAAATACCTACTAGTCATATTTTCGCAGTGTTGTCCCATTATGAAAATTGTTCCTAAAAATGTAGAGCAGCTATTTTTTAGCGATTTGGCCCCATAGCATTAATTGCTACTTTACAGGATGCAATCCGATTGTGGTTCTTTTGAAAATATACATGTCTTAGTTTTTATTGGAAGGCTATGCCCAGTAATAGTGTCTTCCAGATAATACGATGATGACTATTGATTCGATTTTCAAGCATTTATTTATTTAGAGTGATGTATCTAAAACGAAACTAAACTGAATAATTGGGGTTTACCATAAATATACAAGGTATACGTCAGCTAGATTTTTCCTCACATTTATAGGTAAGTAATTTCCACTTGTATTTACTACATACGTATGATTAAAGACATGATGCGAGCAGCCATGGCGTACCCACAACACTCGCAAGCCTGGGTCGAGTTCAACCTAAGGGCACGCACGTATAATCTGATACCCTATCGGGCAATTACTGCAAGATTACCTATGTGCATTACTTTCCTTTATTTACTTACCATTCCATGCATCTACTTGTTGCGTCACTTGGGTCAGAATCTTCAAAATCTTGAAAAATTCAGTACTGATTTTTATTATCCATTGTTCAGCAGAGCCATCGCGGGTCATGTCTTCTTATTCGATGTAAGGGCGATAAGTCTTTCACTGACGTCCCGCATGAGGTGTTTTGTGCATTTCCTCATCCAGCGACTACCCGATATAGCCCAGCTTCCTTAAAATAACGGGGCGTGGCTCTCAGCCGCTGGTACTGCTCCAGTGGATTGGATGGTTTATGGGATATAGCGATGAGGGTGTCAATGTTGGTGACAAAGCAGTAGCGTCATGCAACCCGCAAGCGCTCCTATAGTCTGACCGTTTAACTGAGTTCTCGCCTGCGCGGTACAGAGGCGCGGGGGTAGACGACAAAGGGGACTGAGACAGGTGCAGGACAGGACAGGCACCTGTCTCAGTCCCCTTTGTCGCTCAGACTATAATTAATTCGGTGGCCTTGAAAAGCCACAGAAAATGCTCTACCGTTTCGTTTTAAAAAACCACGACAGATGCATCATGTCGTGATCCGTGGATGACATAAGCCAGAGACAAGGAAAAGGAGACTCATTTATACCAGCAGAGAGGCAGAGATTATAATGATAGCGCGTGATTTCATTATTCACGCATTAAAATGCTCCCATATCGCATTTGCCAATATCATCTAAATAAGCGTGTCTCAAATCTTGGCTGATTACTGACATACTTATCCTACCCTTAGAACGGCTTCAATAGAAAATATATTAGGTGAAAATTTTTATTCCCATTTCCCGATTGGAGTGCTTTTCCATTATTTATTAAACATTTTCGAACGGTATACGTGCTCCTTTCAGAGGGGTTAGTCCAGGTTTAAACGTAAATTTAAACTACAGAGTTGTTTCCGTATGGCTCTATACATTTTTGTACAGCGCTCCTGGCGGAAAAAAGGAAGAACTAACCAAAATGTATGGAGTCACACGCGAACGCGAAAGTATTAAACTACGCAAAACCTGGATTGAGGGTCAGATGTTCTGAGAGTATTTTGGACTTAAAGTATGCAAGTAAATAGTATGCAGATAAACATGACTGGTAGCTACTCGCCATTTTCCGTTTTCCTCACGTTTCAGGTTTGAAAAGTTTATTTTTTCCTGTTTGCCAAAAGACACTACTGTTAAAGGAATAAGTAGGTACACCTACATTGTGTGTATCTATTTTATTAGCAAACCTCAAAGTGACTTCCCGCCGATCTAATAGCTTAGTCAGTTTTGAAAACAACGATGTCAATAGACACGAATCTGTTTATTGTTTTGCCGAGAATGTTATGGGTCACCTCTTGTTGTTGGTATTTTTTCATAGTAAGAATTGTTATTGTATTGAATAGAAAAACACATTATTTTTAAAAGTAGGTATCTTTTCATAAAATTCCATACAATGATCATTATATCTTCAGTACTTTACATTATTTATTTCTTGAATCGTGCGTGAGTGGACGAAAGCAGAATAAACCTCTATTTTTCTTTGTTTTCGACTAAAGGAAGGGAGCTCTATGTTTTCTCTACAACAGTTGGACATAGTTCATTGGATTCAGGATACAAATACATATTTTATGAATGTTTAATACCTAGCAGTTTGTAATTAACTTTTGTATAATGTATCATCATTGTACAATTCACTGTAGGGGATTAATTTGACAAAAATCTGCACCTAATCCTATTCTCAAATTTGATCGTGCCAGTCAAAATTAATTTGCGTTTCGCAAGGCAGACAAAAACACCGCCTTAATGTCTGTCATCCAGCCAAGAGTGATGTAGCAATCAACACCGCAAGAACCTCACAAGAGTCGCCGGACATTTTGAGCTTTAATACCTTAACGCAAAGCCGGCTAACAGCAGGTACTTGGATAAAAGTACTACTAGCGTTTTGCAGCTGTTGTTGCACATGATAATATAAATCTCTGTCGTAATCTTGAGTAGTGCCATTGTGGGCACATAAGTGTGAAAGCGAGTAACGCACAGGCCATTAGAAAGTCCATTGCGTTTCTTGATTTGATCCTGCTGCACGCTGGATACCAATGCATTGGATTGATAACTGCTACGGAAACTGCACCGATCGAACTTTAACTCATGTAGACATTCAGCGACAACACTAAAATCTTAGCCCAGCTCGGATAAAACTTGACGTTGACGCCAACTCATAATGAGTTCGCATCTCAATATCGTGAAACTTTAAAGTATCTGTAAAATTCATATTTTCGTGTCAACTTATATCGTAATTAAAAGCTTGAGTAAAAATATTTTTTTGTGAAATTGTAATTCTTTTCTGTGCCTGCTTTTCTAATTTTTTAAGATACTTTTCTATTTTTTTATAGATACATACATATTTTTTAAGATTTATGACCAAGATATTATCTTCTAGGTCAGCGAGCACCACTCTACTCGTAGATTACATCTCTACGCACGCATGCTGTTATCAATCTAGAACCTATTACATATATGTAAATATAGAAAACACCCTTATAACTAAAACATTATTTTTTTAAAGCAAACGTTCTAAAAGTGCTGTTAGTTTCAATACTAAGTAGTGATCAAATGAAACACTGAAAAATGCGAAAAATGCCTACCAGTGCAATAATAGAGTTGCTTAGCTACAAAAAAACGCTTCACTAATCAACATAATGTCAGTAAGAACTATAGACATTTTTACGCCTCATAAACAACGAATCCAAGGCAAAGTGCTCTACAAGTCTCTACTACACTACGTGCAAGGTTTCGTCGGAAACGACATTAAACATTATAATATGTTGTATGTGCGAATTATAATGGAGGTAGAGCAATAAATCGAGTCGATATATGTGTACTTATGTCGTACTATGTTGTGCCAGAGCACGGGTTTAGTCATATATGTAGTTAAGGAGTTAGGTTTATGGCAGAGTCCAATTTAAACAGTATTAAAACAAAAAAAAACACGTGGAAAACTTAAGAAACCTTAAAAAGCTATTTTACTTTAGGTAACTAGTTATACAAGTGTATTTATTCCACCTGGTTGTCTAAGCGATCTCCGAAACTACCTCGGTTAATCCCATCTCTACATACGTTATAATTTGATCGACCCAATGCTTTTTTTCACGGAATACTTAAATGAATTAATCAGCATCCTTCACAATAGAGTATAATTATGGCGTAGTGGCGGAACGATATTTTTGAACAAAAACTTGGAGTACGATACTTAGACCCTAAAGTCAAATAAATAATTTGATTGTATTTCCGTCCGGTAGAGCATCCGGTTTCCGGGTAGTGTTTACACTAAATTTGTATTAGATGACGGCATTTGAACGTAAATAGTATATTATACATATAATAAAATAATCACATTGAAATGAATTTCCGGCGCAGGTGTTTAGTAATACCACGCCTTGAACTAATAAACAGTATTTACCTAACTAAAGTCACTTTCAAACGATTTTGACCCATAGGTAGTTCGTAAGTAGGTGTCACTGTTTCGGATCTGAGCACATTAATTTAATTTGGCAACTCTTGAAAACCGTTATTCTTATTACCACCATCGCATTTTGCAAAAAAAAATTGATCCTGGTATTTTGTAACAAACCTATATAAAATGATTAAAAGAGTAGTAGGCTGATAATCTGATAAAACCGGCTTCCACAATTATTTTATAATAAGTGTAAAAACAGACACCCCTCATTAAAATGTTGTATTGGACAATAAATAAGAAATCAACGTCAATTAGTTCCTATATAAATCTGCTCATAAATCTTGCAGTAAATCAAGAGTTAGCTAAGCCTAATGAAACTCGTACATCATTAGTAAGTAGTTATCATGTCAGGTACACCTACATCTAATTTGTATTTACCTACAACAAAAGTTACGATATCCTTTGCAATCAAAACAGACGTCTAACATAATTCACCTGCAGACCTGCAGACCAAAAGAAGCAGAAGTCATAAATAAAATACTTACTGCCAGCGCCTTTTTTCGTTCAACTTGACAGATGCAGAGTTTCCCATGGTGCCTCGGAATTAACACAATCGAGTGGTATCGGATAGCACTTCCCTTGGCTCTGTAAACAAGGAATGACGAAGACGCGTGTTAGCCATTCAACGGTAAGCTAGGCTTTAACTTACTGCACTTGTTGCCGCTTGCTTGGTGGCCGTGACTTTCCCTCGGTCTAATGTTTGCGATACCGTACCGTCATTTCCTTTACAGACTAGGTACGTGGAAAAAATGTGGAAAATTCTAAACGTTGATTCTGAGTTTAATCATCATCATTTCAGACAAAGATAGCTACAGCTGGTCTAGACCTCACCTATAGATCGCCATAAGACCTATAGGAAACGGCTTGCATATGGTGCAATCCCGCTGTCTTAATGAGGTCATCTTTTCATCATGTGCGTGGGCATCCTACGCTGCGCTTGGCGGTACGTGATCTCCACTCAAGAAATTTCCTACTCCATGGGTCATCACGCAGTAGGTGTGTCCCTGAATAGTGATTACCTACCTGATGGAGTGACTGGTTAGACACGCATACTGCGTGACAACGTTATATTTATAATATATTTTATAATACACATCATTCAGCTTTTACCGTGGTAACGACTTAGAAATTGCGCATGAAAATCAGTTAGGCATCATGTTCATGTCAAAAAAATCTTCTTAAATTCTTCTGTAAAATGATAGCGTACCCTTTTATTACCTAATAATAATTATAGGTATTATTTTTGGTAATAAATACTATCTTCTCTGTAAAAAGATATAAATAACTTTCAATTTTGAAATCAGGTAAAAATGCGCGCGAAAAAGTTTTACTTGAACGCTACGTAGCGTTTAAATTAGCGCTACAAAGGTGTATTGCGGTTGGTATTGGCTTTTTATTTATTTTGAGAAGTATTTACTTATCTATTTATTTGCCATTCTAACACGCTATTTATTTCATCTTTTTTGCTTCATTTAGCCCATATTTTGGTGTAAAAGTTAGCAAATGGCAAATGCGCCGACCGCGCAAAGCGAAATACCCCCAAGAAGAAAGGGGAAGAAGAAAAAACAAAAAAGTTAGCGAAACATTTTCGCGCGCTTTTTTAAATAGCTTTAAAATGTAAAAAAGTTTTACTTATTAGGTACCTTTCTGAACGGACATTCGCAGTAATACCTAGTAATATTACTACAACATAAACAATGGGCTAATTGACTACTTTTTGGAAATCGTTTTAAATTATTTCAGACAGATCTACTGTATTTACAATGAAAATCAATATTAAAGAATAGATTTACAAGATCCCGTCATAAACGACATTGGTTCTGTAATGGCGCTGGTCTGTGATGTCACACGCTAGAAAATACCGTTAGTTAATACTAGTAAAAACGCTAGTTCACGTCCAAAAATTGACAAGAGATACTTTAGAAGTAAGTTGCCGCCCATCTTGGAGAGAGCGTTTTCGTCACAGATAAAATATTAAAAAAACGTATTTTTATTTCGTGCAAAATGCGAAAATTAAACAAAGTGAAATATATGTCTTTTTCTAGCTATTATCTGTAAGGATTGGCACAATCAATAGTATATTTTCAATGTTGTCAAATAGCCTATTGTGTGTTAAAAATTAAAATTATCACATAACCGGCTCAATGGAAACCATCCACTCATGCACTAGAGAAAATAAAAAAAAAGTGGAAAATGACAGTGAATATGACGTTGACGTTGACTCTTTTGACATTTTTATTAGAGATCAAGTTCGAGCAAGCAATTTAAGGTTATGTGCACGTAAACAAATATTTCTTGTTTTCTTTTAACTTTTACTTCTGATTGCTTACTTAATAGTTACCATTTAATCAGTTTATAATGAAGAAAGAAGGTAGTTAAATTTTCTAAACTTTTCATCTAATATCTTCCCTTGTTTCATACATTAAATGGTTTCCATACGTTTACAGAAGTTCAGGAGATATTCCTCAAAATCCTGAAGGAAGAGGAGGATGTATCAGTTGGAGTTGCTGCTATTAGAACTCTATTAACAATTATTGAGAACTATAAAGGTATATTAAGGTTTATTTGATATTAATAAATTGTTATTAGATTGCTAAGGTTCTGAAATGGATACCAAGCACAGCAAGCGTCGCGTAGAATGTTCAGCTCCACGAATAAATACTACATAATGAAGACTACAAAAACACGGACGCAGTCTTAATGGAAATCTATAGGGAACAGACCAATACTCAGCCAGCTGGGAATGTTTTACACCTGGGATGATGCAATTACAGTAACTGTTGCCAAGTATTAACTCATAGGTACTAAGAGATTATTATTGTGGCTAACATTATCTAGTGATTGATATGCTTTCCTTTGAAATCTACAAATGAAATGACATAATAAAACAGCTTCCTATATTTCACTAAGGTATATTATTGCTTCTAGTCAGGGTCAGATTTAGGGGAAGGCAAACAAGGCAACTGCCCGGGGTCTACAATAGAGGGGTGCCAACAGTATATTTAGAAAAAGAAAATCTTTTAAATTCCAATGATTAAACACTAGCAAACAACTTTGGTATTTTGTTGTTGTTTTACCTATGGTAATTTATAGAAAAGTTATTCATTACTATTCATTTTGACAAAGACAATTAATCTAAATTTGCTCACTATAATATTTAATTAGGCAAAATTGTCCTGATATGTTTATACATACATTTGTACATTTAAGTACCACCCATCTTGAAGGAGTACCTACTTATCGCTCTATTTGTCACCAAGGGGTCTCCGTTCCTTTGTTGCCCTGGAGCCTCCACACCTATAAATCCGGCCCTGCTTCTGGTTATCAGAACATGCAACATATCTCCAATAAAAAAATCAATGATGAATGTTCTAGTGGCAACAGTGAGAGAGCTAGATTTGAATCTGCAGCTTGCCGTTGAAGCTATGAAACACTGCGACCAACCTGTCACGGCCATCTCCTCCGGGTGCCAGCTGTTCATGAGGTTTATCACATTTGCCAAACTAGATACTAAGGTAATTTGAGCTAATATTTTGAGAGTAAATCTTTTACCCAGTCCTGTGTAGGTTGAATCATTCAACTTGGCAGATGTGATGTTAGCTACAAGCTGCAGATCAACCAATCCTGACTGAAGTTCACTTAACATCCAGATGAACAGTCAGAATGTGGAACACATTGCCTGGGTCTGTCTTCCCACTAGAGTACAATGTGGATGTCTTCAAATCCAAAGTAAATAGGTATCTTCTAGGTAAGCGTGCTACACCCTAGACTGCATATCTGCTTAACATCAAGCATTATGTAGTCAAATAAGTAAGTTCATATAGGCCGGGTGGCTAGCCCTGGTGTCAGAGTTTTTAGGCCGCCTGAAGGCCTCTGACTTGGCTAAACGGTTAAAACAACCGGGACCTACAATTTAACGTGTCATCCGAGCCACGGTAGCGCTCAGTCGGAAAATGCCACCCGCGGTCACCCATCCAAATACTGACCGTGCGGAACGTTGCTTAATTTCGGTGATCGCTGACAAACACCTAGTCAAACTACGCTACGAGCGCTACCAAGCGCTGTAGTCAAGTGCAAACCTATATATAAACCTAACCTAAATATAAAAAACTGCATCTTGTAACTAATATTACAGCCATCAAGTTGTGTGATTCGACCTATACCAATGTGTTATTTGGAATTTATTTACAAACTCACACTATACTGGCTTTTTATTTATCAAATACTAAAGCAGTCTGGATATGTCCATAGAAGAAATTCTTTGGTGTATGTAAACTACTCAACCTGTTGTGGGACAGTGTGGTAGATACGGCCCAATCACCCTTTGTGGGTGGGCCGATGTTCAGCAGTGTAATTATTAAAAAGGCTGCTACAATATAATAAATCTTCAAAAAAAATTGAAATCCTAAAACAAAGTTAGTAAAATGTCTGTTCTGTTTTTAGTTTAACATATTTGCATAACATTGCTATTATTATTTCAGTCTTTTGAAGAATGTGAGCAGATCATGTTGCAGCGTGGTCGGATATTCCTCGATACTCTAATGGAAGCGCGAACTAAAATAGCTAAACAAGCTACTAAATTTATTAGGGTTGGATCTGTAAGTATATGTTACATGTTATCCATGTAAAGTTATCAGATTAAACAGAAAAGTAGAAATTTGATATAGCTATCTACGCTTTTTCCATGTTTCAAATGGAAAAGTAAACATTACTTTTTTGTTGATTTCAACTTTATTAACCATTTGACAACCAAAGTCACCATATATTTAACCAGTACCGGTCGCCAATATCAATGGCAGTAGTAAGAACGGTAATTCATTTACCATTCTTACTACTGTTAGTAATATTGGTAGTAATACTGGTAATAAACCCAATATTTGTAGTGAACAAAAAACTGGGCACCACAATATGAAGCAAAAAAAATTTAGGTGTGGCAACCAAAAGGTTAACTGTTGAAAGAATACATAAAGGCTTAAAGTTATTTTAAAGTGTGAACTTGTTCTAATCAAAAAAACTTATGACAATTCCAGACTGCTCTAATGATGAATGTTTTGGTTGTGCAGAAAATCCTCGTACACTCGAGATCGAGGGTGGTGCTCCAAGCATTAATAGAAGCAGCTAACGCTAATAGGATTTTCAAAGTATTTGTCACAATGTCCGGCCCCGATAACAGTGGGTAAGTAATTTATAAATCAATATATTCAAGCTTTAGCTTTGTAATATTATATAGACCTAGTGGCGTAATTTACATTATAAATAGCAAACTTAGCAATTTCTTACTTACTTCATACACTTCATGACATTTTAATAAAGTCTTGAAATGGTACTCATTTCTCCTGTTGTCAGTGAATTAGTAATTTTTCTGTTATTTTGTTCAATAAAGGGAATATTTCTGTATTAATATGCCCCCTCCCACCTTAGATCTTCGCTCCGTGCGAAATGGCGCATCTTTATGTCTCGCGCCCCTCGGCGGTTGCTCCTAATGCCGCTACTGCTGACTCATAGCTGCTAAGAAGTTAGATATACGACGGCCTATCTATACCTATTTCCTATTTCTAATTTTATAGCATTTCCAATAAATTGCAGCACCTACCAAAAATCTAATAGCAAAATTCACTAGTTTTACTTACTGTTTTCATTTTGAGATCGATTGTGTGATGACTGACTGACGATGATGTATTAGTTTATTGATTACTATGAGTGAGCTACCCAGTGGTGTAATTGAATTAAGGATAGAGATGATAGTACTATACGATACTATATCCCTCGATTTTGTTACCTACCTATATTTGGTTTTTACTTGCGTCCCAAAAAAGAAGTAATTTTAAAGGCGTGTTCACATCGAAATAAATTGTGCCAGACTGTAACGTTATTCGTCGTATTGTTTCAGGATCCGCATGCACAGTCAGCTGGTGGAGGCGGGAATCGACGCCACGCTGGTGGTGGACTCGGCGGTCGGCTACATCATGGAACAGATCGACGTCGTCATGCTCGGAGCCGAGGGCGTCACCGAGAACGGTGGCATCATCAATAAGGTACCAACAGTCACGATGACTGGATAACAGAAATGTTGTTGACGAGCGAAGAGTCTCGGTTTTGATTCGACAATTCTGTTTGCTGTTCGGATGTTGATTTTCCTCTACAGGCCGCATCCTTACACGTCTTCGGAATTAACTGCCAGGGTTGGCATGCGGTACTCTAAAGGAGAAAATGATTGTACTGAACTGACTCTGAATATCGGCTTGCTCTGTACCAGCCTTTTTAATAGTTCACTTCAGGACACAGGCCTACACACGAAGGGTAATTACCACCCATATACCACGCTGGCTCAGTGCGGGTTGGTGGATTCACATACGCCATTTAATTAATTCCACAGACTTAATTATGCAGGTTGCCTCACGTTGTTTTCCTCTACCGAAAAGCCAGTGGTGTAAAATACCGTACATACATTTCAACGAATTCATTGTACGGGACCAGGAATTAAACCCATGGACTCAGGATTGTAAGGCGGATGTCATTACCCCTAGACCACTACGGCTACTGCGGCCTACTCTACCGGGCGGTCAAATCTCGCTTTCGACTTCGCTAGGCCGGGCGGCCGCGAGCGATGTTCGGCAGAACCGAATACGTGTGTAGATTAATGCCGCGACCCGCGGAGAGACGCGTAATGGCCGATTAAATACCGAATTGTGCCGATTTGACCCGAAGGAGCCACCCAATCGGCACAAGCGAACGTATGTAGTAGCTGCTTTGGTCGGCTTTGTCGTTCGTCAAATTATACCGAACCGACTGTATATTTTTATTTTCAATGTCTAATTTCCTTCCAGATCGGCACTTACTCTATAGGAATGGCAGCTCTCGAACTCAAGAAACCAGTCATAGTCCTAGCAGAAAGCTTCAAATTCTCCCGGATATACCCTCTCAACCAGAAAGACCTTCCAAACGAGTTCAAATACCTATCGAGCACTTTGCAGAACAGTAAAGATTTAACTAAAGAACACCCGCTGGTTGACTACACGCCTCCTGTTTATGTAACTCTACTTTTCACCGATATTGGAGTATTGACACCTTCAGCTGTAAGCGACGAACTGATCAAGCTATATCTGTGAGTTTATTGTTGCATGATTTTAAATGTGTAAATAAATAAATAAATGATAAGACGTTTTTGTCTTAAGAACCGTGCATAAGATCTTGTATTTTTTTTGTAGAAATAAAACGGTACCACGAGATTTCCATGTCAAGATGAAAGTGCGTCTGTCCAGGGTGCCTTCCTGATATATTCAGAAATGGCCTCATCGTAGGTTGTATCAGGCAAATGTAAGATAAAATTTAATGCACCCTTATTAACCCCGCGTAAGATGATCTTGATGCTTTTGTCGTGGGATAAACGGGATAGACAAAATTTTATCGCAAATCCATTGCTGAAGATATTCAACAGATTGGACGCTATTATAAAATATGGTATATCTATTTACCAAATGTTTGCTAGTTATCTGGAAAACTAGCCTGAAATGCAAAAAAATATGGATTTACAAGGAAAAAAACTGAATAATTATTTCCGAAAATTGTCTGGCACTTTAATATGTATGAAAATATTTACAATAACATTTATCGCTACAATTTAATGAACTTAGTTAATTCTTATTTTAACATTTGATATCTCACTTTGTGTTACATTTATTTAAAATATTAATTGATAAACACTAGGCAAGAAATATAATTACGTGATACATAGAAATAACACCATGACATAAATATCAAAATATATTCGAAACGGAAGCACAAATTATATCACAACATTTATTTTATATTGCCACAATATTCATAATGGAAGCACAAATTACGAGTGAGTTACATACATACATAAATCTCAATAACTATAATCTAAGCAAATGCTCTACAAATTTATTTTAAAGAATAAACTAACAACAGTATTAATTTTATATCGATATACTTCAATACTTACAAATAAAATGTACTGTACAGGGTTATTTTTTATTAACGTTAAACTTGTAAGTCTTTGACTTTAGTCTGTAATGTTAAGTTTTATATAGAAAATGAACAAATAAAGTTGTCAAATATTCTTTACAATATATATTACTATATACTTACAGCTTTTCTTTGATACTATTACTTGAAACCCTACTTTTTTCATATCAAAAAATAATAGGCCCAATAGTAGGTATAAATGATTACTCGGTTTCAATAAGATGAAACACAGACACTGAGATTATCAAAAACGTTATCACATTTTTGTTAACTATGTAACATACATTATACAATCTGGCTACAAGAAGTTTTTCGCAATCAAAATAATGATGAAACGCGAGCACTGAAATTATTGAAAACATTTTTGCTAACTATGTATGTAACGTAAATTTATTTATTAACTATGTACCAAAAGTAATAGAATCATGTAGAGAATAATTATGCAAGAAATGTTTTCCAAATCAAAATGAGATTATCGATAACTAGAGTTTAAAACGTCATCACATTTTTGTTAACTATGTAACGAAAATTCATTTGTTAACTATGTAACAACATTTATATAATTATGTAGAAAAAAGTTTTTGCCAATCAAAATTAACCCTGTAAACTGTACCGAATAAAATAAAAATCAGTCCAAAACTGGCAAAGTAACGTGTACTTCACAACACTCACACCTACTTGCTAAAAAGTACCATTTGAAAGAGATCATGCTCGTTAGTCACGCATTCCAACAATACTCGACAACAAGTTACAACGACAATACAATCCTTCCTTATACTTTACTAACAAGTTACAACGACAATACAATCCTTCCTTATACTTTACTATCTAATAACTCTTCACAAGGCATTACAAAGTGTCCCCAGCATTTCCCCAATACTTTCAGCACTCCCAGCATCCCTAGCATGGCCATGGGATAAACCATTTTATCCACTTAAAAAGCCCGATTACAGAGGCGCCAGCGTAAATTAAATAGCAACCTAAAAAGCGTCCTCTCTATCGAATGCCTAGAGTGAAAAAGAAACAGAACTATGCTATTTAGCTAATATAATTACGCTGGCGCCTCTGTAATCGGGCTTTTAATGTCAGTTGTCAATGGCAATCCATTCATTATTTCAACTTCGAGGGGATACTTTGTTAAAGACAATTTGTCCCTTTGCCATGCTAGGGGTGTTATTTGGCAAATAAATCTTAACATTTTATCCACTTTTCATGTCAGTTGTCAATGTCAATCCCTCTTCAAGGAAATAAATAGGTGGAAAGATAATGTGTCTATTTGCCAGGATAAAAAATTTATGTTATCGTGATTAGAACACCTTTTACCATGTGACCTACTATGAAATCGCGAAATAAGAAATCAGCTGCTCCTCATATTTAATCGAAAGTCGATATGAAACAGCTGATGTTTTTTGTATTTAACTTTTGGGGTCATAGTAAAAGTTATTGGCAAATAGACACTTTGCAAAATAACGCCCTGTAATAACAAATAAGTACTAGAAATTGTACTGGATAATAATTGTGGGATCTATTTCACATAGTTATAATATCTAACAGGATTGAGAATGAAAAATTATACGGCGCTCATAGAATAATATTACAAATACCTACTCGAAACAGTATCGAATAACTGTGTGATATTTCGGTTTGTCCTAAAGTCTAACATGAAAAGAATAATTAGGGCGGCGCAGTCACTAAGGAAATAGGGAAATTAAAACGGAAATTCGCTTTTTCCTCGGTTCAAATTACAACAAATTACAAACATAGTCACATAATATCACTGGCTATATTTACAGTAAAGACTGAGTACAGTACTGTGAATGCGTTGCCTGTATAAATTACGGATCCCAAACATTTTATATAAGATATTTAGATCGATAACTGATTTCCTAAACAAAATCCACAAGTGTTAGTTTTTTACGCCATGCCCTGCTGAGAAAAAGATATTTAAATCTGTCAACACTTGAATTAAGGTTACCAAAGTTTACGAACACTTGAACCGATTCATATAATTCTGGCTTGTAAAAGTGAGGGCTGTCAGTACCACTAGATATTGGCAACGCATTAGGGTTATAGGTCGAATCATACAACTAGGCGGCTGTGGTATTAGCTACAAGCCGCAGATAACTGAGTCGTCGCGCAGCTGTTGAGTGAGCTTCAGTCGGGATCGGGCTATCCGCAGCTTGTAGCTAACATCACAGCCGGCAAGCTGTATGGTTGGACTATACCAAATATTCCAAAGACTTACACTTGTCCTCATAATTCTGTAAAAGTGCAGATTGCAGTGATGTTCCTGATACGGCTTATGCCGTATTATACGGCTTTCAGGCTCACTAAAAATCCAAAAATAGGCAAATGCCCTCCTAAAGCCGTATTTTTATAAGAAAATTACATTGTTTTTTGATAATTCGCTTTTTTTGTCAATTTCCCCATACTTTTTCACCAAATACGCCTTTTTGTCAAATTTTCCCATACATTATCACTAAAATACGGCTTTTTTGAGGTTGACATACGACTTCTAAAATTGGTCATCTATTGGTAGCGCATTAGAGTTACCAAAGATTTGCACCTATCCCTATAATCCTGTTATGTGCGGGTAGTCGCGTCTGGTCCCGTTACCTATTGTATATATTGTCGATGAGCGTGTAGAGTTGTTGGAAAGGAGGCCGCTTGTCGGGCTCGTACTCCCAGCATCGCAGCATCAGGTTGTACACGTCTTCCGAACAACCTTCTGGGGCTGGCATGCGGTAACCTGAAGGAGATTACAAGATCAAATTAAAAATAAATATTTTTCGCAAAACATGTCGCAACCGAGTTCAATTGTGTACAAAATTCGAATACTTCGCTGGATTTTTTTACATTATTGTTGATTTTCCAAAAACGTTCAGCCGATTTTGATAAAATTATGAGACAGTCTCGGGAGTAAACCTTTTCAACTTAAAAAAGATTTTTTTAAGTCCGTTCACTATTGGCGAAAATATCGATGAATATACACAAAAAATACAAAGGTGCAGACGAACATAGAACCTCCTCTTTTTTGGAAGTCGGTTAATTAAAAACCCAACGCAATAAAATTCGTACCGCAGCTGACAAAAGAGCTGATAATTTTGTAACGGCTGAACCGATTTTGAAGAAATATAATATCTAAGAACACTCCCGGATCACTTGAAATCGGAAAGTTGATTGGGGATGCCACAGTATTGGGCTAGAGCTTACCGGTGTCGATCTTCTCCCGCGCCCGTGAGTTGCTCATGCCGGCGTACGGAGTGTCGCCCTTCGAGAATATCTCCCACATCAGCACGCCGTAACTCCACACGTCGCACAGAGACGTGTACTTACCTGCAAACATGTTAGACAACTTCGTTAGAATCAAGATTGACAAATACGGAATCGATAACTTGAATGGAAACAGTAACAATAGACATGGACCCTTTTCATAATTCAGTAAAAATAATATATTTTGTATAATTGCACTCTTCCATCTGCTTCATGCCTCCTCCTCAAAACAGAGTTACTACGTTAAAGTTGACAATACTATCAACCACGACACGACATCTACAGCCTAATTCTCAGGGACTGCTCTGCTCGGGCATCGGGATCTCTTTCATACTGTCAGAGACGATATACTCCTCTTCCCTAGACATGCCGAAATCCCATATCTTGACGATGTTATTATACCCTATAAATCAGTTTAAAGCGGCGAGATCTCGGTGCATGCAATGGTGTATTACACTCTCCTAAACTTAAATTTCTAATGATGTTCCAACTAACCGAAATTAAGAGCCTCAGGTACTGTCCAGTTGATTGGAGTCTGCTTCATGCCTCCCGACACGACATACTCCTCTTCTTCCCTGGACATGTCGAAGTCCGATATCTCGACCATATTATCATTCCCTATAAGACAGTCTCCAACTGCAAGGTCTCGGTGAATGCAGTTAAGAACTGGATTCAACTTACATCTAATGATGGTCCAACTAACTCACCGAAGTTAAGAGCCTCAGGCGCTGTCCACTTGATAGGAATCTGCTTCATGCCTCCCGACACGATATACTCCTCCTCTTCCCTGGACATGCCGAAGTCCGATATCTTGACGATGTTGTCGTCTCCTATAAGGCAGTTCCTAGCGGCGAGGTCTCGGTGGATGCAGTTTTTGGACTCGAGGTATCGCATGCCCGCCGCCGCGTCTCGGCACATGGCGAGCAAAGAACGCGAGCTTAGTGTCGCCGCTCGAGTGCGCAGGAACGTCAGTAGGGAACCACCTGGAACATTTATCATAAATAATCTAAATATAGGCTTATCTATTTTATGGGTACTGTTGATTTCTTTCCCACTCCTATCCAGTTGGTATTTTATTTTGGTGCCTTCTAAGATTTTTATAGCCCAGAATTAAAATTTAAAGTGTAGATTTGACTTATGATATTATCGTTAGAAATACTGCTACTAATCCACCTTCATACTATATCCGTTTATTCTGAGCCTGACTCGCCGTCGCGTCGCGCTGAAAAAAAAATTGTTCTAAACGTAACCCTCTTCCCAACCTGACCCGATGTGTCGGTCCCATCATAACCCGAACTGCGTCTACCTACTTAAACTTTTGTCTAATATTTAAGGACATATCGGCAATAATACTTTCAACTTTTAATGATTCATTTAAGTACCTACAGCGTGTAGGTATGCTATTCGATACACTAGGTATTAGAGTTACCTACACGAAACCTTTTATCTCTTTCAAGCACCTTTCTGTTTCCTAAGTAATAAATAACGAACTAAACGGTGCGTCTGTTTTCTTTTGCACATTGAACTGGGAGCTATTTCAAACTATCAATAGGATAACCATTAACTTCAAAAGTTCCAGACAAAAATATCCAGTCTCGATCACAAAAAAGTAATTTTAGCCCGTGTATCATGCTGCGCCCACCCGATGCCGAAACTAGTGCGCTTAGGGCGACACTCCACCAAAGCAGAGATGTGCGGAGCTTGGTAAAGCGTTGCAGTCCGTAAACGCTTTGCCGAGTTGCTATATTAATTTTTAACCCATTTCCAGAAAGTAGAAGGTACTGTGTTCGTCTGTATGTATTTTATTATGTGCATGTTCATCGTTATTTTCGCCTATTCTGAACCGATTTAAAACATTTTTATTTAATTATGAAATATATACTTTCGAGTGGTTACTTTTACTTTTTATTGAAATCGGCTGAACCGTTTTTGAAATATAATTAATAGTGTAAAAACTACTTCATGGGTGATACATCGATTTGTGCGAACTATTCGAATTCTGTACACGGCGGAAGTCGGATACGCCATTTTGGCGAAAAATAATTATTTTAGCAGACCTAAGACTGTACTTCCCTCACGATTGTGTTTTGTTTTTCTCGTGTCATTCAACAGTGGACTTCAATGCTCTATGTGTGCACATCTCCGCTGCACTTTGGTGGAGTCTGGCCTTTAACCTGACCGGTACAGCCCACGTGCTTTCCACATTTATAACGAAACTCGTAAACTTCATAATGACACACCATATCTGATCCGATTGATGAACTGACGCACTCACGCCATAAAAATACGTATATATCTGTTATGCTTAATTAACGTGAGACAGATTGAACCCTAATAAAGCCAATTATCCGAAACATTCAATATAGGTACGACCATTTAGCGAAAAGCAAATACTTAGATACCGCGCTTCTCAGAATTATTACTTGATGGATCGCATGCGATTATAATTTTTTCATTTTTATCTCTATACATACACGCATTATCTCTGCATATACTCGTTTGTTGTCTCATAATATTCTTCAGTACTTTCACTATCCCACTTCTGTAGGCTCAGCTAAAGATGTACAACATGCGCGTTTTATCGATTCGTCTCTATCGTTCCACTTTAATTGACCCTATGCATCTCATTTCTTGTTCAATTAATTCATTCTTCCTGTGTATTCACCGTACGTTTAAACCCAATTCTTACCTAGTTATTTTTAATTATTATAGTTATTTCTTTTAACTGGTTTTTCGGTAAAGGAAAACATCGTAAGGCCACCTGCATACGTCTGCAGAAGAAATTCGATGGCGTATGTGAATTTATCAACCAGCACTTAGCCAACGTGGTGGATATGGCCCTATCGGCCTTCGTTATATAGAATTGTAGGCCTAGTTTAGCAGTGGAATATTAAAAAGGCTGGTACAGTACAGTACAGTTATTTTTAAATATTTGTCATCGAAAACCAAGCTATAAGAAATGTTTTTATACCCGAGACAAGTTCCATGACGATCATGATAGGCTGCTTCTGTACGGCGATCCCGATGAGGCGCACTATGTTCGGGTGCTGGTACTGCTTCAGTATCCGGCCTTCCTGTAAAAACGTGCGCTTCTGCTCCTCGGGCAAAGCAACTCGGCAAGTCTTCACTGCTACTTCTTGCCCTGTTGTCTTTAGACGCGCTTTGTATACGTCGCCGAAGTTACCCTGCAAATTATTTTATGTACTTTTATAGAATAGAATATTAATTAAAACGGATTTTTAACTTAACGATACGGCTAATTAAATTAAATAATATTTAATCTAGAAAAAGAACTGCTCAGTAAAAGCAGCACAGCAGTACAGCACGTTGCGATTTTCAGACTTTTTCCGTCCTTTTGCAGTTTCTCCATCTTCGAACCATACTGTGTTCCCAGTACCTACTTTGGGAATCATACATAATTATATTTTATGCTAACTCTACTGAGCGGGTTGAGACCCTGGCTCTAGAAGCGTACCTACGTCCGATTATGTCAAATTGAAGCAAGGTCGCTTATTTAGCTTTCTGTTATCATCCCTGCAGGAACCGTAGAAACTTACTCGTCCAGTCTTGTCTAGCATAAACACCTGGGCGTCGTTGAGCTTCGAGGTCTAACATCTCATGGTACAACACAGTGGCGCGTCATCCAACCTGTAGCAATCTTAGGTATCTGAGGCATCAAGCGTTGTCTAGCAAAAGCAAGTAATTTATTTTTGACATCCTATTGTCCTTGAACCAGTAGCGTTTTGGGTACCCATTGCTCTTTGATCCTATATTATCCGTGGAAGCTTACCCGTCCGATCTTGTCGAGCAGTAGCACGTCGTCGTTGTTGAGTTCCCAGGTCTCGCGCGGCACGGCGCGGCGCAGCAGAGCACCCGAGCGCGCCGTCACGGGCACGCCGCTCGCGCGCTGCCACGCGATCAGCTCGGCTACGGACGGGAACGCTGCGCCTTCGAACCTGTAGTGGCCCTGGAAGGTGGAATTTGATTGTTTTAATGCTCTCAACGTCTTGTCTTTGGGGCCTTTTGATTGACAGTTAAAGGGAACAATGAAGTTGTTTATTTGCACTCGAATATGAACGATGATTCAAGTGGCAAAATATGGTAAAACTTTTCTTGATCTCTGTTAATGTTGTTTCCAAGACGCCACAAAGGCTTTGGCAAAGTTTCCGCCAACTTGCTGACAGATCCAAGTATTAGTAGGTACTCCGGCGTAAGACTTGCACCGACAGAATCCTATCAAGCTGAAACAAGAGGTGGCATAATGCTCACCTCAGGCGTGGTCTGCACGATGAAGTGTTTGTGCTGCCCCCAGCAGACGGAGAGCACGAGCTGGCGCGCGTGGTTGCGCGTGGTCTCGCGCACGAGGTAGTCTCCGTCGGCGCGCAGCAGGCGCACCACCTCCTCGCGCGGCAGCACGCCGTGGAACCACTCCTGCTCCACCAGCGTGCGCTCCGTCTCGCTCACGCTTACCTATACCACACGTAACGTAAGTTAAACAAACATTATGACAGAAGTGTTATGTACTCGTACCTACCACAACTTGCTCTCGGTCACGCTCACATTTACCTACATCACAGGTAAGGTGAGTAAAGCGAGGCAAAATATACATTATACCGAAGGAGTTCTTTTATGGCATCGGCATTGATTTTTCTTGTGGAGATGCTTGTACTTGCTACTTTTTTTGTGGAAATGTCTGTACGCCACGAGGCAACGATCAATTTCGATTCGATAGCCAATAGGGGATCACAAAAAGAATGTAACTAGTCAGCAAGCGCTGGAGAATAGTTAATGATAACTAGGTATCTGCATGTGATTTGGTTTTTCAAGAAAAGCTACGCTCTTGTTCATCTGAATCACGAGCTACGAGTACCTAAGTAAAAAAGTTCCAGGTTCAGAATGCAGATTCCATCGATATCACAAACAGTCGTAATCGTTAACTTGTCTTCCAAGTAGGAGATATCTTAATCCATTTGATAATATAGTAAGATTTAGTAAGTGCAGTTAGAGAAATCATAAATCATACAAAACTCTACGACAACTTAGCGTTCCACAACATTACGCCAATTAGAAAGATCACATGCACACACGTAAACTTACATAATTATTAACTAATCACAACACACGTAAAGCCGCAACATACGTATTCCTGTTCAAGTTCAAGTTGCAGCTGTTTGAGACGCTTCTTCCTTCGGGGAATCACGTACGGAGGAGGCAAGTCGGCGTGTGTTATGTACATGGCGAAAGGATCCATATTTCCCTTCGCAAAAAGTCTTAAAAATCCACCGCGCACATGATCTCACTTTATTATCTTTTTATTTCACCGCTGGAGGGAAATATCACAAAAAACAGGATGAACTCGACGTAAATCTCGCGACCGAAGCGTACACAGACGTGGCGTAAACACCGACACATTTCTGGAACGGCCCAAGCGGCGTCACCTTGATTTTGAATTTGAGTTTTAGAAGAAGCCGGTGCTATTTTAATTTTATATGAAAGCTTATTCCCGTCAGAAGTTCGTGCGATGCGGTGACGCCGGCACTTGCGCTAAAATTAGCCCTGACACGTTCTGAATGACGCCGAGTTCTAACGATAAACTGTGCCGTACAGTGCCACGTGGTTAGAACTTCATGCGAGGGTCATGCCATGCGTGCGTGGGATTCGATCTATGGTTAGCGGCACTCACCACACTGTTAGAATAACTACTGAGAGCGACGGGGCTCTTCCTCCTTTTCTTGAACAGGGTTTTATGCTGCACACGACATTTGACATATACATCCATACGTTTACGCAAGCGTCGCTTCAAGACTCTGATCCGTTTGTTTCGGAGAGTCAGCGTTACCGAGTCGGTGGGGCCGACGCTGCTGCTGCGGTAGGTCTTGGGAGGCAAGGCCGGGCTCGACGGCGCCGACTTGCGGCGGAACGGCCGCGTGAAGAATCTGAAGAACGGCTTCGGAGGAATAACCGAATGGAGGTGTAACCGCAGCGCATCCATGGACGCTTTCGAACCAATCGACGACCGATCCTGATAATGGATTACAGTTTTCATTTCGTCATCGATTCCGTTGCACCAAAGATCACACGTCGCTAATTTAGAATTGGGGGCGTTAATTAGACTCAATTGGTGTAATGAAATAATTGAGTTGTCCCCATTTCCCCGTACGTACCTGGTGGTCGGGCGAGCTTCCGTCGAGGCTGTCGACTCCAACGGTTTCGTTGGAGAGATCGGGACAGCCGCTGGGAGCCTCTTCGCATCCGAGCTCCGCCAGCGCCGATCGGATCATCTCGGCTTGTTTGGCACATTTCCTTTCTGCTACCCGCAGCTCTAGGAGTTTGATCGGTTCTGATGTTGTTACTGGTATCGGTGGCGGTGAATGCCTGGTAGAAAATTACGAAAATAGTTTGGTTGCATTACATCGATTGTATCAGGATACACCGGATAGGTATATAGTAAACTTGTGTATGCTAGAAAGTTCATTTGTTGAAAATTAGTCATTTATAACTAACTTTAATACAAGCTGAGCAATATAAGTAATATTGAGTTAACACTCAATAATAATTTTTGCTAACTTAACAGTTAGCAAAAAGTAAACTGAAATGAATGTTCTTGATTTCTCCTAAATACTAAAAAGCAAAATTGTGGAGTTGCTGTGCTCATTCCCGGCAGACTTTTCGGAACCGTTCAATAAACAAGCATCAACAAAAACGAAGAATAAATTAGCCGCAAGCGATGATTTTACCTATAATGACTCACGGTTGTGGTTTTTAAGAGGAAATAAATTAAGAAATAAAGAAATTATTTGCGTAAGCATTGTTTACTACTGAAATCTGAGTCTACTCTGCGAAGATGACTATTTGACCTCGTAAGTACAATGGTATACGCTGTGTTTGAATTAAGCTTCCTCATAAGGATTACTGTCACATTATATGTACCTATGTCATCAAAATAAACAAATTGCATTGCCAAAAAACAATAATTACAAGATATGTAGTAAATATTAATATATATACCTACATTACATGCTAGGTGATCCTAGAAAAATAATCTAAATCTGTAGGTAAATAAAAATTGAATTTAGTAGCTTCTCATATTTGACAAATCATGTTTGTCTTTATACAACGATCTTAGGATATCGTTGCGCTCTGCCTAGACAAAATCACATTCTAATTTACTTAGCGAATTTGTTAAACGGATAAATTCGAACATGTATGGAATTAACATTAGTCATGTATTTCACGTAGTTATGAAGACGATTTATTTTTGATCATTTGGTTAGGATTTTGTATTTTAATAAGCGAACAACAATCAGTGATCCTATGCTCAATGTTGAAGGTTTTGTATGGCAGATCTAAACTTCATTATCATAATCCACAGCTTTCTTTATCCCACTGCTGGGTATGGGTATAGGCCCTCTCTACTGTGCCATCTGCCTCGATTCTGTGCCAACTGCCCTTTGATCTAAACTTACACAAAATTAAACTGCCCATTTGATTGCGATCTATTAAACAATGAACGCAACGCTTTAAATTCCGTTACGTTTGAAAAAGTCTTCAAAGAGCACATTGTCCAGCCATGGCCCCTGGTTATTCCAATTACACAGGTAATCCAGTGGCTTACCTGTCGATCCCGTTAACTCCATTCGCGACCCCTGTGTTATTGTTCTTACAGACGCCATTCCCTATTATTTCTGGACCCTGCAACGCCGTTTGTTTTTCCCTGTTGTCTTGTAGCGTTGACTCCAACTCTGCAAGGCAAAAATGTTCTATAAGTAGATTTATCTTTACTTGCTGAATTTTAATAATATATGTAGAGGAAAATTATTTTAGTATAAACTGTTAAAATTGCTAATTAATTGACATAGATTTCAGACAGACAGATTCATTTTACAGTAAAACCACAGAATTTGTTTTAAATATTGTAGACAAAGAAATGTCTTCCAAAAACAAGACACTGATTAATCGCTTAACAATAGATACTGAGGCCATGCGTATATTAGTGGTTAAAAGTAACATTACAAACAAAAATAACATTGTCATTGATGTATGTACCTACCTAATACATAGAATAGTGTAGCACCTAGTGGATTACAAAGGCTAGCGTCAATAGGATATATATTCAAATGATGATGAACAATATCCAAATAGTAATAATAATAGTTTATTTGTTCCAAAAAGACGCTTAATAGAGAATTATGTTCTTTAAAGGCAATTTAAAACACGTTGAAGAAAATGTTACAGAGAAATTAATTTAATATGCGACTAATTTAACAAAGCCCGTTTTTATAATCAAAATATGTGATTGGTCGCAGCCGCACCTGCGCCCGTAGCTGTTTGGGGCAAGCATGTTATAACACCGTTGTGTTTTTCTTTGAGCCACACGACGACGGTGAGTTAGTTAGGCTACAGCTTACCGCTCGTGTCTTCCACTAAGCTCTCATCAAACACGAATGTCAACGGTATTCTAGTTACGTTATTTTGACTTGTTTTTCGTTGCAACTTACCGATGAGCTTTTCCTTCAGCCACTCGACGGTGAGGTTGTCCACGGTGAGCTGGTTGGGCTGCAGCTTGCCGCTCGTGTCTTCCACCAGGCTCTCGTCGAACGTGAACGTGACTGGCGTCGACGGGGGTGATCTGTTGAGGCCACATTACTTTTTACTTGATTACTAACAGGTTCAGCTGTGGCGTTTACTTTATTGAAGTGAAACTTTTAATGCAACTTCCAACAAGGTTGCGTTAAACGTTTAACGCTACCATGGAGGGGGTATGAAAGCACTGTTGCGTCGAAGTTTAACTTATTTCGCGCGGAGGGACTCCTCTTCACGGTTTTTCTACCGACTTCAAAAATGGAGGAGGTTTTTTTTGTTGGACTTTGTTTGGAGGACTTTGTTTTGTTGTGCCATTTTTGGCGAAATAATATTATTTTCGTAATAAAGTTCCAAAGATGCTGACGGGCCTCATGATAGTAGATCTGTGGGGGTATGACTATGGATAATTTTCCAATTATCAATAGTCATACCCCACAGATCTACTATATAACATTAGACAGTGCACTTGTAACGTCAATAGCAGGTATTTCACCTACTATTGTGCACTGGTAACGTCAATAGTAGGTAACTAGAATACCAGTGCACTGCCTAATGTTCAGTGTCCTGCCTGTTCATAATTTTCTTGAAGCGTTTATTCGTAGCACCACATTCCGCAGATGCATGGCCAAAACAGTTCGTAATTTTGGTTACTTCTGAGTTTGCGAAGCGTAGAGAAATGTAGAGTTTTAATTTTCAACTCAGACAAATGTTACTTTTCTTTCCATAGATTAAAAATACTAAAGTAGGACTTCCTTCAAGTGTCACTATTCTTTCCTCCTACGTAACTCTTCAAACAAATATTAATCACAAAAGTTTTGTTTCCTAATGTGAGTAATTTTTAGAATTAGCTTCCCTAAACACAAGCTACTTTTGTGATTATCCTCCTTGCAAGAGGAAAATACTGTGTGAATCGAACTTGCACGGAGAACAAAATTGAAATACTTCGACTCAATAACGAGAAAAGATGTAGGTATTGTTTTTCGTGAATCGGAGTCTGTTTGTAATTATGATGTATCGTATAAACTTTTAAACTTTTCCGCTCTCCACTTAACTAGTTTTCCTTAATAGAAAACATAGGAAACTGCTTTAATAAAACTGATTGACTAGATTTATTGAAGCACTATAAAAAAATATTTTGTGATACTTGCTTTATAATTATCACCTCGTAATCCTGATTTTCCATAAGAACCATAGAGACCATTATATTATAGGTACTCACATAAACCATATTATAAAGAAAGTACTTACTTGTACTTTTCTATAAATTCTTTGTACTCGTCCTGTGGCCTTAAATTCTGGACTGTGGTTTCGATTTTGGTTTGGATTTCTCTAAATTTTTCTGTACTGAAGTCTCCTCGTTGCACCACCTCGAGAAGAATGCCTTTCCTGAAAACAATAACTAGGTATGAATAAATCAAATGTTTTAAATTACAGAAATATTGTGGTACCATAAATGTCAGTACCTATGAGAAGCAAACAAGAATAAGAATAGCGTTTATTGCATCACTAAGTACAAAGTAAACGAAACCAATAAAAGAGATAACGCAAAAATATATCGTGCTTAGGCTATTACCTTGTACAGTATTCAATTATTTGATTTATTTGTTTTGGAAAATGATTTTCCTGTTGCTTTCTTTCACAACAATCTTTATTTAAAGGAATTTCATATTTTCGGATCTTATTATCTTTTGACATTGCTTGTAAAATATGGCGGCGGCTTTAAATAAAAATCAAATTAGAAAATATGAAATTCAAATTAAGCATTCAATGCGGTTGTTTACTCTGCTCTTACTTTTACTTTACTCTCTGTTTTATTCACCATAATATTTTAATGGATTTTTTTAACTACTGCACACAGTCTGGTCCCTGTAACAAACCTCAGATGGTTTGATCGTCCACATCTGAGTAATTAGGCACAGGAAGAAGGCATTCTTGTAGGTCAGGAGTATCTCACATGAGGTTATAATAAAATTCTTTTTAATGATATCTAAAGAAACTTTCCATTCAAATGATTTACAAACAAGCAGGTAAATAAATACATTTTAAAAAAGCAACAGATCTTCAATCTAGGTATGAAAACTCTTTGCAGAACTTGAGAATTTAAAAATAAGAGAAAAAAAAAAGAACAGAGTGAATTTGACGAGAGGACTGACAGCGGGGACTTCACTTGAGAAAAATTAAAGGAAAATGTTGGAATATTTCATTTTTTAAGATATTTTTAGTTTTGTACCGCAAGATTCAGAGAAAGGAAGAGCAGAGAAGAGTTTACTAACTAGGAGAATTTTGTTCCTGGTCTAAAAAGTGGAAGTTGGAAGAAAGTTGTTTTCGATCGAAGGACGAGGATGTTCCTAGAGGATTTGGTTTCGTATAATCGTATCACCTTTTAAATAGATATGTCATAGTAGGTATAGAATTGTTCAGCAGATGATGTTCCTGCGAGTCGGCCAGATCAGTACTGCATTGAACTTTTGTATGATTTACTGTTGTATTAATGTACAAATGGACATCAGATGAAAAGAGGAGGTCTATCATATGGAGATGGGCCTATATCCGCCTTACTGAAACGATGCGGTATGGAGGATTCTCACACGTATCTATTCTTTTATGAGTATGAACGAGTTGCTTACGACGCTACGCTACACCACAGAAACAAGGCAATATTATCTACTCTGACCTGTTGCGGGTTGATAAATACGCATACATCTTCAGGTTCCTATGGCGGTCTTGCATAAGTTGACTTACGATGTTTCCTACTCTATAGAAGTACTCGTATGTTACTGACGAAACTATCCTTCATTGAGCATTTACTCACGAGTAGAAGATAGAAGCTTCTAACTCTCGCCCTTTATGATTCTATGTATGAATTACAAATGTTTTAATTATTTGTCTTTTTCAGCTTCGACTATATGTGAACATGAAATCTTAAAGATATGTAATCCAAGCGGATTGAGAATACAATTCCCTGACTGACATGACTACCTATTACTTGCGAAGGACAGAATGTTCATAAATAAATTGTACTTTTTTTATGTTTTGAGGATCGCAGAGTCGACTGTTGCTATACCACATTATTGCTACATCTCATTAATTAAATACTGGCCGTAAGTGCTACTTGATCAATGCTGTATTTTCATTAGTGTGCAGAACTCTTGAAGCCAGATAGAGCTTGGGCCAGTGTTTCTCATTTCCGAAATGGAGGGATAACCCGTGTCCGTATTAAGAGTGTAAATTCTGATCACTTTGAAATAAAGCTATTGATAGCTTATTGATTTTAATATTATTTTATAAGGCAAAGTCGATTCTCGAACCTTTATCTATAGTAATCTTGGAGCTTTTCTTGAGAACACTCTGGATTTCATGCAAGTTTTATGATTTTCTCGACTTTATGAAGTGATGTAGATAAGATGACTGACACACTCGCGACTCCTGGTTTTCTTTCCTGCTTTCTTTTCCCAGGATGGCGTTAGATTTACGAAAGCAGAGTAGAGTCATTTTCATGGTTTTCAGCTCTCTCGAGCGCCATGACTAAATAATCAGAGATAAACATAAAATAAAATAAATCTCTGATACCTAAATAAAATTGAATAAATTTAAAATATTAGAACTAATTGTCAGAAATAAATTAATACTATTCTTTCTGGCATTCCAATCTTTTATTATATTCGTAGTTTGATAATAATATTAGTTCAATAATAGAGTTTCTTTGTTCTAATGTACAATTTAATGGAATTTCCTTCTCATCTCGTGTCTAATATTTTCTTAAGCAACTAAATTAATATTTTATACCTAGCTTTGTTGAAGCTTATTTACGTTATACACAAATATTCTAAATTAACACCATCTATAACAGAGAAGCTCTAGAATTATTATTTCTAAATAGCTCTTGAGCCATTAGTTAGGTACTGCATTTCACTCTTAGATTAGTAATATACTTGCAGGATCATAGAAACTCAAAATAGGTAAAACATAGGGTTTTCGTTCTGAACTTAGGTAATCTATTAGGCAGGTATTTCGAATCACCTTTACCTAGGGTTTATGCGGTCTATAACGCAGGGTCTATCACAAGACGAACACTGGCCAATCTAACGTACAAGTAGGTAAGTAAATTAGATAATTAGGATAGGAATCTCACAGCAGAAAACAAATAAAGCAGACGGCGCTAGGTGAGAATTATTTCGTTGTGAACTTCAGAAGTTCAAAAATGTTAGTATTCATATTCCTTATTATTTATCAATACAATTAATAAACTGTGATCTTATTGAATATCTGTATCAATATTTAATGTATTATTAATATTTTAGAATATTTCTTTCATGAGGTTCAATTTATAATTTGTTCACAATTAGGTGGAATCAGGACGCATAGCTAGTTTGACATAGGCTAGGATTCATTGAAGGCAAATGAAGTTTCTTCAATCATTTTACCTGACTTTTTATTTAGGCAGGTTTCATAAAATAGTTTCTACTTTTCTTAGGTTTATTGATGAGGTTTATTAGGCAGGCTTGGCTAGGTTTGTTACAATTGGTTTCGCGACCAGGATCGTTACAATTTGTTGGCCGCGACCAGGATTAGCAATAGAAACGATTCGTTTTATCATAAAAATAGGTTTAAAATATTTTCGTGGTAATATAATATAGTCGGAATTCATAAATATTAGATTTTTTAGTTTAACTTTGTTTAGGGAAGTCAATTCAGGTATATATTATAGGACTGTGTTCAGTAGTCAGACTATTTGAACACAATTTGTTGCTGTGAAATGGAGACGATGGTGATTCGAAATTTATAGGTTAGTGATAACTAGGGTTACGTAATAATTTCAATCGCGAGTTCATTAGACATGCTACCGAATATCTCATAAATTTTCAGGTTAATTATTATCTTAGGGTATTAATAGATTAAAACGTTGGGGGGTGGTTTGTTTTATAAAAAGACTGCAAACAATAGCAAGCATTCTGTACCATGGGTAATTATTTCGTTCAGGTTACAAAAATAAGGGGTCTAGCCAAGGATCATTCGTCACTCATGTAATGTGTTTGTAGTAAATATGGTATAGTAGTTTAGTGTTTATAATGTAATTGATTGCTCCATGTATAAGTATAGCTTGAATAATTGTAGATAGTAAATATTTTCAATTTATAATAAAAGATGTGATTAGTAATTATACATACAAAGCAAAGGATATTGTTAATTTTATAAAATAGGAAAGTCAGGGAGTTGATTCGGTTATATAATTTTATTGCAAACTAGAAAACCGAGGGTAAAAGTATACTTAACAATTTATCGACTTTGTAAATCAAAGTAATAAAATGTGAAATATTTTTCATTGATAGAGATTTGTTTTAGTGGGTTACGGAATGACTTTAATTTTTGGACATTTGTATTATACTACTTTTACCACAGGAAGTTAGCAAGTAGATCAATTTAATAATTCAATCTAGCAATCAGGCTGAACTAAATTCCATATAAATTGCATACAGGAAAATTTGAGATGAGAATATGTTATAAAATAAACATAGGGTTAATGTGTAGTTGCATTAATTGGGATTGCATAAATATTTAGAGGTATATTTCTCTTACTGAATTATTGAATTATTATTATTATTATTTAACTGAATTATTATTACAAAATGATACGGCTGTTAATTAATTTTACTTAAATAAGATAATTTGTCAGATTAGTATCTGGAAAGGTGTAAAGAAGAGAAGTTTTATTTAATTGTTTAAATAAGTAGAGTAAAATGGGACTACTAAACAGGGGTTTGTTTCACCAAATAATCGGTCAGTTAATGAAAAAAAAAAAGAAAACAACTGGGCTTAGTAAATAAAATCAATCAAATAAACTAAGACTCAGTAATACAACATGAATTCTAAAAAAAAAGTAGTATTTAGAGTGAATAGGTCTTCTAGGATCTTCTAGCTCAGTAAGCTTCATCTGCTTTCGCAAAGTTGTTTATCATCAGGAAAGTTGGTGGTCAAACGCAGGCTTTTCGCAATTTAAAAAAAAGGGATGAAAGAGTTGAGCAAATAAAAGGTAGATTTATAAATTAAAGCAAGGAAATTCTAGTCGGGAGGGTGGAACATTTGCTCAATCTTTTCATATAGTAGGTAAACCTTATTATTATCAGTTATAATCAATATAAACACGGGGTAGCTAAATATTCAGCGATTATTCAAAGTCTAAATAATCAGGTAAAATAGAATAGTTAATGCACTTAAAGTGAGTAAAGTAAGCTGGGTTTTAAATGGTCTATCATCAATCAAATCAACTCTTGTTGTTAACGTATCTTTTACTGATTAGTTATTTACTAAACGGGTTAAAACATAGCTGTGAGGATATTTGATTTAAGATATGTCAGTGTAAGCTAAAGTAAGTAAATGTAACGCAATAACATAGATTTAAATTTGTTTTGTTGTTAGAAGTGAGCAATGATACTGAAAACTAAACTAAATAAATCAATAAATAGTTCTCTTTATCTCAAATTAAATTAAAATTCAGTTGTATACTTTTGCTAGATTTTTAGGAATCAACTACATCAAGATAAGAGAACTGAATATAATTAGGAAATAAAAATATCATTTTATTCAAAAAAAAAAGCCTTGCAAAATAAAAATCAAGTTCAAGTAAAATTGGGAAATTGATTTCAAATGTTCATTAAAGAATTCAAAGATGATTTGCTGGTTTGAAGGAAGTAGAGTATAAGCTTGATAGTTTGGCTGAACTTATGTTTCAAAGATTTATTCAATTTCAAAAATTATACGCGTGGAGATATGCCGGGATTCAAGAAGGTTGAACTCTCATGGCCAAGCAATGCCGCGCCAGGAATTGGTTTCTCTAACCATATGGAAGAGATCCTTTCCACTAGAAGAGTGTAAAATTTACTTACTTGAAAACTTGGGCATATTGACACATTATTATCTAATTCAATTAAAACAATTTGGAAAATTAATTTTCTTTGGTGAACATTTTGACATTTAATTTTATTTGCACATTGTTAAAATAAATGAGAATACGTGAGAGTTTCTTAGGTAAATAAATGCAAGTAGGAAAATAAGCACGAGGCTGAATATTTACAAAAAAAAAACAGGTTAAAATTTTGATTAAAAATTTAACCGAGGTTCAAATAATAATTAACCTCCAACTTATTCATATTTTAGTAAGGATAGTGAGGTAGAAGTTTATTACTAGGGTGTGGACGAATTTTTAATATTTTGCTATGGGGTATAAAGGGGAATGTGTAAATATTGGCTCGCTTTGAGTTCAAAAGGTGATGCTACGTCGTGAAGTTGGCGTGAAGATAGTGAAAGGCGTTTTGCGAGAATTAGGGATGACAAATAGTAAAAAAGAATATTGTTACGAATATGACTGACATTGACTAACAAAATTAAATCAGTACAAGAGGAACTAAACGATAATAGCATTGCTGGGATTTAAAGCGGTTTGTCAGGGTTCGAGTTTTGGCAATCACTTGAACAAATAGATCTTTATGAAGGAGTGTGGTGTTAGGAGTAGGCCAGCAGGCATTCCATCAACATAAGTTGATTTCATAAGGATCTTTTACTCTACAAGGTAGGAAACTCTGAATTGATATACTGCACATGCTCCAATTTATAGATAATTGAATTTTAACTGTTCACTCTTGGCGGGACATTGATGCCATGCGGAATTATTTTTCTTTTTCAGGGACAATTCGTGTAGTTTGGAAGGGGTATGTTGGGAAAATCTCCGAACGGAAGATTGGTTCGCTGAGACTACTCAACATGCGACCATTCAGGTCGGTTCTACCTCAAAACAGAATTCCCTTACGAGGGCTCCGTTTCTGTCACCGAACCAGAACTTCCTTGCAGATTATAACAATTTAGTGGGGAAGGCGATTTTTCTTCATGGTAGATATGTAATCAAACTGAGAGTAGGAGGTTTTATGACGATTATCTGTAGACTGGTTTAAAAACATTTTCGCATATTGTAATAGGGATACATTCACGTTAGAAACATATAATTTTATTGTTGGAACTCGAATTTTGATAAATACAATTATGCACTTGATTAAATTTAAAGTTATTATATTTTTTTTAGGAAAATTTACTTCGATTTAGATGTTTACCAACATCTTTTCATCTGCGAAAATTTTGGGGGGTGCTGTAACAAACCTCAGATGGTTTGATCGTCCACATCTGAGTAATTAGGCACAGGAAGAAGGCATTCTTGTAGGTCAGGAGTATCTCACATGAGGTTATAATTCTTTTTAATGATATCTAAAGAAACTTTCCATTCAAATGATTTACAAACAAGCAGGTAAATAAATACATTTTAAAAAAGCAACAGATCTTCAATCTAGGTATGAAAACTCTTTGCAGAACTTGAGAATTTAAAAATAAGAGAAAAAAAAAGAACAGAGTGAATTTGACGAGAGGACTGACAGCGGGGACTTCACTTGAGAAAAATTAAAGGAAAATGTTGGAATATTTCATTTTTTAAGATATTTTTAGTTTTGTACCGCAAGATTCAGAGAAAGGAAGAGCAGAGAAGAGTTTACTAACTAGGAGAATTTTGTTCCTGGTCTAAAAAGTGGAAGTTGGAAGAAAGTTGTTTTCGATCGAAGGACGAGGATGTTCCTAGAGGATTTGGTTTCGTATAATCGTATCACCTTTTAAATAGATATGTCATAGTAGGTATAGAATTGTTCAGCAGATGATGTTCCTGCGAGTCGGCCAGATCAGTACTGCATTGAACTTTTGTATGATTTACTGTTGTATTAATGTACAAATGGACATCAGATGAAAAGAGGAGGTCTATCATATGGAGATGGGCCTATATCCGCCTTACTGAAACGATGCGGTATGGAGGATTCTCACACGTATCTATTCTTTTATGAGTATGAACGAGTTGCTTACGACGCTACGCTACACCACAGAAACAAGGCAATATTATCTACTCTGACCTGTTGCGGGTTGATAAATACGCATACATCTTCAGGTTCCTATGGCGGTCTTGCATAAGTTGACTTACGATGTTTCCTACTCTATAGAAGTACTCGTATGTTACTGACGAAACTATCCTTCATTGAGCATTTACTCACGAGTAGAAGATAGAAGCTTCTAACTCTCGCCCTTTATGATTCTATGTATGAATTACAAATGTTTTAATTATTTGTCTTTTTCAGCTTCGACTATATGTGAACATGAAATCTTAAAGATATGTAATCCAAGCGGATTGAGAATACAATTCCCTGACTGACATGACTACCTATTACTTGCGAAGGACAGAATGTTCATAAATAAATTGTACTTTTTTTATGTTTTGAGGATCGCAGAGTCGACTGTTGCTATACCACATTATTGCTACATCTCATTAATTAAATACTGGCCGTAAGTGCTACTTGATCAATGCTGTATTTTCATTAGTGTGCAGAACTCTTGAAGCCAGATAGAGCTTGGGCCAGTGTTTCTCATTTCCGAAATGGAGGGATAACCCGTGTCCGTATTAAGAGTGTAAATTCTGATCACTTTGAAATAAAGCTATTGATAGCTTATTGATTTTAATATTATTTTATAAGGCAAAGTCGATTCTCGAACCTTTATCTATAGTAATCTTGGAGCTTTTCTTGAGAACACTCTGGATTTCATGCAAGTTTTATGATTTTCTCGACTTTATGAAGTGATGTAGATAAGATGACTGACACACTCGCGACTCCTGGTTTTCTTTCCTGCTTTCTTTTCCCAGGATGGCGTTAGATTTACGAAAGCAGAGTAGAGTCATTTTCATGGTTTTCAGCTCTCTCGAGCGCCATGACTAAATAATCAGAGATAAACATAAAATAAAATAAATCTCTGATACCTAAATAAAATTGAATAAATTTAAAATATTAGAACTAATTGTCAGAAATAAATTAATACTATTCTTTCTGGCATTCCAATCTTTTATTATATTCGTAGTTTGATAATAATATTAGTTCAATAATAGAGTTTCTTTGTTCTAATGTACAATTTAATGGAATTTCCTTCTCATCTCGTGTCTAATATTTTCTTAAGCAACTAAATTAATATTTTATACCTAGCTTTGTTGAAGCTTATTTACGTTATACACAAATATTCTAAATTAACACCATCTATAACAGAGAAGCTCTAGAATTATTATTTCTAAATAGCTCTTGAGCCATTAGTTAGGTACTGCATTTCACTCTTAGATTAGTAATATACTTGCAGGATCATAGAAACTCAAAATAGGTAAAACATAGGGTTTTCGTTCTGAACTTAGGTAATCTATTAGGCAGGTATTTCGAATCACCTTTACCTAGGGTTTATGCGGTCTATAACGCAGGGTCTATCACAAGACGAACACTGGCCAATCTAACGTACAAGTAGGTAAGTAAATTAGATAATTAGGATAGGAATCTCACAGCAGAAAACAAATAAAGCAGACGGCGCTAGGTGAGAATTATTTCGTTGTGAACTTCAGAAGTTCAAAAATGTTAGTATTCATATTCCTTATTATTTATCAATACAATTAATAAACTGTGATCTTATTGAATATCTGTATCAATATTTAATGTATTATTAATATTTTAGAATATTTCTTTCATGAGGTTCAATTTATAATTTGTTCACAATTAGGTGGAATCAGGACGCATAGCTAGTTTGACATAGGCTAGGATTCATTGAAGGCAAATGAAGTTTCTTCAATCATTTTACCTGACTTTTTATTTAGGCAGGTTTCATAAAATAGTTTCTACTTTTCTTAGGTTTATTGATGAGGTTTATTAGGCAGGCTTGGCTAGGTTTGTTACAATTGGTTTCGCGACCAGGATCGTTACATCCCACTTTGCAAGATCTTTAGTAAAGCAATAGCGCTCCTGGTCGCGAACTCTTTCATTATCAAATTATAGTTTTGGTTATTACACAAGTGCCCAAAAAGATGTTCACAGGTGAGAACTTTCGTTACTGTACTTTTAAATAACAATGCTTCACATTTTTATTAAATAGTTAGGCTCCCTGTATCGCGGATGTCACTTTATTTTATTCACTTTTGGTTACATTGTAACAGTACCTAACTAGAGATAGGGTAAGTTAATTCTCCTCCTTTCCGGTTTGAAGGACCTCTAGTGGAGATGTCCACTCATGTCCATCAGTGGTCCTTCAAACCGTTTCATCTGGTCGTGATCCGCATGCGTCGAGAGATTGGATAAGTTTACTCTCCTTTTCTTTTCTCAAATCACCACATAATGTTAATGATCCTTTTAGCCGGATGTCCACTCATGATCTGCATGCGACGTGTTGTCAATGGAACCACAGATTTCTTTTCGCATATTCAAGTAATATCGACCACCGGGTCACCTTGTTCGCCACATTTGTAGACACCATGGGAAACATGTCTGCCAAAGTTGACGACATGTTAGCTGAAAGTCTAACAGCGCAGCGGACGAATTTAAGTTGTGAATGTCTTTTAGAAGTTTCCGCCGAGAGAAGTTTGTGATAAACATGGGCCAAGGGGCCAACCTAAGGGTGGGCTTTGCCTACCATAAAAACTTATTTGCCCAACCCAGAAAACATGGAAGTCAATACATTCTAATTTTCTGGGGTGGTTTTGTCTACCCCAAGAATGTAGCGCCAATGGTGGTCAACACTATGCAGCACTGTGACAACAGTTGTCAGTGATGCTGCTAGCAGCGCGGCCGTGCGCAGCGCGCGCTCGCACTCCGTTGCCTCGGCCAGCAGCAGCACGTGCTCGTTGGGAACAAGTGACTCACCACGAAGAGGCGGTGGCCTCTCCCTGCCGCCGCTGCTGGTCCAGCAGCGCGGGCAGCGCGGCCGTACGCAGCGCGCGCTCGCACTCCGTGGCCTCGGCCAGCAGCAGCACGTATTCATTATGCGCTCGGTGCAGCCGCCGGCATGCCTTGCCGTACTTGTCGCGCGTCTCGTCCAGCTTCCTGCCGCCTCTACTCGTTGGACCTGGAATAGATACAGAAACGTCAACTTACAACTACTTTTTAATGTAAAGCTGCATATTTGATAATTTACTGAAATGGTATTGTCTACATCTATACATCGTCTTCAATAGCTTTACAAAGCGAACTATTTTGTTTTTTTTTGTTTGTTTCCAATAGGTTCTTTAATTATAGGACCTATGGAAAATTCAATTTGTATTAATGAGTAAGTACCTAAGTACCTAACAAACGGTGCCGGGAACGGTCAGCTAGGAATTGATAAAAACTATGTGTTTTCACAATGGCAAATACTTATTTGAATAGAAGTTGGCTCTGAAGGTTTTCACAAAAATATTTTATAGCTACGAGTACCTTACCTCGAGAATATTATAATCGGCCAAGTGCGAGTCGGACTCGCGCCCGAAGGGTTCCGTACCGTATGCAAACCCTGTTTAATATATTTTATTATAATTTAATTGTTTATTTTAGAAGGGAATATTTAATTAAATATTCTGTTAATATTTCAAGCATCTACCCGTCACCGTTATTAACGAGAGAAAACGGCTAAAAAGTCTGGTTTGTTGTATGGGAGCCCCCCTTCAGTATTTTTTTTTCTGTTTTTAGTACTTATTTGTTGTTATAGCGGCAAGTTTTTTTTTTATACTGACAGACACACAGACAGGCGGACAGCGGAGTCTTAGTAATAGAGTCCCGTTTTTACCTTTTGGGTACGGCACCCTGAAAAGCAAAGAGCAAAAGCATGCGAGAAAAAGCTAATCTAAAATATCTAAAAGCCGATTTCTGTAAAATTTAAATGGGACCCATTCTTCGGAAGACGGAAGAAATCGGTTTTTCCGGACTTTACCGGCTTTACAGAAACCTCGGGAGTAGGTATACCCTTTAGAACTAAAAAAGATTTTTTCGATTCGGTTCACAATTGGCGAAATTATCGAAGAACAAAAAGAATACATACAGACGAACACAGAACCTCCTACTTTTTGGAAGTCGGTTAAAAAGGTATGCATTCATGTTTGGAATTGGATCCGTTTCGGTAGGTACATCGAAACGAAGCACTCAATAGCTTACACATTACCTACACAAATACTCGTGTTTACCACATAAGTTGTGCAACGATGGAACGTGTTTTTTTTTCAGTCTGCTACATTTTAGGCACAGGGAATAGTGAAGGTAAGCTACCTTCACTTAGGTACTTTTAATCAGGGTACTTTACAATCCAAAAAATATTTTTAAAAGCTTTTACTTAAAAAAATTACAACATTTAACTTTCGAGATTCATTTGGGATATGCTAGGCTACATTCTATCTGCTGGCTATACCTAATAAAGCTAGCCTCACTTTTTTATTTTGAGACTGAAACTCTAAACCCTATTGAATTTCTGAATTTCCTTCAGCTCGTTCGCCTGATCTGGTACCCATTCAAACATGCTATGCTATGTGGTACGACGTTCACGATGTGGTAGGCAGCTACCACATCGTGAAGCGTGAAGCATCTTTAATTTCGGAAGTCTAATTCCCTAGGCATGCTTAGTAGAATTTCTTAAAACTTACACTTACATTTAAGGTAGTTCTCCTCGAACTTTGTCCTCATCTGTTTGTACGATTCGAGACATTTTTGGTATTCGCTCTGCTTCCTCGTAACTTCTTCAGATAACTGGAAAGAATGAAAAACTTCATTAAAATTTGACCGAAAGAAATAAAATGATTGATTCTTTCGGCAATTCATCATATTTTTTATCACAGGACATTGTATTTGTGACTCAAAGTTCAACCGTTACAAAAAACATTGAAGCTTACAAAATACCGACAAAATTCTAAATTGCAATACAAAAAACGGTAAAAGAGTGAACCCTTCGCATGGCAAAATACGATTCGATGCATATTCATCATCAACAAATGTTAATGCAAAATTGCAGAAGATACATTCATCTTGCGTGCGTACGTAGGTAAGTAATTTATATCGTGAAATGTATCGACCTATGGCAAAGGAAAACAGATTCAGCCGAACAATAAATTAACAAGGCTGGTTCACCGTGCGAGTTACGAGTATTGATAAAACATAAGTTTTTAACAATTTCAATTTTGCTACAACTAGCAAGAGCTTTGGCGAAATCAGCTACAAATTATAATTGGTTATATTGAAATACCTAATCATGAGCATAGCAACAAATCACGCAGCGAAAATATTAAAAACATGTTATCCTTACATAGTATAAAATAAAGTCGCTATTTTTTGTCTGTATGCTTAAATCTTTAAAACTACGCAACGGATTTTGATGCGGTTTTTTTAAATAGATATGTAGAGTGATTCAAGCGGAAGGTTTATATGTATAATACACCTGTGCGAAGCCGGGGCGGGTCGATTTGTTTGAGTACATAAAGCAAAAATTACATTTCCATAGTTTAATCAGTCGTTGCTAATGTTTTTAATTAATTATCCGTTTAAATTAGGAGCCTCTACAGAGCATTTCAAAACTAAATATCCCTCACAGATGGTAGTCCTAGATAACAAAAATAATGTCTATTATTGTAAACTTTGCTTTACAATAATGACCTACGCAGTACCTACGCACGTGTGGGATTAAATAATAATCAACGTAACCATTCTGCAAACACATCAGTTGTAAAAACACGTCTATCTTTATAGGAGCTAAAATCCTATGATGGAAGTGGAACTGATTTTTTGAATGTGTTCTCGATGTTCTCGTTTACTCAGAAGCTTAGAACGTTGCTATTATTTATTATCTAATGAACTATTTCTTAGTTTCGTGAAATAGATCAGAACACAGTAACTTACGTATTAAATTCATATCAAAAATTGAACGCCATAATTAGTAGATACCTATTTATCTTGCAACGGAAGATAGATAAGGTGTACGGTCTATAAATATCCTCCTTTATATGAGTTATACGTACCTATCTATAAAACAGAAGTGAAATTGATATCATTTTTGTGAAATCAAGCACAGAAACTGGGTGAAGCATCCGCAAACTGATATAGGAAAGTTTCCCACGATCATCTGCTGATGCATCGTGATAATTGAATGAAGATTTAATGACACCTAGCGTTGCACCTGGCCCACTTTGTTCAGTGTTTACACTAGCTAAGCTACCTCAAATTACGATATCTTATGTAGTTATTACAAGTGTCGATTTACTGTTCCGGTAGATAATTTTTTTGAAAAATCTCGCTTGTATTTCTGTTAGATACAGTAAAAATAGTGTTACTTATATAGTAAACAAAAGCAGATGAATGCTTAACATTAAATAAGAACTCTTGGAAAATGTGGAAACTCGGAAAGGTGTTACCTACACGTCCTGCCTGAGAAATTACAATAATAGGTACCCACAATTCGTTCTCCAATTTAGTTTTTCATATAAATTAATTCAAATTTTACTGTTGTTGTTTTTCTAATCAATTAGTATAGTCTTTATGAAATGGGTTATTTTTTAAACATTTTTTAGAAAATTGAATTTATTTATCCCATCTGTAGAAGCTTAGACTCGCCACTATGTACGCTGCTATAAATTGCAAAATAGCTAGCATCTTCTGTTTACTAAGGTTTCCTCTAAATCCTACGTCATCTATTTATCAACAGAATGGTGTAGAGAAAACTGGGTGTCGAGACTCATACCTAAATATTTACATCATTTGAATAATTTATTTAACTACGCCTACAACATTTTGACAAATATGTACTGCGTGGCGTAATAGCAAACAAAGCACGAACTATATGAAATTATCACGCTCGGATAATAAAACAAAATGTAATAACATAGTTTTTATACTCATCAGTAAAGATAAAAATACAAAACAACTTAGGCACCGGAGCATTCGATTTGTCGATGTCGACGCTGCAAAATGTGAAGGATCGGAAATAATCTACATTGCAACGCAGTATTCTAGGTTAGACGGTTTTAAGATATTTCATGTGTAATTGTTAAAAAATAAACAATTACATCATTTAATGATTACCTTTGTTTGTAACTCTACCAAAAATGTACCTAAAAAAATGTCTAGCCATGACACGAAAGACAACTTCGATAGAGCTAAATGCTAATGTGGAAGCAATATTAACATAGGTACCTAATACAGTAACAAAAACTGTACTGTGCTGTATCAGCCTTTTTAATACTTAGTCCACTGCAGGACCCACTAAGAGCCCACGCTGACCCAGTGCGGGTTGGTGGATTCACACACGCCCTCGAATTTCTTATACGGACGTATGCAGGTTGCCTCACGATGTTTTCTTTCACCGTTGGTGTGAAATTCCGTACATAAATTACAAAGAACTCATTGATACGGGACCGGGATTTGAACCCACGACCTCTCGATTATAAGGTGGGTGTCATTGGTGTCATTACGACTAGACCACCAAGGCTTCCAAATCACTAAGTTCCAAGTCACAAAAACCATTAAGATTTAATTATAATTTTGGACAAGAACTGTAGGTAGGTACACCTAATTACAATTAGTGTACTTAATTATTACATACCACCCTGTCCTAACTCTCTGGACCTACTGTACTTTACCAAAATGGTTATCCTTTTTGTTTAGATCTTCTCTTCTTTTCTTCTTTAATATCTTTTTTTTCAAACGTTAAATAACAAAGATACACAGATTGTTATTATTAAAATATGGTAGGAACAATAAAAGCCTACGAACGTTACATTTTATTCACATCTTGAGCATGAGTCAGAAGTGTAGTCGATTAAAGGTGAATCAGGAACACATTAGCTCCAGTTTTGGTTTTTACCACTTAAACTGTTTTTACTATTAAATTAATACATAATGGTAAAAACCAACTATGTATTGACCATTTGATAATCATTTGTATACGTAATAGCTCACTAGTTATTTGTAAGTAAGTGTCGGATAATAATTCAAGGTAACTTTCAATGTAGGTACCTACTTGAACTCTAATAAGAGGAAAACTATATAATGAGCCCGCATGCAATGCTCTCTCGTAAAAGCTGTTTTTCAAGCTAAACCCGATGATGGTATGGGTAGGCAGGCATGGCATGCATAACGTACCTATAAGGAAAACGTTTGTGTTGTACTACTATATAGGCACAAGGTACGTGTCTTATTTTTCATTCATACTTGTATCGTAAACAATAATGAGCTACAAAACTTGAGCATTGAAAAATTTCAACACACAGCAGAGGAAGTGAAAGCAATTCTATAAAAATAATAACAATATTGGATGCATCAAATTACAGCCAGTGAAAATTTATTCTGCCATTAAAATAGATGAATATCAGATTCACAGACTTCAATTTAGTATGTTAGGAATTAGTATCATTTAACTAGACTAATAAACGTTACTAATTTTTTTTATGTTGACGCGAAAGGAGCGGTATTATGTATTATAATGTACTTAGCATAAATAAATAAAAGGATCGTAAGGCGAAGCCCTCAAGTACAGAGCCCTGTGGTAAACCGCTAACAACTCTCGGTTCATTGACATGACCGACCACTCTCCCTTTTGTTATATTCTCTAGTTTATCCATTTCGATAAACCTTTAAGCCGTGTAGGTACTACGGAAACTTAGGTGCCATTATCGTTGGTCTTAAATAGAAGCAGCTTCACGGAAATCCTAGAGATACTCGTAACACTATCAAAAGCTTTACCAAGTTCAACATGGGTAATATTATTAGCCTATTGGGTAACAAATTGCGCGTATAGCTACTGATTTAAAATTTTAACAACAGACAATGGATCGTTTGTCCAAATAGACAAAATATTAAGTTCAGTTGCCTCCATAAGTCACGTGTTTAGCATTCAATTTACTACTAATTTTTACAAATTGTATGTCTTTGTAAAGTTATTGTTTTTTGTAACACGTTTAATTACTAGTAATAACAGTGAATAGAGAAAGTTTTCAACATCGGAATTGTGTAACGCTAAACGTAGTAAATAGTGATGGAATAGCAACAACTGACTATCATGGAAAGATTTCTTAAACAAAAGCAGAAAGTAACAATGTCGCTTATGAAAATTACGGAAGGAGACAAAATAACGGTATAGCCAAGAACGGTGTTTACAATTTACATGCCACATTTTTATGTAGGCCGCCGCATAGTTCAAGAAAAATAAACGCAAATCTGTGTCTTTGAAACCGTTTTGTGGGGAGGAATGTAAAAATTACAAAATCAGTAGGTATTATGTATTATAATGTACTTAGAATAATTTATAAATTACAATTACGGTGTTACTAAGACACTAAAATGATTTTTAAAAAAATCCAATCAAATCCCAATCGCCGTTGATTGCATTGCGCAAAATTGTCATTTACAAAATGTATGTACGAGTATGTACCTATTTCGAGGATCGACTTCGATACACCGATACGTCACGTTTTGAAATAAATATTGTTACGCAGTAGGCCACGCCGTTAGTAACTATTTATTAATCTGTGGCCGCGCGCGGTACGACGGCTAGTTGTTTACACTTAACCGCGAGATTTATGGTTTTATGACTCAGGCGGCACCGGCCTTTGTATCGCGTCTATTGTTTGTTGTTTGTTAGATTTTTTTGTGGTGATTTCGTAATAATTAGGAACAATAGGGTTTCTCGAACTTTACACTTGTTTACTTTGTCAGTCACAATGGCACCGAATATTCTACAGATTTCTAGAGAACCCTTATTCCGATATAAATAGGGCGATGGTTTTCGTTTGTGGCAGTTATCGCGTTTATCCCGAAGCGAAAGCATCTCGTGTTCAAGTGCAGTACCAGTGATTGTGAAGTGACTAGTTGTGTGAATATTCGTGCCAGTGTGAAGTGTTGTGCGAACCAATTGTGTCGTGTGTACTGTGATTTTGTGCAATAAAGTGCAAAGTGAATAATCGGCGTTTTAACTGATTATCCAAGAACCCATCTCGTAACATTTGGTGTCAGAAGTGGGATAATTGAAAATGCCGGTAACACCATACGACGAAGAGACGCCGCGCACACGGAGTCAACGCCGACAGGAGGAAGCGCGCCGACAAGAGGAGCAAGAGCGCCGCCGGGAGGAGGTCGACCAACGACGCTTCGGAAACGATTCGCTGTTAATGGAAGCCAGCGAGTCCGAGGCAACCAACGACGACCCCAGGCACTCGGAAGCACCTGCTGTGGCACCTGCAACGGCACCAGCGGTTCCTGCGGCATTTGATATGGCGGCATTGATGTCAATGATGCAGTCTATGACTCGTCAGCTAGAAGACAAATTAGACCGCAACAGAGAAGAACAGGCTCGCCAAAAAGAAGAACTGCTTTCAAGCTTACAGACGACTTTGGGCAAAGAGATAAAAGAGGTCAAGGACACGGTCGATCAGCACGACGCCAGCATAAAGGAGCACAACAAAAAAATTGAGGATCATGAATCTCGCATCTTCGAGGCGGAAACGCAAATTGCTGACGTTAGGAGGACCTTGAATGTTATCAAGTCTGGAAGTGGAACCGCTGTATCTACAACCTGCTTGCCAGCCTCACAGAAGATCAAAGTGACGCCTTTCGACGGGACATCGTCATGGTCAGCCTACAAAATTCAATTCGACGCCGCCGTTCAGACTAATGGATGGAACAAGGACCAAGCCAAGAACGCCCTCATCATGAGCCTTCGCGACGAAGCCCTGAGTATTCTTGATGCCGTGGGCAAGGAAGTGACCTACGATAAATTAATGGAAATGTTGGAGAGTCGCTATGGTGATGAGCACCTGGAGCGTGTGTACAGAGCGCAGTTAAAGAACAGGGTGCAACGTCGCAACGAAAGTCTTCAGCAGTGGGCTGTCGAAGTGGAGAAACTGTTCCGGAAGGCTTATCAGTCAGCACCGTTACCCAACGACGAGCATCTAGTGGAAGCGTTTTCTAACGGGATAGCAGACTTCGAAGTTAGAACTGCAGTGAAACTTGGGCATCATAAAACCCTAAAGGAAGCTTTGGCCCAAGCCTTGGAAGTGGAAGCTGTACGAAATCCAGCGAGAGATGTTCAACACATAAAGGAAGTTAAAGAAGCGTCACATCGTACGAGGTTTGGTCCAAGATGCTACAACTGTGAAGAGAGAGGCCATTTATGGCAGAATTGCCCAAAGCCATGCCGAACCAGGGACGATCGACTATTGGAAGAACGGAAGGATCGCGAGGCAACGCATTCACTATGGAGGAATAAACGACCTGCTGAAGAAAGCGGAAAATGGCGAGTGTTATCCGGGCCAGAAAAGCCAAAGATTTTGATCTCACAAGCTCACGATGGGAACAGCTTGATCATCAATGGTGCCATCAATGGAACTTCTTGCAAGCTGACATTGGATACAGGAGCTTCTCGCACTGTCATCAGTTCCCGACTGTCTAAGCGCTTTCTTCCGAACTTCGAAAGCTGCAAAACAGTTCAACTTCTGACAGCGACCGGTCAGCACATATCCGTCCGAGGAGAGAAGCTGGTGGAGTTAAAGCTGGGTGAGAAAACTTTTCGACACAAGGTCATCGTGGCTGACATAGTTGACGATTGCATTCTGGGTCTTGACTTCATGCGAGAGCATCATTGTGAGATTGACGTTAACCAAGGAATCTTGAAGTGTGGAAGAGAAGAAATCTTCATGGAAGGCGCCATATCAGGAAAGGTTTATTGTCTGCAGAGAACAGTCCTTCCACCTAGATCGGAAACAATTGTGGCAATTAGATTACCGCCGAAGTTGGAACATCAACGACGATGTGTGTTAATAGAACCATTGGAAGGTGATCAACCATGGTTATTGGCCCGAACTCTGGTGAGGACTACTAATACTGCTGTAGTGCGTGTGCTCAACACAAGTAACGAGGAACAACTCATCAAAGGAGGAACCCCAATTGGTACTTGTGAAGAAGTAGACTGGATGCGCAGATGCCATGAACAACCAAAGGAGAAATACAACTGTGCTGGGAGTTACACAGTGTCAACGCTATTGGAAGATTCCCGTGAAGACCTGTCCGAAAAAGAACTTCTGATGGCAAAGAAGATGCTGCAGCGCTACTCCGACATATTTGCTCTCGATGATGCTGTCAACGGGAAGACTGGATTAGTGAAGCACACAATAAATACAGGAAGCGTGTCACCGATTCGACAGCGGCCAAGAAGGATACCAGTGGCTCGAGAAAAAGAAGTTGAGTCAATGATCGAAGACATGGCACGCAATGGTGTGATAGAACCTTCATCCAGTCCGTGGTGTTCGCCAGTGGTTCTAGTGAAAAAGAAGGATGGCAGTATGCGGTTCTGCGTTGATTATCGACGACTCAACGACGTAACGAAGAAAGACAGCTATCCTTTGCCGAGGATTGATGACACGTTAGATACACTGACAGGTATGAAGTGGTTCACTACGCTGGACTTAAAGAGCGGATACTGGCAAGTGGAAATAGATCCTAAAGATAAAGAGAAGACCGCATTTTCGACGGGAAAAGGCCTGTGGCAATTCAACGTGATGCCGTTTGGATTGTGCAACGCGCCCGCTACGTTCGAAAGACTAATGGAGTTAGTGCTCGCGGGACTGATTGGAGATGCATGCCTAGTCTATTTGGACGACATCATAATTGTGGGAAAAACCTTCGAAGACCATCTGCAAAACCTGGAACGAGTATTGACTAAGATTCGCGCAGCCAATCTCAAGCTGAGTCCGAAGAAATGTTCCTTCTTCAAGAGGCAAGTGAATTTCCTGGGACATGTGATTTCCGAAGCTGGCGTACAGACGGATCCAGGAAAAGTCAGTGCTGTCAAGGATTGGCCTGTGCCAAAAGACAAGACGGAAGTTAGAGCATTCTTGGGTTTATGCTCCTACTACAGGCGATTCGTGAAGAACTTTGCTGACATAGCCAAGCCGTTGCATAGACTGACTGAGGAAAAACGACCCTTCCTCTGGGATGAAAATTGCGACGCAGCTTTTCAAGAGCTAAAGAAGCGACTTTGTAATACGCCTATTCTTTGCTTCCCGGACACAGAGAACGAGTTCGTCGTGGACACTGACGCCAGCAACACCGGCATTGGAGGAGTACTGTCACAAAGGAAAGGAGACCAAGAAGTGGTGATTGCGTATTTCAGCAAATCCCTATCCAAGCCGGAAAGGAACTACTGTGTGACTAGAAAAGAGGTACTTGCAGTGGTGAAGACATTGCGACATTTTAGCAAGTACCTGCTCGGGCGAAAATTCCATCTGAGGACCGACCACGCTGCTCTTAAATGGCTACTACAGTTTAAGGATCCCGAAGGCCAAGTGGCAAGATGGATTGAGCAACTACAAGAGTTTCACTTCACCACGGAGCATCGCAGTGGAAAATCTCATGGCAACGCGGACGCACTGTCAAGAAGGCCATGCTCAGAGGACTGCAAGCATTGCTCAAGACACGAGTCGAAAGATTTAGTGCCCGTCAGAATGCTCAAAGCTGACATCGGTGACGAATGGAAAGAAACCCTTCAGGTTGCACAAGAAGAAGACGCCGACATCAAGCCGATTCTTGAATGGATGGAATCAGATGCCCCTAAGCCAGACTGGAGTGCTATTGCTTCAATGAGTGTTACGACAAAGAGCTATTGGGCGCAATGGGATAGTCTGGTGCTTCGGGAGGGAGTACTTTGTCGAAAATGGGAAAATGCTCGTGGCAATCAGTGCCATCTCCAAATGGTTGTACCTAGAGCAAAGATACCTGAAGTTTTGAAGCTGTACCACGAAGGGTTTTCGGGAGGACATCTGGGTGTGAAACGGACACTCTTGAAAATTCGAGAAAGGTTTTACTGGATCAACTGCAGAGATGACGTAGAAGACTGGGTACGGAAATGTACGAGCTGTGCATCAGTGAAAGGTCCGCATACCCGCAGCAGAGGAGCATTAAAGCTATATAATGTTGGAGCACCATGGGAGCGAATCGCACTGGATGTGGCCGGACCATTTCCTGTGAGTGAAAGTGGCAACAAGTACTTCCTTGTCGTCATGGATTACTTCACCAAGTGGCCGGAAGTCTTCGCAATTCCGAACCAAGAGGCATCGACGATAGCAGACAAATTGGTGCATGAAGTATTCTGTCGATTTGGAGTACCATTGGAAATCCACAGTGACCAAGGAAGAAATTTTGAATCTCAGCTGTTTCAAGAGACGTGCCGGTTAATGGGTGCACACAAAACAAGGACAACGTCTTACCACCCGCAATCAGATGGAATGGTGGAGCGATTCAACCAAACTCTGGAGAGGTACCTGGCAAAAGTAGTCGGAAGCAAACAACGGGATTGGGACAAGCATATCCAGCCATTTTTGTTGTCATACCGAAGTGCTGTTCATGAGAGCACAAATGTCACTCCCGCTTTTGCCAATTTTGGACGTGAATTACGGCTACCAGCCGACTTAATAACTGGCATTCCACCGGATTCTCCACAACCCATAACTGAGTACGCCAGTGACCTCCGGAACAAGATGAACGACATCTATGAGCACATTAGAGAGCATGGCCAGCAAGCATCTGAAAGAATGAAGACTCGATACGACAGAAGGGCTAACAATCCTGGGTTCGAGGAAGGCTCGATGGTATGGCTGCACAATCCCATACGCAGCAAAGGAAAGTCTCCAAAGCTACAAGCCAAATGGGATGGACCGTACCGAGTGGTGACCAAGATCAACGACGTGACGTTCCGCATACAGAAAGGACCTCGAGGTGCCCCCAAAATAGTTCACGTGGATCGATTGGCGCGATATCACGGATGCAACGATGCTCGGGACGAGCATGTCTTGGGAGGAGGTGGTGTTACGCAGTAGGCCACGCCGTTAGTAACTATTTATTAATCTGTGGCCGCGCGCGGTACGACGGCTAGTTGTTTACACTTAACCGCGAGATTTATGGTTTTATGACTCAGGCGGCACCGGCCTTTGTATCGCGTCTATTGTTTGTTGTTTGTTAGATTTTTTTGTGGTGATTTCGTAATAATTAGGAACAATAGGGTTTCTCGAACTTTACACTTGTTTACTTTGTCAGTCACAATGGCACCGAATATTCTACAGATTTCTAGAGAACCCTTATTCCGATATAAATAGGGCGATGGTTTTCGTTTGTGGCAGTTATCGCGTTTATCCCGAAGCGAAAGCATCTCGTGTTCAAGTGCAGTACCAGTGATTGTGAAGTGACTAGTTGTGTGAATATTCGTGCCAGTGTGAAGTGTTGTGCGAACCAATTGTGTCGTGTGTACTGTGATTTTGTGCAATAAAGTGCAAAGTGAATAATCGGCGTTTTAACTGATTATCCAAGAACCCATCTCGTAACAATATTTTATTTACATCATTCCGTACATGATGTATACGAGTATTATTCATCATTTACAACTGTATTTAGCCTTGCTCAGCAAGAGTGCAATGAGCTTGCTCGATGAGCTGCTGAGACACTGCTGAGAGATCTTGAATAATAAAATATTATTTTCGAACTCTAGATACGAGTAATGGCGGGAACTGCAGTGGTAGTGGTTGTACGTATAGCCGTTTGATCGAGATATCACACGAGATAATTGCACCAGCTCTATTAATCATCAGAGACAAGTCAATGAACCAAAATAAGGACTTTGACTTCATACTGACCATTAAAAGACAAATCTACGTGTTATGCATATGGTATCGACAAACATTTAAAGTGTACTGCCGCCAAGACTAGATTAAGGCTGTTTGTAAAGTATAATGAAAAACTCGTCTTAAAAATGATTCTCTAATATTCTATCAAGCTATTTGTGAATGTCAAGCCACACAAACAATATGGTTCAGTAAAAAAGCATCACATTAGCTCACTAGAATAGTACGTTAATTCATTAAGCTTCCAGGAAACATCGACAAATTGTTGACGGCAGCCGTGAGAAAGTAACCAATATAAGCTTACGACTGACTGGGTATAGCTTCCAAATTTATGGCTTTTTGTGCCATCGATCATTCTTTCCCGCGTTACAAGTCGTTATGAAATATTGTGGCAAAAGCAAATCTACCAGTCCAGAGATCGCATCAACGAAACTCTTTGACGGTGCCGCTGACGAAGAGAAAGCGTTTTTCGTGGAAACGACCATACCGTTTGCTTTGAGACAATTTTTTACACTGTTAAGTGCTCTATAAGACAACGTAGTCACTAACGAGTAAGAAGTTATAAATAAAGAAGTAGCTGGTACCGAAATCTTGTTAAAGAATTTTGCATTCTAAATTGTACAAATTCCTGACAAGTAAAGTTTAAGGTCAAACATTTTTGATCTTATGTAGAACGAAATATAACCACCGGTAGTTATAATGACTATTTTGGTAGTAGGTACCTTGGGACAAGCCGAAGAAAATGCGTAGGTATAAAGAATGAATATTTTTAATTGGTTATCGACTATGAGTCACTGAAACCTTTACACAGACAGAAGCAAGAGCTTGTGAAGTATATTGAGAATTCTCACATGTATTTCAAAGGAATAAGGCTTACACGGTCGACATCCTTCTGCAATGCGTTATGGTAAGTTGTAGAACACGTTCTTGCATAGGTACGAAGGGATATGGTGGAATGGTCCTGGAGCGAGTGGCGTGGCGCATAATGATGTTTTGAACGTGGAATTATGCACAGGAATTATTATTGCTGCCATTCACGTATATAACAAATATGTAGGTACATGTAAATAGGCATAGAAACTTTATGCCCAGTGGGTTTTTGGTATTATAATTATTTTGCTTTTATTAAGAGAGATATGATTTTCATCTGCAGCAAAACAAACTAAAAATTTCAATTAGTACTAAATTAAACAAAATATTTAATTAATTTATACTAACCTAGGCAATAGTTAATAACGCTCAAGTGTAAATCAACATTTTTCGTATATTTATGTACCTACATCCACGGGTTAGACACTTGCAAAACTCGTTTGACGCGATGCCGTGAGAACTATGCTCAATCTCGTATTTCTACTATCTACGAACACTTGTGCACGGCTTTCTAGGACTGAACGAATTGAAATGTCAACTTGTGTGAGCAATTTCTTAATATCATCATGAACATTACCGATACCGGTTAGTGTTGCTATGGCTATTATACATTTATCAGACTCCTGCTTTGCTAGCTGTTTCTCTACCAATTTCTCAATTTTATTTATTTTTGAAACGAAACCATAACATGAGCTTAGAAAACATTTTGCTGTTATCAAATTATCCTTTGACTTTGAGGTACTAACTTTCTATACTTTTGCTTTCCAAGATACCTACCTACTGAAGAATACTTCATAGAAGTTTATCCACCCAAGTAGCGACATACCTGTCAGTAGCAAAGTTGCAATAAACGAACCGAGAGACCTGTGAGCGATGCAAGGTGCGGCCCTGCGCTTTCACCAGCCAGCCGGTCGCCAGTCAGAGGTACCTACGCACGTGCAAGCTGGCTGATCAACTTGACGACTATTAGCCCTGACGTCTACATTGATACGACAGACTGATGACCGATGGAGTGAAGTGTTGAAAATCACGTACCGATAAGCGCAGCGTAAAACATCCTCTCATAAGGCGGTCAAATGACCTAGGTAATTAAAACCGCAGGATCGCGCTGGATTATGCAAGATTTTACAAGGGAAAAATAGTGAAAATGATTTTTAATTTATAGTGCTTCCCTAGGTTTATTTCAAAGAGTTCATTTCAAAAATTTTAAAGTCATGCGTTCACGACAGATTTTTGAAACGTTTATCACAAAGAACGGTATTAAGAAAGTGGATAACTTTACCAATAACTCTTGATATTGGAAAACAGACTGGCTTTCCATTATTTTTATCGACTTTCTCCATTACCACGGCATTCGTAACCGAGTTAATAGCCGGAGGAACAATGGGTTCATTCATCGGGAGCGGGGGTCATTCACTACCTCCCTTCGCCGCAGGGTATAGCCTCTTTCCCACGGGCTGCATGCCAATTACCATCACCTCTATTATAAGCAGGTACATTTTTGTTGCAATTTCCAGAGGGACTCATTCTGGTTTTGTGATTTTCATAATTCTGTCCTATGCAAGAGCAAGTAAGTTCGTATGGGCCTGGTATCAAAGTTATAATCCGCCTGAAGGCCTCTAAGATGGCTTAAGTCCTACCCTACCTATGTAAAGGAGAACTATTATTTTAAGTTATTTGTGTAAAATTAAGTTTCTCATGTCAATCATGTTATTTTACCAATTCTAAACGGGAATGCAAACGGTACTTCTAATTAGTTTTTTTTTGTAAAATTAGAGTAGATCAAATTAATATATTGTTGGTGTGGTGGCAGCTTCTATTGGGAACTTTAGTTCTCAAGCTTTAGCTTCACTATTCAATTTTTAATGTAGGTATGCGAATGTTTAGTAACATAACCATTGTCTTAGCCTAAATAAATAAATTTATTATTCTGCGTCAGAAGCTCATTACGTCTAATAAAGTAGAGTAGTTTGTCATTATTGTTCTCGTTCATTTTATTGTAGAGCAAACAGATATTTCCTATGACGAATCAAAATTGTCGCGATCTACGCAGACGTAAAGTAAGAAACAAAGATTGACGTATCCATGAAACACTAAATAATATAATTATTGCTCGCAAAATTTGGGTGCGGTACATAGAACTTAAATCTATTATTTTCTTTCTTTAGTGGTTCTCCGGTTGCTTCCACAGATTAGAGAAAAGGGTTCTCCAAAGATGGTTATGAAGCTAGGAATACCCCTCCCGTAAAGGTGTTCAATATGAAAATGTAGCTTAGTTACACATAAAAAGTTTATTTATAAAAATACTTCTATTTACCGTTGTTTATATATTTACTTTTTGAATATTTTACGCATAACTGTGAATGTGTTGTGAGTGTGAAGCGTTACTTTACGATGCACAGGACATTTCCTACCATAACAGCCTACTTGTTCAGAAGATGTAAACAAAATACAGTAAGGATCCATAATAACCTCAATGTCGAGGACATTGACACACGACATGCCTACACGTTCGCAGCGGGTCCTAATGCGAACGCACTACCAGGGGCCCTTTGTTACAACTTAGGTGGTCTACACTACAACAAATTACAATGTCTGCGTATTTACATCTTCGATTTCTTGTGAATAAATTAGCCATCTTAATATTTACGACTCTACTAAGTATCATTATGAGAATTAGATTAGATGATATTAGATGCTACTAATAAGAAAAGAGAAGATTCTTCTCGCACTTGTCTATAAGTCAAGTCTAAAAGTCAAGAATTCAAGATGTAAGAGAACGATTCGACGACGTCAAACCCATCGTAGGTCATGTGTGGATGAGATTAGCCCAATATAGGGAACAATGCCACAAGAGAGAAGAAGCCTATACTCAAAACAATGATGATGATGATGAAAATAATGGTTCTTATGAAATTGATGTTGAAACTACGCACGCGATAACAATAGATTTAGAAAATCGTAAAATTAAACAACGCATGATAGTGAAATTGAAACAACAGCATAATGTGCAAGTCAAAAACCAAGCTTGCATCAAGAAACTGATGACATCAATTTCACATAGAACATTAATTTGTATCTTGTTGTAAACTTATCAGTTAAACATTATTATCAAACTTCACATCCTCCAGTGACTTAATAGAAATAACAAAGATAGATAAATATAATTTAAGTAGGTACATGAGTATGTAAACGAGAGAGTTCTCGGTATCGCACGGGCGCTACCAAACGCCTGTATTTACCCAGCTAAGCAAACTTCATGTTATCGGTAAACCACTACAGGAAGACACTTCAAATAGTAAAATTAATGACAAAGATCAATGTATAAATGTTAATTTAAAGAACACTCGAGGCTCTGATTAAAATGGTTTTGCTGTATCAAAGTCTGATGACGATATTCCGCCAAGCAAAGAGAAATAAAATAATGTTGTTCGGTCGGTTTACGGCTCAGAACTAGGTCGATGTTCTCCTCTATAAGCCTGCACTTGTACACATAAGTACTGCTATTGTTTACTTATCTTTTCCTACAATAACGGAAATAACGTAAACATTTTATAACTGATACAAATAATAAGTTATTACGCAGGTTCACTTATGTTTGACTTTTTCAAAAAAATCATAGTAAAATCAATTGCCAAGCCTTCGTGAAACCTTCAAACAAATTATAATAGCATTCGCAGAAGATCGCGATAAGGCTTTTTAAAGCGATAAACAAAAAGATACCTCTATGATCATTTAGCTATTACAACTATATAACTGATAAATTAAACAGAAATACATAATGTATCAATAAACTTTTAAATAACTTTAAAAGCTAAAGAAACACCGGCGATTGGCACCGTTGACAACATATTAAACATTATTGGTTCAATGGTTGACAATCTTTATGATTGGATACAATCTGATATTAACACAGACTACATTACTCACACATACAAATCGTATCCGCTTGAAAATTAGTTTATGCCGACTGCTCATTCCTATAATTTACTATAGGGCAGATTCATTGAATAAGCTCGAAGTTTAACGCTTTAAAAGTTTTAGTATCAGGGGCATATAAATCTCGCTAATTTAAAATGTCACGCTCCCAAGAATCGTTACAATTATATCTGTAGATGCGTCATTCAGTTATAATGTTGCGGCATGTCTCCAAACTAGTTCGCCCGCGATGTTACTAACGTCGCTCAATTTTTCCAATTTATCATTTTCGCCAGTCTGCGACTACAATACAATGACACGAAAGAATGATTTATTGATGTCAGTGGTATAGACATTGTAACAACGAAAAATGTGTTACTTTATGTACGTCAAATAACGGACACTGAGGTGACGATTTCCCAGCAGATATCCAATCATAAAAGAAAAAAAAATATTCTAGCATTTCACGGATGTTTTTATAAAACCATGTTACGCAAATGAAATGTTAATGCTCTAAAATTTGCCTATTAATAACGATGACCACAAATGATAATTTAACTCTTGGCACTAAACGTAATCTATCCAAGCATCTCATCGATGAATTTTATATTTATAACAGACGAAATGTGTTTCAGCGTTGTAGACTCTCTCTAGACTCTCTTCATAATATGAATACGTAATTACAAATCACTAAAAATCGGCCAAGTACGAGTCGGACTCGCGCACGAAGGGTTCCGTACCGTATAGGAGCCCATTTCCTCTTGCCGTTATTTATATCGAGCAAAAAACTCCTAAAAATCACGTTTGTTGTATATGACCCCCCCTTAAATATTTATTTTATTCAGTTTTTAGTATTTGGTTGTTATAGCGGCAACGGAAATACATCATCTGTGAAAATTTCATCTGCCTAGCTATAATGGTTTATAAGATACAGCCCGGTGACAGACAGACAGACGGACATCGAAGTCTTAGTAATAGGGTCCCGTTTTTACCCTTTGAGTACGGAACCCTAAAAAATGATAATATCAAAGTTAGTACTTAATTGCGATAGTTCATAAAAAGATTAACTCTTGAAAATACAGCAAGCGTTGATAATAATATTTCTCGGTGAGAAAGCGACGGGTGGTCTTGCGATTCTACCGCCCGAGAACCATACCGGCTGATGTTTCTAGTCGTAAATACAGGCGCGATAAGTATCGGGAGTGAAGCCACCGATGGGTGGTCGACGCGAAATTCGGCAGAGCAGCCCGAGAGGACCGGTTCTGAGAAGGCTCGACGGCGGCGGCGGCTGCTATTGTGTCTGCCCTGCGCCACACGCGCTTCATTACCGTCCCGGAGCCTGCCCTCCACCCCCACCTCCCCTCCTCGCCTCAAGTGCCCAGCAGAGCAGGCGCCAACACCATCAGCTCGTTATGTTACACGGCTCGCTACTACTGATGGTGATAATAATGTCTCGCACGTTTATTCAGTCGCCTTTTATATGAGACAACTGGACAAGACGATGAAGAGATGTGATGTATGTGAGTCGCAAACTTATACAATAAATGTGTGCTGTGATGATAAGATAATAAAAGACTAGATTTTGCCCGCGGCTTCGCCCGCATGATATTTCGAGGCCCTACTTTACCACCCTTATAAAGGAGGTGGAACAAAAAAATGATTTGACATTTCTTGGAGCGCACGCTAGAATAGCTCGCAGATGGCAGATTTTTTCCTACTTACTTACCTAACACTTATTGTTATAATATGGAAAATTTACGCAATATCTTTATAATTTACAGCCTATGTGTTATTCTGATATATAAGCTATATAATTGCAAAGTTTCATCTCAATCCGTTCAGTAGTTTTTGCGTGAAAGAGTAACAAACATCCATCCATCCATCCTTACAAACTTTCACGTTTATAATATTAGTAGGATAGTGGATAGAATACCTAGATGATTTTAGAATAGTATAAATTGGAACAGGAAAATACGATTGATTTGTATGCGTAAAATTATCAGTGCGTATGTAAAATTAAAATACATATCTCTAAGCTCGGAAATCACCTATCAACATAACAGGTTGTTACAACCGGTCGATGGTATGATCTTTATAAAACATTCAACCTTCGTCACAACTTAGTTATTAAAAAAAACAGCGTTTGAAACGGCAAACAGTGCCGCCTAACCAATAGTCACAATAGACGAAGAATAATATCGTCCACCTAATCTCTTTTTCGTTAGCAGCGCGCCATATTTCATTCTGGCAGCCATTGTCAATAAAACCGAGGTCAGAGGCAAATAGGAGAAAAGAACGATCACACTCTTGTTTTCTTTTTCGAGCACTCAAACAAAATAAACTACAGCGCACGGTTGCTTGAACGCGCCGCCTTTTAAAATTCGAATTTCTAATATCTTTTTTCTTTCCCATCTTTTCATTAATATATTACGTTGGACGCTGGCTGTCAATTTCGTTTTTTTCTGTAGAGTTTGAAGGTACCTGATGTCCAACGTGTCAGTGTGGGAGCTTATTGTAATAAGTCGTGTGAAATACCATAAAACATTGTTAATTGTTAACGGTTCAAAATTGATGTTAAATTGAATAGGCTATTTTTAGTATGTACTCTGTAACAAGTATCTACATCAAGTTAACTACCTACTCAGTTTAATATCGTGTTGCTGTCTCTCTTCAAAACCTGTTATTTGTTGACTTCGGTTATTATTCGAATGCAGATTCAATACCACATTTTGTATGATATCATTACTGAAACAAAAACAGTTGGTGATGCCAAATGTGCTCTTCCTCGTTGTTTATCTGATTCCTGTTATAATATAATTTAGCGTAAAATATTACAAATGATAAAAGCTATGACGACTGTAATATAAAATTACGAATGATCTCAGTGACAACATCGATCTACATATAAAGACTGTAGCTAAGAAGAGAATCGTCTTGACTGAGAGCAATTAGACGATGGCAATCTGGAAGGAAATTGCCAATTGACCTCCCAGTTGAACTCTGAATTATAACTTGGTTGGTATTCACAGTCTATGCAACAACCTCCATGGAGTACTGTTAGTCGATAAGAGCTATAGGTATGAATACCTAGGTAGCATGTTCTTTCCGTTGCTATAATAAACTTTCGTGTGAACTTTGGACATCACAAGCAGCATTCTTAGCAATGTTTTAGCTGTCGTTTACAGAAATCGGACGCTCATTACCAACAGCTCCGAGAACTGGGTCGTAAAACTCATTAACCATTTAATCCACCTTTCCTCTTTAATGTCGTTGAAACAAAATGTTCTACTTCCACATTTACTAAAATTAATTCAAAGTCTTGCACCGGCACTCTCTCATGGCCTAGATTACAGCAAAACATAAAATTATATCACGAGAACCGTAACAAAAATTCACAACATTTGTACTGTTGCATCATTCTCAACAATGGCAGTTACACTAAGATTAGCATATTAGCATGATGAATTTAACAACGAACTGATTGTAAAATTGGTACTAAATAATTTTGGGAATCTAATCTTGAGGTCATCGACAATATTAAACCAGACGATGAATGGTTACGTCGTAACCTACATTATATCGTTACCTATTTTTGACAATTATTGTTATCGACTAAACGTTTAAACAAAACATTAACACCAGTTCCAAATGACGTCACTATTCGTTTCTACCAGCACAATCTCGATTTGGTATTGCATTGCTCAATTTTTACTTACTTGTAATGTATTTTGCGTTCACATCGAAACCACAACCAATGGTCGTGTGACTATTTACATGTGCTGTCTGAATACAGATACGTTTATTTAAATAAAATAGAGTGATTCGATTTCCTGCCTAGTTGAAAGAACTGTTTTCTTTTTTATTTCGTTAAGATCATCAAGTCCTTTCTCCACGTCACATTTTTGTGGTTTTTTCTTGTGGCCTTGTGTTTAGGCTCATCAGCCGTAAGATTGTACAAATCAATGTTCAAAAAAATATTACTAGGATTAACCTTGATCCTTTGACTATTTTCTTTTTCTGATTACAACTTACTGTTGTTATGAAGATACCAAGAAAACTAATTGAAGTTGAAAGATCATATTAATTCAGCTTTGTTCTTTTTGCTGATTTGCAATTCAAATTTTACATTATGATTATGACCATATAACTCATTGTATTTGAAAGAGCAGTGTTAAGTAATTGGCAGTTTTGCACAATTTGTAATACGAGTAGAACAAAGAACTTTAATTACATTATATTCAGAACCATTGTTTAGGTGTCATTGAGATTTTTGCCAATTAAATGCTGATCATGCGGAATTTAACTGAAAAGGTAAACTTTGTTTACTTTATTTATTTATGACGTTTAGTTATTTATTTTGTCTAATATGTAAAATGTAAAGCCTGCTCATAACGATAAATAATTACTATATCTCCATTTGCTGCAATTTCACTAATATTGCTCTAACCTAGCCTAGCTTAGCTAGAACATATAGAATTATATATGTCATAAAGCAAGTTGAAATGGCAGCAAGTAAAGCACTTAGTACTCAGGACTAACTATTCATTCATTTATTTCGTGTCAATGGCTAGACTTTTTTGTTTTCTAATTTTTTTCTTACATTTTTTTTAGGACTAACTATTGATGCGGCCGAGGAATTCCTCTACGTATTGGCAAGCACAACGCAGGGACTCCACTTGCTAGTTGCTAGTTGCTGGAGGATGTAGGATTGCGATGGATGCAAGGTGGTTTTGTTAGTAACTTATATGGATGGTATTTGAATAAGTCATAGTAAAAGATGAAAAAAAAAATTGTAAAATAGACAGACATTGTAGAAATTCAAAAATTTGGTTGGCGTGGTATATCCTGGGTATTTCTTAGTAGATGCTAATGTTCCATCTGTGGAAAAAGTACCTACAAATGGAGTAAGATGAACAGTTTTGGCTGTCAAGCTTGTAAGTTTAATTAGATGATAACTGCGCGGTTATGCGCGGCCAGCCCACATCTCCGAGACAGTGCAACGAACTATTTGGAGCGATGCGACATCTAATTCCCAGAAGTGCGCACGCGCACGCAAGAACCAGCGCGCTCGATTGAACGGACGATTTTGTGCGAGCGCCAAATTATGGACGTTTCACTAATGAAGGTTTATCGTAGTAGCACAGTAATGGTGCAGTACTTTAGTTACCTTGCTCGTATTGACACTCTAGAAACAAGACGATTGTTAAAAACTTCTACGTGTTCTTTCTTCTTTGGTTTGGGAGGACCTTATCTTTGGATCAAGGGGGTATTTGGTTCAAGGGATAAAACTGTCGACAGTAGGATTTATCAATATCAAACGACGAAATTCATGAATCCTACCGTCACGTCGTCAGCTGCAATATACAAACCGAACCGTCGGTCGTTAGCTGTATCCAAAGATAAGCCCCTCGCTCTAACCATAGAAGAAAGAACAAGTACATGTAGACGTTTAGTGTCATATAGAGTAAGTTAGAACAGGTATTTGATTTAACTCATATCGCAATTTAATTCGACATTTTTTAAAAAAAAATTGACAATAGCTATTTTCCCATTTGTTCCTCAGAAAAAACTCATAAACAAAATTACACCAGCAGAACTCAATTCCACAAATAACGCTAAAATAGAACTCACTTGAAGAAACGAGTCGATTAACCGATCTCATACGCTTTTTATCGCGTCGTAATAAAAAATACTGTTCGTGTTACCGATGCAGCGAATAACAATCAAATCGAGGCTTATACGTTTTTAATATTTCACCTATATAGCCTGTGTACATATGTTGTGTAGCCAGCTCTACCTAAATCGGCTGCGAGTAAAGTTGTGCAGGCTAGGCTTTAAACCTATGCTTGCTTCACGTCGCTTCATTCGCCTAGTTAGCGGTAGCTCCAGCATCACAAATCCAAATATCCAATCGATGAAATTGATAATTTATAAAAGTATGTAATAAATGGTATTTATGTCTAAATAAATAATGTTTAAATAAAATCATCATCGAGCGTCGTTCTCGCAAATAAAATCGTGTATGCATTGCGTCACTAATAAAACAGCGTACGAGTATGTATTCGGAAAAGTCAAAAGAACTAACCAGACACGGCAACTCAATGTCCTCTTAGATTATGCAGTCATTTAGCACATTGAAAGATTTGTTCTACGCACTGTTACATTGAAAAATAATGTCAATTTAATCTACGAATTACACCGGTAGAGTCAGCTACGAGTATAATCAAGTTATTTACACACAGGAAAAAAACCTCGAAATTGAACAATTTCATCCATTGGATATTTGGCACATTACGTACTTGGAATCCTTTATATCACTAAGTAGATTAGATAAATCCAAGGTTGTTAATAAATGAAAAAATAAAGATTCAAGTACCTACGTAAGTACGTGTGTATCGGATACTTGGAAAGATGCTAAAAAGGACTTGTACAATATGTACAATGTACTTAATGCCTACCGTGATCAGCATTGCAGCTCTAGAGTGAACTACTCTGACCAAGGCTGCAAGCAATTAAAAACCTGTGATTATCGGTAAGTTAGATGTCCATCACCTGACAAATTGATGGATGGTATCTGCGTACCAGTAAGTGCAGTAATCAAAGGACAGCGCAGGCCCGTTCGGACGTCAAGCGCACGATTGGCAAGAGTGATGTTTATTTCTGTGCATCTCGAATTAATTTCAGCGATTGATGCGTTTTGCTGCCGATAAAATATGTTCAAGTAGGGCTGTGGTGTCTGCCAAAATAGATATTTTCTGTTATATTGTAACAAGAATTTTATGAGTTCCAAGAGTTCGAAAGGTCGTTCTCTTCTGTTATACTGTATACGGAATGTCATAATTTTCATATGTAGAGCTCAGACTAAGGCTTAATTTTTTTTTTTTACTTTTTTTTACATACAGGTAAAGTGCCTTTATAACTACAACAAAATACAACACTACTTTATATGCTAAAACTACCTACACTACTAGTACATAAAAAGCATTAGATCATCCACAGACCCTTGAAGGTCTAAAGAAAAAAATAAAATTCAAGTTATTCTGAAAACCAGATTCCTCTTTTCTAACAACCTATTACATTTCAACAACAACTTCCTCCCGAACTTTATCGTTCCGTACTATAATAATAAAAACATCAGATATAATATCTCAGTATAACGACCGTTCACTGCAACTCCAAAAGCGGGTAGGCGCAAATAACAGGTCCGATCCCTGGCTGGTGATTACCACGAAACGCGAAACAAATCGAACCAAAACGACCGGTGTTCGAGACCGAATTAAAATGGCGGCAACGTCAACAAAGGACTTGGTAATTTATGAGTTTCGCCGCAACAGAAATGGGCGCGATAAACAGAAAACGATAAAGATTGGCGATCGCTACAATTTCAATGCAACATGGCTTAATTTTAGGTTCCGATGCCGCTTGTAAGTTTATTGGCACAGCATATGCATAAAACCAATCGGAGTAGATTGTGTATGTGCTAATTAACTGTATTTCTAATCAAAATCAGCTAGTAAAAACCTAAGCACGTTCACACAAAGTACCTATCAGTAGTCAGTTAGTACACAATCAGTGATGTAGTAGAGATTATATATAAAACAGGTAAATCTTATAATAACCGATATAAATAGGTACCGATAGCAATATGAATACTGTGTTAAGATGTACTCGTAGATAGATAGATAGATAGATAATTCTTTATTAGTACAATTACAATACAAAAACATACGAAAAATAAAAACATTACAAAGTTATACCAAATGGCGGCCTTATCGCTTCAAGCGATTTCTTCCAGGCAACCAAGAACGGACAGGAAATAGCAAATTAACAAAACAGCGGCCTTAACAAAAAGAATTTAAAAATAAACAATGAACACTTATAACAAACAAACCAATAAATAAATAATATTTATTGAAATAAGTTTAAATGCCTACCTAGACACATAAACATACATGTATTACATAATACAAAAATAAACTTACTTATATGATTACATACTATTATTACTTATACTTACTTAAATAAATAAATATATAAAGCGAGCAGAATCAATAATGTAAGTACCTAAGAAGACAGGTAATGCAATTTGACTCTTTGTTTGAACACATTCAGTGATGGGGCGCGTCTGATATCCACCGGTAACTCATTCCATAATCTAACAGATTCCACAGTAAAAGATGAAGCGTAAAAGTTTGTCTTATGTTTAGGAACGTCAAGTTTAAGATTCTCAGATGATTTTAAAAAGCGGGTTAGAAGAGAACGCCGGAAAATAAAGCGTTCTTGAAGGTAGGTAGGAGAAGAAGGATTGAAGAGAGTATTGTAAAGAAAAGAAACGATATGAACATCCCGGCGACGACGAATAGGAAGCCACTTGAGTTTTGCGCGATATTCTGAGACGTGGTCATATTTACGCAAGCCAAATATGAACCTTATGCAGAAGTTTTGAAGTCGCTCAAGTTTATTTAGCAATTCTTGAGTGAGATCCAGATAGCAGACGTCAGCGTAGTCAAGGATTGGAAGTAGAAGGGATTGTGCGAGCGCAATTTTGGTGGTAATAGGGAGAAAATTACGGAGCCTACGTAAAGACCCACCGGAGGCAAACATCCTACGACTCGTTTCCGCAATCTGTGGACCCCATGAGAGAGATTTGTCAAGAATAATTCCAAGGTTCTTGACAGTATCGCTAAAAGGGACTGTTACACCATCAAATACGACTTGAGGGAGAGTATCCCAAACAACTTGGGCGATATTACGGGAGCTACCTATCACAATGACCTGTGTTTTTGCCGGGTTTACCTTTAAACCAAAAGTTTTACTCCACTCAGTTATACGACACAAGTCATCATTTACAGAGTCCACAGCATCTGGAAGCCACCCAAGCGGAGCCTGGCAATACAACTGCAGGTCGTCTGCATACAGGTGGTAGGATGACGAAAGGTTATGAGAAATAGAGTTAATGAAGATAGCAAAAAGAAGAGGAGATAAGACACCACCCTGCGGTACTCCGGCTGTCGTATCACACCAGGAGGAGTATGATTCCTCCAAGCGGACTCTCTGCCGTCGACCAAACAGGTAACTCTGAAGCCAGTCAACCGCCGTTGCAGATATGTTAGAAGAGCCAAGTATAGAGAGGAGGATGTCAAGGTCAACAGAGTTGAAAGCATTGCTAAAGTCCAGGAGCGCCAACACGGTTAAATCACCATTTTCCATTCCTAGACGAATGTCGTCAGTGATTTTTACAAGTGCCGTAACCGTGCTGTGTCCCGGTCGGAAGCCAGATTGGAAGGGATTAAGGAGATTATTACGAGTAAGGAAAAAGTTTAATTGATTATAGACTAGACGTTCGAGGACTTTGGATAGGAATGGAAGTATAGATATAGGACGATATTCAGAGAAGGAGACAGGATTGGCTTTTTTCGGCAATGGAATAATTTGGGCTTCTTTCCAAAGAGAAGGGAAAACGCCATTGGAAACGGAAAAATTAAAAATATGGGAAAGAACTGGGAGTAGGTAATCAAGGATAGGTAATATCATATTACGACTTATCAAGTCGTGCCCAACAGCGTTTGAGGAAATGGACAAGATGGATTTTCTAACATCACAATCGGCAAATTGGCGAAATTCAAACGGAGGAAAGTCAGGAGCGGCTAAATTTGAAAGATGATTTAGCGTGCTAGCTTTAGCAGCAGCATCCATGATTGGAGACGCAGAAAAATGCTGATTTAGTGCATCAATATCTAGGTTTTTAGAGACAGTTTCTTGCCGAGATTTGCCAACTCCTAAAGACTTGAGAAATTTCCAGACCTTTGATGGGTCTTTATCCTGTACAGATTTGAAAATATGGCGTCGCTGAGCATCCCTACACACCCGGTTACAACGATTTCGCAGTTCATTATAACGAAGGTGATTTGCATCGTTCGGATGCATCTTATATTTCGTTTTGGCCACCGCTTTCTTATGTATTAGAGATTTGATTTCGTCAGTGAGCCAAGGTGCGGGCAAGTGTTTAATTTTAATGGCCCGAAACGGTGCATGTACATCATAAAGCTCCGTCAGAATTGTATTAAAGGCCAAAACTTTGTCGTCTATTGTGTTTGCTGATGTTACCGGGGTCCAATCAATACTTTCAACGTCATTTTTAAGATTTTCATGATTTATTCCACCAAAATTACGCTGCATTATAGTGGGTGGCTTAACTTTAGGTGGGCGTACTCTGTAGGATAGAAAAAGAAGATCATGGTAGGAAAAATCCGCAGAAAGTTGACCATGTTTTGCTACGTGCTGTAGAGAGGAGACCATTACTAGATCAAGAAGAGACGGGACAGAATTGGGAAAGTGATGGGTGGCACTTAAAGGAAGAATGTTCATGTTACAGGACGTAACCAAAGTTTGTAATTTGTTGGCACGATGATCACATTTCAAAAGGCATGTGTTAAAGTCGCCCATGATAATAGTATGATCGTAGGATGGAGTAAGACTTTCGAGGATGCTTTCGAAAGAAGAAAAGTAGTTATTGTGAGAAGAATTACTATAATAAACCCCGAGGAGGATCTTAGAATGGGAAAGAAGAATTTCTATAAAAAGATGCTCACCGATGTGATCGGGGGGCGGCTGAGGAGATGTACTAATTATGGAGAAGGGAATATTATTACGAAGATAGATAGCTACACCCCCTCCGACTCGCCCAACCCGATCATTTCGAATGAGAGTGAAACCAGGTAACGTAAAGGAGACAGACGGAAGAGAAGCTTGTAGCCAGGTTTCGGAGATCAAAATGCCATGAATATTGTTACTATCAAGAGACGCCTGCATATCGGTAATATGTCCGGGGATGCTTTGGACATTGATGTGAATGAGATTCAGATTTTGGGGTACATCAGAGAATTGAGTTTCAATGGACTGCGATAAGATAGGAATACTGCTAAAACTGTCTGTTACGGATTGTTGGTCGGACGAAGATAAAGATAAAAATTCATCACTGCCATCGCTGCTGTCATCAAAAGTATTTTTCATTACAAGTTAAGAATAAATTATAATACAAGTATTATACAAGCTATAAATAATAAAATAAATAAATATTTTTATGATTATAAATATAAATCTATACCTAACAAAAATATAAGCTAAATTATCACAATTAAAAAAAAAAAATACTAATACCTAAATTTACAATACCTGCCGGTTTAAGCTTCAAATACAATTCTATTAACACATTTCGATTTTACAATGTTCATAAGAGAAAAAAAAAAAACAAATAAAATAATTGATAACTACATTACAAAATATGCAAACATTACATTATATATGTAACCACTTTAACCAAACAACACGAGAACGAAAAAGAAAGCAATTTATTGTAATAAAATAAATCTATGAATTGAACTTGTCGTTGGCAAATACACAAATCATGCGACGCCAAGAATATTAGGACAAGCTCAAAGGCAATTTTATACGTCAAAGTCATCAGACTAACAGGGCTGCCATCTCAATACATAATAAACTCTTTACGCAATTACGCACTAAAAATTAACATGGTGGAAAAGTTTTGTTTACAATGTAGGTAATTATGAAAAATATTTCCTAAATTTTGTAATTTACATAAATGCTACAACAAGGGACTAAATACCGCAAGCTTCAAGTAAAGGATACAGACTCATCTAATTTATCTTGACTGAGAATTGACAACGCCAGTACACTACTGCCGTGCAGCCTTTAAAATGCAGTATGAGCAAAAACGCGGTTTCGAGAAAAACGCGAAAAACTTTTTGATTTGATTTTTTTCTATGTTACAAGGTTTTATGACGTATGTTTTGAATGCCATTGGGCGCATCTGAATTCGAAGAAAGACTTCAGGAAAGAAAATACGCACTTAGATTATTAAATGATAAAGAAAAACGATTTTGAAAAAAAAGATCCGAAAAAAGAGCAGTTACGACACATAAAATTTAGTGAAAAAGTTCGCATAATCAGATTAAAATGCAGTAATTTGAGTTAGTACTGCAAAATTATGCGGGACATGTACTACTTTGCCGTTTAAAATGCAGTATCAGATTTATTTTACTGCATTTTAATGTGTCTCTTGAATAAAATGTAGGTGCAGTATGTAAATAATTATTGACTAAATTACGTAAACTACTTATTTTAAGGAGTATGAAAGAGTATTTCGATCAAAATATTTTTATCCTTACATAGTATAAAATAAAGTCGCTATTTTTTGTCTGTTTGTCTGTAAGCTTAAATCTTTAAAACTACGCAACGGATTTTGATGCGGTTTTTTTTTAATGGATAGAGTGATTCAAGAGGAAGGTTTATATGTATAATACACCTGTGCGAAGCCGGGGCGGGTCGTCTAGTTAAAGATATAGTAAGAAATCAACACTGCACTTCAACATCAACAAAAATCAACACAATCACTTTTTATTATTATTTAGACTATTATGGCTCAGACTTTTGTGATATCATAGCAATTTGGGTTAGTCACACTCACAGTATAGAGGTAGTAATTAAAACTTAAATCACTTATAACATTTATGATTAACACTGCCAATAATCAGGGCTGGATTTAGAGGTCTAGAGGCCTCGGGGCAACAAAAGAGTGGAGGCAACCTGGCTCAAAATTATTTTCCAAATAAAATAAATAATATTTATCGGTCTAGGGAGTTAATACTTCCTTGAAGATGGGTAGTAAATTGCAAATACTTATTAGGGTCATTTGACAATTTGATATTTTATCGGTTGCCTTGATTCGATTATCGATCCATATCGATTGAACAAATATAGATCTATGATTTCTGTTTATATTTAAGAACAATACAATCATGTTTGTATTAAGTACTTCAGGTAAAAGTAAAACAGTGAAAAAAATATCGAAGGGAGAGTTGTCTACTAGTCAGATAAGTCGGATATTGAAAGGTTTTTTCCCGAAGTCTCTGTTTGTAGGGACTCCTCTTTTGTGGAGGCCTAGGGCTGAAGCCCCGGTTACCCTCCCCTAAATCTGGCCCTGCCAATAATACTTACGAGAAAACTGAAATATGCAATAAAAACTAATGAGATCTTTCAATAGAACTGCTCAGACATACTTAAACACTTAAATAACTATCTAGGAACAAAAATCATAGGTATTCTTCGAAGTATATACTTATAACAAAACAAATGCTCTCCTTCCGTATGTTTTAACTACGGACGCACCACGGCGGTCGTCCTCGCCCTCTTAGCGGACGATAGCGCTAACATTGCGTCGTCCAGGAACAAGAGAATAGCCGCTGGCAGGATCCACTAGCCCTCGACATCCTGCCAGAATGGCTCGATAAATGACGGATTGCCATCAACGTGGGAAAGACGGCAGCGCTGCTGACCGGGAGATCACCAAGACTACCACCATTGATGAAGCCACTGCAGCTTAGAGGACAAGACATTGCGTGGGAAAGCACCTGCAAGTACATGGGTGTCTACATCGACCGGGCCCTTCGCATGAGCTCGCAGACCTTGCACGCCGTTCACCAGGCGAAGGCTGTTCGAGTCTTGCTGCGGCCCGTGCTGAGCTCTAAGCTGCCACTGAAGACCAAAGTAGGGATTTACAAGACCTAGGTACATTCGTTCCTAGTTAACTTACGCAACACCCGCTTGGTACGCGCTCTGCTCAGCCAGCCAGAAGAAAATGATGCAAGTGGTGCAAAACGTCGCTCTGAGGATGATCTCGGGAGCCGGCCGGTACTTTCGCAATGACGTTATAGCCCGGGATGTGCGAATTGAAACCGTGGGGGAGTTCGTGGCTCGTCTGTCGCGTGGCATGTTTGACCGCGCGGACAATGGGCCATAACCCCACCTGAACAACATTGCGCCGCTTCACGCACGCCTCCCTGCCGAACGTACATGGCGTGCCCTCCCTAAAGATCTCCTCTTGGCTGGCTCGGACACGGAGCAGGACTCTGTGGGACCAAGCGGCATCCAAAATAGAGATGAGGCCTAAACTAAGAAGAGAGTACCACCAAACCAAAGAATGGCCACCCCAGTACAACCAAGCCAAGATGTGGCCAGCGATGGCCATACAAGTGGCTAGCGAGGGTGCTGAGAAAAGCGGCCCGTCCTCGCGGACGGAAAGGTACTCGCATCCTCCCAACAATGCCCCTCAGCTCGATAGCTGAAGCGTCCAGCCGCCGAAGAGAGCGCAAGCTCGAGTTGGCATCCTAACCCTCGCCAAACACGGGGGGGAAGAACCCGCATGATGATGATGGGCTGTAGGGACCCGCCGCCCACACCTGTTTCAGTCCTGAGTTAAGTCCTGTCTCAGTACTGAGTTGAGCGGTAGGATTATACTTGTAACCAATCCTTACATAGTATAAAATAAAGTCGCTATTTTTGTCTGTTTGTCTGTATGCTTAAATCTTTAAAACTACGCAAAGGATTTTGATGCGGTTTTTTTTAATGGATAGAATGATTCAAGAGGAAGGTTTATATGTATAATACACCTGTGCAAAGCCGGGGCGGGTCGTCTAGTATTCCATAAAATAGAATTACGTGATCTATCATTGTACATTCATGTCAATGTAACAAGTATTATGTAAAAATTAGGTTTTAAGAAATAGGTGATAGATTTGGATAAATGTAAATGTGTTATCATAATTTATTTAGAAACCTTAAAAACATCGAAATTACCACACAAAACAAGTAGCCACGCGCTGTCGACGTCCTCCTTCCACGGCGCGGCGTTCGGCACGCGACTGATTGAGCGACAAATACTAGCTAAAATGCAGTAGGAAACTCCACGAAAACAGTGGAATACAATGTCTTGATTCGAATTACCAATTAAAATGCAGTAATTACGACTTATACTGCAATTTAGGCTGTAAAATGTAATTATTTAAGTTATAGATATTATCGATTATACTGCAGTAAATAACCAAAATACTGCAATTTAATTAGTAACATTGACAACAAAAAAGTAACCTATGATATAAATAAAAGACAGTTCAATTAACTTCACTGCATTTTACTTTGTTTTGACCCTATGGAAAAAATAGGTGATGCTATCTTAAACACCGCGTCTTAGTAACTTACTGCAGACTAGTCTGTAATCATTTTGAAAAGTAATAAAAATAAACTTTGCAGTATTCATATTTTCAGTACATTATCTATTTACTGCATTTTAGTTTATGTGTTCACCATATTTTTAAGGTTATGTTAACCGTTTTTTTGTAGCAGTGACGACATTTACTGCATTTTATCTGGGAAAACAAAGCTATTAAAATACAGTAATTGCTCTTACTGTATTTTAGATAGTTTATCGTTACAGTTTGCATAAAACATTCCTAGTTACTGCGTTGAGGTAGTTGTTTTTTACTATCTTGTAGTTGCGATAATCAAAAACCGATTACATCATTCGATTCCTTATGGCGTGCCCATTACGGATCAATATTTAACTCAAAAACGTCAAAAAGTCTGATACTGCGTTTTAAGGACTGCAGGGCAGACTAGTGGTAACTTTGGTGAAAGAGATCTAGCAACATTTCAAACTTAAATCCATGTTCGAAGCTTTTTTTTTTGGCGGGAAGTCGAAAGAAGCGGGCGTTTTTAATATTCAATTATTCATAAATTTTAATTTTGCAATTCTCTGAGATTTGTGTTGGGTGTTGCGGCGCAACAATAACGTCATGAGCGTTGCTAGTGACGGGGAGGACCCCGTCATTACAGCAGAGAGAAAGAAGAGAAAACTTGCAAAATCCTCAACGAACAATGATGGCTACAAAGTATTTCAGAAGCCCCTCTACAAGAGGCTATTCCCCGAAAATCACAGTGGGGACTGCGTGGTTTACGTTGAATCCACAGAAGAAGAAAAGGTTGGTAATAAAAACCCCATAATATTGACAAATCTTTTCATTAAAAATGTTAAAGGCATTGTAGGTGTCCACCGAATAAATGCTTATAAGGTTGGCGTCACTTTCAAAAAGCCAGCTCCAGCTAACAATTTTTTAAAGATGGATAGCTTCCTGAACAGATATAAGCTGAAAGCTTTCATTCCTGCTTACATGACTGAAGTTATAGGAGTCATCAGGCATATTCCGCTGACAATGTCTAATGAAGAAATTTACAAAAATATTACTTGTGATGCTGATGTTGTCTCAATCAAACGCTTTATGCGAAAAGTAGACGGAAATTTGACTCCTCTTGGAACAGTGGCTGTCACTTTTGCAGCCACCACATTACCTCAGTATGTATACATCAAGCTATTCAGATACCAGGTTCATAAATACTTTCCACCACTCATGCAATGCTACCGTTGCCTCCGATTCAACCACTCAGCTAAGAACTGCAGAGCAGAGCAGATGTGTTCATCCTGTGCAGGACGGCACTCCTACAAGGAATGTGATGTGGAAGAAATAATGTGTGTCAATTGTTCTGGCCCTCACCTTGCCGTGTCGAAAGACTGCCCTGTTAAGCAGAAAAAAATAGAAGAGAAGAAAATTAAACAACAACAAAAAATGTCTTATGCCAATGCGGTAAGTCTGCCACAAATCTCTGATAGAACATCCTTCCCAGCTCTAACACCAAAGCCGAGACAAAAAACCTTCCAAGATCTCAATGCCAAAGAAATTGTTGATAACGATGTAATTATAAATGCCCTTGTGAAGTCCGTTGTTGCCCTTGCAAATAGCAAGAATGAACCCATTACAAATAAAAGAATTAAAGAAATTTTGTTGTCAAATTTAATTTAATTTAATTTCATTATATGGACACATATATTCGTATAGCACAATTCAATATTCAAAGTTTACATAGTAAAAAAACGCTATTGTTAAAGTTTTTAACTGAACAAAATGTAGATATATGTTTACTAAATGAAACGTGGCTTAAGAAAAACAGTAAAATTCCAAATTTTCCATCCTATAATTTGATTCACAAACTGTCTGTAAACGAACATAATGGGGTAGCTATATTAATTAAACAAAATTTTAAATATGAAGTTGTTCATACCTCATATTACGAATCAATTCAGAACATTTGCATTGCACTTGATACATCATTAGGTAAATTACATGTGTTGTGTATTTATTGTCCCCCAAACAGCGAATTTACTAAATTTAATACTAATAAATTAAAAAAAGTATTCACTGAAACTCCTAAGCCATGTCTCATAATGGGAGATTTCAATGCCCATCACATTTTATTTGGTTGTCTAAAAAATAATAGTAGAGGTAATTCTTTGTACAATCTCATAGATGAGTTTGACTTGTGTGTTTTAAATGATGGTAATCATACTACAATTAAATATCCAAACAAGAATTCTTCAGCAATTGATTTAGCCTTAGTAAGTTGCTCGTTAGCTCCTCTCTGTGAATGGCAAGTCCATGATGATGCAATGGGTAGTTATCATTTTCCGACTCTACTGGATGTAAATGTGAAGCCATCGGTGTATGATATTCGTCCTGTAGAAGAAAAATATTTGTACAACAAATCAGACTGGTCTAAATTTAAAACTTTATCTGAAACCTGCTTTTCGCAATTAGATTTGGAAAATACAGATCTAGATGAATTATACAATAGTTTTATAAATATCTTGTATCAAATCAGAGATGAATGTATTCCTAAGCAGAAATCTAATCACACTCCAAAAATTCTGAGAAAACCAGCTCCATGGTGGAACACACTATGTGAGGATGCAGTTCAAAAGTCGAAAGAAGCTCTTAAGACATATCATCACTCTCCAACAATTTCCAATTTTATTAATTACAAGCGTCTTGATGCTAAAAAGAAAAAGATATTAATTGAGGAACGGGGAAAATCATGGCATGAATTGTGTACTTCTTTCAACAGAATGACACCAGTTACTAGAATATGGAATTATGTTAAAAAATTTAAAAGGATTAACAGTAATTGTAGTAACAAAACTCTAAATGACGAATGGGTACCAAGTTTTCTAGAAAAATTAGCAGATTCAACATCAACCGATTTTACCACTTTAAATATTTTAGACAGGTCTGACAATAGCGTTTCCTTCTTAAATGAGCCTTATACACTGAATGAGCTTCGCATTTCTTTAGATAGTCGTAGGGATACTACACCAGGTATGGATAACATTCCATATAAACTTATTAAAAATTTACATTCAAATGCTCTGAACATTTTATTAGCAATTTATAACAGACTTTGGAATGCATCAGTTATTCCTGAATCTTGGAAGACTCAATGTGTAATACCAATTTTAAAACCTAATAAGCCTGCAAATAATCCGTCATCGTACAGACCCATATCTTTGTCATCCTGTCTGGGTAAACTTTTTGAAAACATGTTAAAATTACGTTTAGATTATTTTGTTGAAACCAACTCTAAAATACCTAACACACAATTTGGATTCAGAAAGGGTAAAAGTTGCTCTGAAAGTTTTGTATCATTAATCTCAACATTAAAAAAAGCAAAGCTCAGCCACTCTAATGTGATCTGCGTCTTTCTTGATGTAAAAGGTGCTTTCGATAATGTCAACATTAAGAGCCTTCTTCTAGTTTTGAATGAGTTAGGTCTGCCAACAAAATTATTGAAATGGATATTTAATTTTCTGAATAACAGAACCTTGTATGTTAAATTTAATAATAAGCTACATGGACCAAAATCCGTCAGTAAAGGAACTATGCAAGGAGCTATCTTATCTTCTCTCTTGTATATTCTATATACATCTCAAATTTTAAAGTATGTTAACACATCACATGTTAAGATTTTACAATTTGCCGATGACTTACTTTTATACTCTGAAAGTCAAAATTTAAATATGGCTGTAAATCACTTGAATTCTGCACTGCTGCAGCTACACCATTATTACAACAATGTATTAAAATTAGATATTAGTTCTGATAAAAGTTCTGTTATTGTTTTTAGTAAAGATCCTTTTGCACAATCTTTTGTTAAAATTAAATACAATAATGAAATCATTCCTGTAAGTAATCAACATAAATTTTTAGGAGTAATAATAGATAACAAGTTAAAATTTGAAGAGCATATTAAGTATATCTGCAGCAATGCAATGAAAAGTATTAATGTTTTAAGATGTTTAGCTGGTACTTTTTGGGGCTCTGATCCTAAAACCTTGATCATGCTGTATAAAAGTATAGTAAGAAGTCATTTTGATTATAGTAGTTTAGCTTATATGAATGCAAGTAGCACCTTATTACGAAAACTCGATGTAATACAAAATATGGCTTTAAGAATTATTAGCGGAGCTATGCGTTCCACTCCTATTAATTCTATGGAAATTGAAAACTGTATACCTCCATTAATCCTAAGACGTTTACTTTTGGCTGATAGATTCTGTTTGAAAGAGTTGACTTCCAATAATGTTATAGTGCTGAATAATGTTTTATGTCATCCACAGATATCACAATCAGTTGAAACATCTAGCTTATCAGCCACATCTCTTGTTTCGGGAGTTTTGCCTGAAATCACAACAATAATGTCATTTTTAAAAAATATCAGTAAAAACATTTGTTCTCATGATATCTGGCCAACATATAAATGTCCATATAATGCCTTGATTAATTGCTTAAGTATAGATTGTCATTTAGATGTAATAAATAACAAATTTGATTTTCTAGAATTTATAGAGAATAAACCAGACTTTTATATTTTATATACAGATGGTTCTAAAAGTGATGAAGGGGTTAAAGCCGCATATTATGATCCACAAATGAATAAAACCCACTGTATAAAGTTAGATAATAATTGCAGTGTGTTTACTGCAGAAGCGTATGCAATTTTAACCGCTTTAACATTTGTAAATAACTCTGTAAAAAATGTAAATATACTAATAGTAAGTGATTCTAAAAGTGTTCTGTCTGTTTTGAACAACAGTAATTTCTCATATAAGTTAAATTATATTATATATAGTATTAGAGAACTTATAGAAATGATTAGTAAATCAAAACATGTAGAATTGGTATGGGTTCCTTCACATTGTGGCATCCATGGCAATGAAACAGTAGATTTGGCTACTCGGCAAGAGCATGATCTAGATCACACAGATATATTAAAAGTACCTTTCACAGATTACTATTGTGCAATTAATAAGGATTTACTCAGAATTTGGAAAGAATATTGGCACGTTACAACAGAATATAAGGGAAGGTGGTATGCAGAAATACAGAAAGACTTACCTACTACTCCTTGGTACAACAAATTTGAATATTGTGGCAGAAAGTTTATAACAGTTATAAATCGCCTGAGATTTGGACATTGCTTGGTTCCAGCTCATTTACACAGAATTAATATAGTCCCAGAAGATAACTGTACGTATTGTTTCCGACCGCATGCTGATATAAACCATATAATTTTTCAATGTCCCCAATTCCATTTACAACGATTAATTTTAGCCAGTGACATTAGTGACATAGCAGCTCGTAACTCAATTAGTGTTCCCCGCCGTATTGAGGATTTACTAAAAAGTGAAGTTTTTTACAAACCTATTTATAAGTATATTTTAAATACTGTTGAAAAGATTTAGTTAAGTTTAATTTTTTATTTCTCTTCTATGTTTGTAAATTTTTTATTATTTAAGACTTCGACTGAAGGACTCTGTATCCATGGTCATGAATAAATTATTTAAAAAAAAAAAAATCCATGTTCGATGTTTACTTTTATCTCAAACTTCTAAAAAACAATTATTGTATTCAATTTGAAACTACCTACGCTTCAAAAAGATCACCACACGCAACGAATTAAACACTAAACGTACCTTGTCAAAGTGAAAAATAGAAGTAATTACTAATTAAACCGGCAACAATGAAACGGCTGATTTACTTGTACATCTTAGGTTTGACCGTACGCTTGGATCTCTCGTTCATCGAAGGCACCTTGATTATGGCGGCACCAGCCTCTGGCTGTGCTGCCGCGGCCCCCGAGGCTGCATCAATTTTGTTTAATTCGGCTAGGCAGGTGACACGATGCTTTACTCCATCTGCAGTCACAACGAAGACGAAGCCGTCGCGGGTCCAACACTTGGCTAGACCAAATCGTTGCCGCGCTGCCATGAAGGTATCATGACGCGCTTTGGTCAAGAATTCGGAAACAGTAACACCAGAGCCCTTTAGATTACTCTTCTGCAACCATATTTTTGCTCGGACTGGCAAATCTCTGACTTTGAAAAGGATAGGCCTGGGACGATCTACAGATGATGAACTGCCCATTCTGTGGCAACGTTTTATGTCCTTCGCTTGAAAACCAGAGACTTTCAAAGACTGCGAGACCACCTTAACCACCACTGCCAACGTGTCTTCACTCTTGTCTTCAGGGACTCCATGGAGCAGCAATATTTTACGCCTGCTGTGCATTTCTAGGTTATCGGTCTGCCTGGCCAATAACTCAACCTGGGATTGGAGTGTCCGTAGTGCATGAAGTGAGAAAGTCTTGAAAGTGTCAAAATCTGTATTTAGACTATCCTGGCTTGGTGAAGGCGGAGCTGACAACTTCTGCTGCCTGTCCTCAAATTCTGCCAACCTTTGGTTAAACAAATGGCTCATCTGTGACATAGATTCCTTTATTGCTTCCATCTTGTGCACTTAAAAACTCCAACCAAATAAAATGCAACAAAGGTAGTGATCACTATGTTTGTTGGTATGGAAAACACTCTCCGGCAGGTATTGTCACTAGTTTAATAATTTAACATATAATTATTTTGAATATGTCATGTAAAAATATTATAAATCAATTAAAACTAAATAAGCAATTTTAAGTAATGTTTGCTGTAGTACCCTCGGCCGAGGAAATGGAAATCGTACATACAATACTTCCGATAAGTTACGTTTATACCATAAATACCGATGCTATCTCTTCTCTACCACGTATCTAACCTAAATTGTGCCAAAGTAAGTCGAGAACTCCATGCTTGTCGAATATGTCCATGTATTCCAAATATTCCAATCATTAGCAAATAACTGAAGCTCGAGCAGCTCAAAGTAATCAATCATATTTCAATGCTTTATTAGGAATTGCAATTGTGCAACGACTCTCGGGTGCAGCGCGAGGTAACAAAGGATCGTGAGAACATAACAAAATGGAAAAGGTTATTGCAGTTTACTCGTGGCAAGATGATATCGCTACCGTAGATGTGGTAGATATTGACAATGTTGTGCAAATATATGCGATTAATTAATGCTCTACTTATATGTTGTGTCATAGGGTTGAGTCGCGTTTTAATTTATTTGTTGATATTGAAAGAATGATCAGTTAAAAAATAGGTACATCTTATTTATTAGATCTGGTTTATTTTTACTGAACCTAAGATTCAATTCTTATGGTTATTTCATATTCGATAAAAATTCCAAATAAGTCAATAAATAGGTTTAATTAAAACAAACACAGAAAATATACACACCAAATGAACTTCAAACAAAAACGAGTTACACTGATTGAAGTACATAATATAAGCTTATCTCTTCATTCGGATTTGATAACCCTAGACTATCTAATCTTAATAAATTAGGTAGATACTAGTACATCATACGAGTTGACGGGGAATCACCAGAGGTTTGTTTTTTCCCAGGTACTGTTTAGGTAGAGGTAGGTATAACAAAATAAATATGGAGGCACACTGATGACTCGTCCATTGCCAGTCATATTTCTAAACAGTCAACATCCTTCATTGCCTCTCAATTTTATGGAATCAGCCTTCAAAAACAGAAAAAATTATTCATTGGAAAATCGAGAAATTGATCTCTAGAGAGAGCCTGTACTCTACATTTTCGAACGAAGAATATTACTGTCTGCTTTGGCGAAAATGAAACAGTACCGGGTACTCGGAAATAATCTGAAAATGGAAATGGCCGAAAACCGCCACAGACTAAAAATCGTGGGCAACAACAACAACATGAAAATTGAAAAGAATTTCGGAAGTGTCATCATGGTGGGAAACAACTGCTGCCTTGAAGTTTTCCACAACTCTGGAAGTGTTACGAACATCGGGGACAGTGGTACAGTGAAAAGTAGTGATACGGAAACTACAAAGCATTTTTCTAGTGACAGTAGTAATATAAGTGAAAACAAAACGTCAAGTGACTCTTGTATAATCAATATTACCAATGACGTTAATCAATGCAGCAGTAGTGTAAATATTGTATGCGGTAAAATAAGTTCAAATACAAGTGCAAGAACACGTAATAAAAGTAAAAGTAATGTTTAATTCAGTAGGTAGTACAGTAAGTAAATATTAATTTAAATTAAACAACGTACACACACAGTAAATTACAGTATGTTTAGTTATTTACCTATACAGAGGATAATAATGCGCCTATACTCCAACTTAGACTCTAGAAGTCACGTTTGCCTAGTTCTGTATAACATTATGATTAAGTACATATTACCTACAATTTATGATCGAAAACTTAAATCATTTCGTTAAATTGATGTAGGTACCTATAATAGTGTGCTATGTATTAAATATATTAAGCTCAACTTTACCTATAAAGAGATAAACTAAATATGTAATGTTGAATATAAATTGTTTTTAATTATGCAACTTCCGAATTTTATATCTATGTTTATAACCCTCACGACAAATTTAAGCTTACATAACTATTAAAGATATAAAATAATGCAAAAACTGTACAGTTAATCAAATAGCTTTTAGTGAACACGCAGTCCTATTGGCAAGAGGCCATGTGACTTCATCACACGCTTGTAGCTTACTCCGAACCAGCCAATGGCAATCACAATAGAAATAATGGTGACTCACCACTACAGCATCTTGTCACATACAAGAATGCTCAATTGGAAGAAATTTCTAACTGAAATTAAGGCAAACAGTTAAAAAAGTCATTTTTTTTTCGAGACATAAAAAGGCAACTTTGACATTTGTACCAAATATGCAATGATACAAAAACAGTGTTAAAACTAGACTTCGCGCCAACACCTAAGTCCGACGGCAAAAGGGAACTATGTACCCACGGAAACCACGACGGAAACTAAGGAACTGAGCCTTATTTTCTAATCTGTGGAACCGAGCGATTGAGGCGTCAAATCGGACTACTTCGGTGGTGACACAGAGACTATAATTATGTTGGCTAAATAAAATAAAAACAGTATAATCCATCCATATATAAAAAAATAAATTTAGCACTACCTACTTAAATTTGATGTTGGAAAAATGCTAAGCAAAGAAGTATAAACCCAGGCAAAAACTGACTAAGGATGTATAGCGGCTCTAAAATTAAATAGCTATACTCGTATACGATCTTATAAAAAACAGGTACAAACCAACATATTTTATCTACCGCTTTAACAATAACGAGTTTTAGTAGGCACTCTACCTTTTCCTATTCTTAGATGACTACTTCTCGACCTTGATATTTGCAAAGAATGCCAAAGACAATAATAATGTTATCGTCAAGTGAACATACCGATACTGCAGGAACTGAGGACTTATTGACTCAGCAGCGGAATGCAACAGATAACAGCATTGTCAAGTGGAGGTAAGGTAACCAATAGGCAAGAAACTTAAGATACCTACGAGTATTAGGTTTCAATTCGGAGAATATTTTTACATCCATGGAATAATTTACTAAAAAAGTTGGGTTTGTTCAGTTTGATAGCGAAGGTGTATGTACTTATTTGGATTAAAAATATAATAAAGAAGTACATAGGTACTAGAGCATATACTAGAGCTGTTCCGAGCAAACTACCCAGATGCCTATATTTTCCTTTGAACCAAAAATAATATATCGAATTAAAAAGATACAATTTTGTCTGTATAATCCAATGGGAAGTAAAATCCCTGTAGTTATTGTGAATTCATGGTCAACAACATAAATAAAAATATTAAATTGTATACATATAACGATTAAACAGTTAAGTAGGTAACTAATTTAGCATAAGCGTCAGAATGTGTCCTACGAGTAACATCGGGATGGAACTCCAAACCGCGTGACCGCTTGCACGTCACGCGGTTTTGATGTCACTGGATTTCAAATCCAGCGACACTACAAATTTTTGATCAGCTTATCTCAAAATCCAATAAATTAAGTTGTCGTGCCTCGGCCCAGACTAGTGATGACCACAAGCACCTGTAACCTGCCGGTATCGGCGTCAAATTAGATAACTGCCAAGTGCCATGCACTTTCACTGATCGCGCCGGTTTCACTTTCCCCGCAGAGTCGGCCCACTAATGTCGAATCGATTGTTGCGCAACAATATGATGCCGACATTACCGACATCGATCGTGTTGATTGGTGCGAATGTGAGAAATCGATTAATTTGAGCACAGGACAGTTGGTGACGATAACGTCATAGTTGCAGACACCTTTCCAGAATTTTAAGCCGTCGCCCAGGATGCGGATTAGATGAGAGAGTATGAAAGCATATCCATGGCAAATAAGCATCACTTAAATCTGTACTTTTGCGTCGAGTTGAGACAACGACATTACGATGCCGACATTCCCGACAACGATCCTGTTACTCGTAATTGGAGCAAATGTGAGTAATCGATTAATTTGGGCAGTAAGACGTCAGCTAGGTGACGAATGACGATGAAGAGTTGCAGACACCACTTTTCGAAAAAACGACAATACGATGCCGACGTTAGGTACTGACATCGATCGTTCCTATCACAGTGCGAATGTGAGAAACCGACTTATTTGAAACAATAATTGCATAGTTACGTAAGAAACGTATATATTTGAACAGATTTTGATTATTGAAATTTGAAAATCGTGACAAACTTTGGTAATATAGCAGATTGAAGACTTAAGAAAGCGTTACTTTGTCTCGCCACTCACGCAACAAACACACAAGCACGAAAATTAGGTATCAACAAGGGAAAGGGAATGGTTAGTATTATTTATGACGTCATCAATTACCAGTACGCTTATTCAGTTTGATCTGACTTCATATTATTGACGTGGTGACTGGTGGCAATGAGGACATTGATGACGTCAACTGACGTGACTCTTTTTTGTTTGTAACTGGAACTTTGAAAGAAACCATTGACAGCTCTACATACAGGATTATTCAGATAGAGCAAATCTCCTAAGCCGAAAATGTACTTGTTGATAAGCTTTTGAATTTTTTTAACGAAATCCGGGTTGACCTCTCAGTTGGTCTGAATCAGTTCATTTCGGTTCAGTTCAAATTCATCTTGAGAGTTGTTTAGAACTTTATTTGACTATTATATCCTATTACTTAATCAACTTTTAGCGCTGAATTTAGCTCTAGACTTCTCGCCAATAATCGCTGCAGACATGCGATATTGGCACTAATTCAAATATTTCACCAGAAAAAATATTCGTGACACTAATATAAGGTGACGTAATGGATTTCCGAATGTCGTCGTCGTAAAGGAGAACGTGGTGTCTTAGTATGTTTATGTCTTCTTGCTTATCATTTACATAAGTAATAATTGTATAATAGACTGCCAGCTACCACAGTGTGTTTTTTTATGAATACTGAAAATTTACTTTAGATATCAAACAAGAACTTAGAGCGATTTATAAACTGCAATGTTAACAATATGTTTTGGAAAGAGGTGGATAAAAATAAAAATAAAAAATAGGTTCTGGTCCAGTCCCTTCATTGAATATTTATATTTTTGTTGAGTTTTCCTACAAAAAGTCTCCAAAAATATTAGTTTTTGGTGTTTGCCCTAAGTCGGTCACCACATGATTCGCAAAACAGACGGAAAACGATGGACGTAGTAGCAGCTCCGGGTGATTGAGATTCTTTCGCCCTAGTTACCGCTTTACTCGCATTTGCTTAGCAACGCAGACACGAACCATTCTAGATTTACGCGACAAGTGGGCGAGAAGCTCTTGGAAAATGTAGGCAGTACCTATATCCGGTTCCGACTGATGTATTAGACGTGTATAAGACATATCAACCTTCAGACTATCTACCGAACTTAGCTTACGTTTGTCTGACGCTTACAGTTGCAACACGACCTCGGTGACTAATAAACTAGGTAAGATAACTGATGCGGAGAATTTCATTCTAAATTATACGCACTATGGGAAATACAAAACTTCGAAAAATAAGGAAAATAGGAAGCAAGTCTAATATCGATTACATCAATAATAATTAGATATGAACTACCGAACGACGATAGACGCTTGGTCGCTTTCACATTTTTTGCATCGATAAAAATTTCCTGGTGGAAATAATGACGATAAAAATGAAGTTAGAGAAAAAATCAACCGTGCACGCGCCACCGGCGCAAGCGCAGGCCAATGAACGGTGACAGGTGCCGCGACCAATCCCCATGTAGAGCTTGAAGCCTTGCTTTACACGACTATACTTAAATCAAGAAATATATTTCACATCCTTGTCTAAAGCGGTGAAGTGACGCAGTAAGAGAACGGGACACAAGATGGATCGTGGAGCCTTTCACTGCGACTGATTGCACTCGAGCCTTTGTTTATCGAACACCAGCCAAATGCACTTACCTAATTCTAAATTTATTCTCCATTGAAGGCATTTCATTAACAGGGTGAGACGTGTTTAAGACAAAGACTATTACTATAATTAAAAGATAATATCGAACTATAATGTAGGTTACTACGGAGCCCAAAGCGGTAGAACGGCTTTTGGATCAAGAACATTACGTGATTGCCTTTGTTCGAGGACAATGTTACATAAGCTTTAGGTCGGATTGGTTGTCTAGTAAAATTTTGTGCCGCCATCGTAGACGTGTCGTTTGTCTATTGTAATTCCTGGGACGGGCCCACGCATTCCTCGAGACGTCGCTGTAGAGCCTAATGTCACTCATTCATTAACCGAAGTGCATTCTCTGGCATACAAATATTAATGTCCTGCCTGCCGTTCTAGTCATACTGAACGCTCACAATCATGTACCTACCTACTCGTAAAACTTTCTACCATGTAAATGTAAACTTTTAAAGCAAAACAACGATCTACGAATAATTCCTCGAAACATAAATACATCATAGAATTGAGAAATAGGGCGTACCCAGATTTCACTAAACAGATAAAATTTTAACACATGTGTGCATGTCCGAATGGCGCCAATATCGTTTGTTTTATTTACATCATGGTGAAAAAATTGGCACCGAGCCCGCGCGGAGCGAGATGTCTGCCCATAACGATATCCGATTTTGAAATCCTAATGTCGGTAAACAGGTTTAGGTTTAACCAGAAATTATCTGCAAAAATGTTCTGAACCGGTTGACTTCCAGCTTCGGTAGGCGCATCTTGTTTGAGCAATCATGGGTCTGCGAGATTGTGTTGAGCGAGTTATCTACGATGATGGCGTGTCACTCGTCAGCTCGGAGTACCGTAACTCATTTGCTGCGTCGGATACGATCGATTAGCCCACATCGGTGTCTTACTGGAGTACGGTCGACTTGCGGCAGCAAACTGGCCTCGACACAGTTGTTTCATTTGCACCGTTCGCTCAGACCTAATTATGTATACTCGTAGCAGGCGCGGGCTAGTAGTAGATCTGTGATAGGAAACGGACGAGGAACTGGCGAACCGGTCCTGCCGTAACGGGTCGTGCCGTCGCGGTGCGCTTTAGCCGAGAATAATGAAACAAACATGAAAACAGCGCATTAGAATCTACTTCCAGGTTACAATCTCTAGCTCAACGAACAAAAACAAGCTCGTGAGAGTTATTTTCAAGCTAGCTACTTTATTTAGCCTTTACCACAAGTGGTCTTGTTTCGAAAGTTATCAGTAAAGTTGTCCGCCTAGACGTGACTTGTGTTCTTACTGTGTATATTGAGCAAAAAGAAAACATGCATTGGTTTGAATGAGTCAGATGGTGTTATCGTAGCAGGACGTGATCGGATACGGTGATACCGGTGGTGATAAAACTGCAAAGAATTATAACCGTGTCCAACATGATTTTCATTCACAAAATATCAAATGTTGAAAATTGTTATTTCATTAGGTTCTCTTGATGGGATAAGTATAACTCAATCTCGCATTCATCAGTTATATATCTATATTTTATTATCTCTCTCACAGAAGATTGGCAGGCACTTTAATTTTTACCTAGTTATTTATTACATTTGAATTAGGAAAGACAAGTCATAGAAGATTTCATGATTGTATAGCATTGTGCTAGTAATTGCGTTGATTTAATAAAAGCTTATATTTGCAACCAAACGAAACGTACCAAAAACGTGCAGTGTACAAAAAATAAGCAAGTCACATTCGCAATCAAACATTGGGAGACGGATTTTGATTCCAAACGAAACCACGTTTGATTTCAGAGACCATTAATTACGTGATAGTAATACTAGCTATTCTTTCGACAAAAAGCGTTGTCAAGACAGATGTTAAGTTTGACGCATTTTAGGCACCTATTTAGAAAAATAAAAAACGTCTATTACTTACTATATTTGCTTCACAATGAAATGGGTTCTAAGTCAGTGAAAGCGAAGATAAGTTATGGTTAAGCATAGAACATCTTTCACGTTTTCGCAGACCCAAGACAAGATCATGCCCCATGAGAGAGAGAGAGTCACCCAGAGTTTCCGAAGATGATGTCGAAGCCCGAGAGAAGTGGAGGAGAAAAGTAACCAATGGTTATAAATAAAAATGAGTATCAGTATAAATAAAGTGAGGAAGGCTGTACACCACCATGTGGGATACATAGCCAGGAAAAGAGAAATATTTTTGTTATAGAGTACTAGATTACTTATGGCTAGTGATTACATTTATCATGTGCTTACTCTATACATATAGCACTGAAAACAGTGAAAAAGAAACCTCTGAGAGTACATAGGTAGCCGTGAATATGACATAAGCAACTGTGCAGTATCGGGACCGTGTAATAAAAAATCATCTCGTTAAGCGTGAATTTTGAAATGGTAAAATTCCAAGATACCTAAAACAGTGGTTTACAAACGTAAGCAACTAATAGTGCGACAAAAAACGAGTATAGGTACATAACTCATAGATCTAAGATCTACTTAATATTTTCAGCATACCTGCGTGTAGGATATAAGTAAAGTAAAATTGCACTAAATCGAAAAGCTGATCATATCATGTAAAACGTCTCTGGCTCAAAGGATAATTATTTTTCGCCAAAAATGGCATAACCGACTTCAACCGTGTAAGTACATAATTCGAACAGTTCACATGGATCAATGAATCATCGGTAGGTAGAGACATTTTCACATAATTGTTGATTTTTCTAAAACGACTTAGCCTATTTCGATAAAATTTAAATGAAACCTTCTCTGAATATGATGTACCGTCCAAAAAAGAATAATCAAAATCGGTTCATAATTAGCGGAGTAATCGCGTCACATACCTACATGAAAAAGACATAGTCGAATTGAGAACCTTCTTTTTGAAGTCGGTTAAAAACCTGACGAACATATAAATAAAGAAAAAACAAGCATACCTGCGTGAACTGAGAAGATATCTTGGAGTGGTCCTCCTGATATGCCTTCCTGGCTTTCCTCCGCTCACTCATGAGGGTGGTGAGCCGGTCCAGGGCGCGCGACTCCAGGGCCTCCGCGTTGGTCCTGATCAGCTTGCTGGTATTCTCCCACTCTTCCGTCATGGTGCGCCACGCCGACGCTATCAGTGACCCTGGACAGAACACAATGCCGGAATTTTATAGGGATTTTTTTTATTTCTTAGACTAGGTTTGCGTTTGAGTCGACAAATGCGGTCTAGGGTTTAACACGCTAACTTAGAAGATACCTATTTACTCGGGTTTGAAGACACCTACGTTGCACTTTAGCGGAAAGACAGACTCAGGCAAAGCGTTCCACATCTGTCTGTCTGTTTGATCCGTCTAATCTCTGAAATGGCTGGACCGATTTTGACGGGATTTTTATTGGCAGGTAGCTGATGTAATAAGGAGTAACTTAGGCTACATTTATTTTAGAAAAAAATATTTTATCTCGGGCTAACGCGGGTAACGCCGCGGGGCGCAGCTAGTATCGTAATAAATGAGACTTATCAAACTCACTGCGATTAAAAGTAACTCGAGTAGAAGTTGATGTCATACTATAATGGCAAAACATAGGAAACAATTTCATCTTTCCCATGACTTCAAACTTTGTTGAACTTTTACGTAGTATTATTATATATTCTTTGCTTTTACTAACTACATCGGTTAGTTGAAAAATCTTTTATTCGTATTGTTAGTATGTATGTAGTATGTAAAGTTTAAATTTCCTAAAAGTGGATCCCGGGTTTGTAACTCGTATTAGATGGGTCGTAGTTCAGACAACTTTGGAAACTACTGATCTAGACATTTTAGACAGAGAGGCCATCTATCTTAACGCGACACTCAAGACACTCAGGCTAGAGCCAGACTCGGTGGAAATTACGTTTCGGAAAATCCGTCAATACAGTCATGTTGTTTACCTACCTATACAATTTGCCGTCTGAACCGACTACCGATTTATCAATATTCCGCATAATGTGCCCGATCACTGCAAACTGTTTATAATTAATTGAACCAGCGTTCCGCACGTTTAGTATTTTAAGCTGCATTATTAGTTTCTTATTTTAATATTATGTTTTTAAATAAACACTATAAGGAGTAAAGAGAAACACCTACTTGTTTAAACTTATAAAAATGAATAATCGGCCAAGTACGAGTCGTACTCGCGCACGGAGGGTTCCGTACTGTATGGGAGCCCCCCTTAAATATTTATATTATTTTAATTTTACTATTTATTATTGAAGGGAATATAAAACTAAATATTCTGTGAAAATTTTAAGCATTTACCTGGTACCATTATTAATATAGAGCGAAAAACGTCTAAAAATTCAGGTTTGTTGTAGGGAGGCCCCCTTAAATATCTATTTTATTTTGTTTTTAGTATTTGTTGTTATAGCGGCAACCGAAATACATCATCTGTGAAAATTTCAGCTGCCTAGCTATCATGGTTCATGAGATAAAGCCCGGTGACAGACGGACAGACAGACAGACAGACGGACATCGAAGTCTTAGTAATCCCGTTTTTCCCTTTGGGTACGGAACCCTAAAAATTACTAATATTAATGTTACTTTCCGTCCATAAGTAAATGTAATCAATTCTACAACAAAACTACACTACTATTACCTACACAAAAAGCATTGGATCACCCTCAGACCTTTGAAGGTCTAAATTATGAATTATCAATTCTGGATTAAGTGTGATTTTGAGACTTGAGTGAGTGTTGGGACTGAATGTTGTGATAATTGTTCAGAAGCCAGTTTGAAATAAATTAAGTATAACCTAGAATCATTGTCTTTTTCCATTCATGTATAGAAAATTTTCATAAAATACTTTAAAGGTTTCTCTGTTATTTTATTATCTTTATATAACTAGGTACCACATTGCGCAGCAAAAGAATGTCCTTTTATTTGATAAATATTTATATGCATGTATGGAAACATTGCCCTTGAATACGGAACACAGTGTAGGTACCTAAGTAGGTATACCTACTCATGTTTGCATGCAACTGCTGAAGACGCCAAAGTTGAATAATTATGACATCAACATCATAGATAAATGATAAAATAAATATCCTTTTATTCTAAGGTCAGGGTAATCAAACGACGTCCAGTATTTTCCATACATTAAGTATGTATATTTTCCATTTTATACATGAGTTAAATACATTTTCCGTTTTCACATGATGAGTATCTTATTATGAGTTACATAACTCTACTATTTAAACCGTTGTGTAAACATTAAAAATTATTATAGGTATGCCTTTTGTAGAACAGGCACGAGCGCCGTCTACTCCGTCTATTAGTTCCAATGCTCTGCCGCCCAAATTATCTAAACCCTGCGATTCAGCTATAGAACAAAGAGGTATTTTACCATAATGTAAACAATGTGAAGGAAAGAGAAATACTCGCAAATATTACATGTTGGAATGAGATGGAGTAGCCTTCGCATAGTAACCCAACAATACTTACTAGCTAATCAATACATAGAGCATTTATCAAAACTCTGTAAAGACTAGACATACCAAGATCAAAAATGCTTTGAAGATTTTTATTAAGTAGGTATCTACTATCTCAATAAATTGTTCTACATTGTTTCTCCCCACTATAATATGTAGAATAGAATAATCTTTATTGTTCACAAATTTTGAAATACAATACAATACAGTATAAATTTATTGTACACCAAAAAAACAACTTAAATAACAAAGTATTGAACTAATTTAGTACGAAACGATACTCTAATTTACTTACGAAATTCTAGTATTTAATTAGGAAGCAATTTTTTTCCGATATCCTATCAATCTCGCGCCTAGTTGCTCTATTTTTAAATAATATTGGATAAAAGACAATGAAAGATAAACAAATAATTTATTAGGTAATAAATTTTATGTTTAAGTCTGTTATTTAAACAATTAGCCGAAACACTGGATTCGGATCCGCCCAATTTTGGTCAGCTAACAATTTGTAGTTCGCGAAAAATTAATGAAATAAATGATGATCGTTCATAATAAACAAAATCGCACAACAATATCTAAATCGTTAGCGTTTTAGCATTTGGTCCAATGTAATAAAAATAAAATGTAGTAGTAGTAAAACAATTTCTGAGCTGTTGTCATAAAATGAAATCACCGAAACTGATCTTGTTAAACTTGGATCTGTTTTCAGAAGTGTTTTGACAATATTCTTAAAATTAAAACCCTGAACTTTAGCTTAATTTACGCACATTACTACATGGTATAAAACAAAGTCGCTTCCGCTGTCCCCATGTCCCCATGTATGCTTATATCTTTAAAACTACGCAACGGATTTTGATGCGGTTTTTTTTTACATAGATAGAGTGATTCAAGAGGAAGGTAATGCATAATACACCTGTGGGAAGCCAGGGCGGGTCGCTGGTAAATAATAATTGTGAATTGGTACGGTAATTATTTTTCGCCAAAAAATGGCATAACCGACTTCCACCGTACTCGTATATCAGAATTCGAATAGTTCGCACGCCATCCATGTAGTAATTTTTACATTATTCAACATATTATATTATGAGTCCTTTTTGGAAGTCGGTAAAAATTAATATTCAATGATTATGAGTTTATGAGATGAATGACTTTTGATATTTCTTAAACAATAATTCAAGTGGCCAATTCAGTTATTTTGCTGACCATGTGATGCTGACCAGAATAATTAGCAGCTAACTATATAATATTAAGCTTCCCATGATGGAAAGAATAGCAATAAACCATTTAAAAGATCAGTGTAATCGACCAATGATGAAATATTTTTTAACTTGCACGACATTCGTTACGTCTCCAAATAAAATGTCAACAAACGCGGGTAGTTTCAAGCTTTGCGATTCAAACCATCACAACAACCGTTATTGTTGATCAAAATCTCGATTACAGACTACTAAAAGAGCATTTAATGAACCGTGTCGCAGTTTACGATCCTTACCGTTAAGTTCTTCGCACTTGTCCATCTTCTGTCCCTGTGCGGCCGCAGCAGAGAGCGCCAGCGCGTACTCCCGGTCACTTTTCATCTTGGCTTGCAGGCTTCTCTTCATGGCCTCCATGAGGCGCAGCTCTGCGTCCTGGCGCGCCAGGAGCGCCTCGTGCGCCCCGCGCGCCGCTCCGTTTGACGCATACCCCATTATAAACAACGGCTACACAATACACATCGCAAACGTAAACACAACACTAATCACATCGCCGCCGGAACGTGCACCCGTTATCACTGACACCGTCTTCGATACGGACACTACACGGCTATGCTAGTCTAAATAAAACATGACAAGGCGGTCGGTGAGCGTCGCGTCGGTCTCGCGTGGCGCGTCCGCACGGTAGGTGCTCTCGGGCTGAATGCCATCTATCGCGGACTCATCACGTCTGGAGCTGCGGGCGGCGGCGGCTCTGGCCCAGTCACCCGCCGCGGTGCCCTCGCCTGCGACAGAATACGCGCTAGTTACTATGGTCTCCGCGGAGCTTGCACCGGTGTCGTAGATTACCTGACAGTAGCTACCTGGCGGCTTCGACCACCACCCAGACGTTAGCGGTTTTGCGTTCTGAGTTTTTGAATTGATTTACCCTTTGTCTGACATTGCTGTTATCCCAGGAGTAGAGGTACCCGTAGGTAGGCACTATCAGGGTAGGTAGTACCTACCTACGGGTACCTCTACTCAACCTAGTTGGGTCCTAGGTTGAATTATTATATAAGCCCTCGTATTCAACAGAAGCATATTGTACCTAAGTAGGTATAATTTTATTAATTTGTCTAGAGCTCCTAACATGACGAAGTTTATTTGTGTACGCAATAATTATTTTTCGCAAATGATGTAACAATTTTTTAACAATTTTCACATTTATTGTTGATTTATCAAAAACGGCTGGGCCGATTTCGATAGAATTCGAATGGAACCTCGGAAGTTTCGAAGTTTTCTAAGTAGAAAATATTTTTTTGATTCGATTCACACCAAGAGAATTTAACCACTAGTAACACACACGTTTCACAAATGACGAAAATATCAATCAACGTACACAAAAAAAATACAGACGAGGAGGTTCTCTGTTGCCTACATTTTTAACCGACTTCCAAAAAGGAGGATTTTTGGAATTCGGTTAAAAATGTAGGCGACATACTCAAAAGTTTAATTCCCGGCAAAGAGTATAATAATATATCTCAGACTAAATAAAAAAGAGAATAATAATATAGGTTATTCCCGGTCACCAAAAAGGTACTTGGAAACAACAAGTTATTGACCAAATAGGTTCTTTCATAACCAAGAATTAGGTATAGGTGCAGGAATATCTAAACCAAAGAAACCTAATTTTGGCGGAACTCCAAAAAGGTTCTCATTTGTAAGGTATTATTTTTTGTATTATTTCTTGTAAGTATTTTAACAGTTTACGTTTAAATTATACCCCATAGGGGCGATAGGTAGGTAGCTACCAGACTTACACAAGCTCAAAATCTTCTGAAGGTCGTGGAGTCTGTAGAAATTTTATGAAAGTTACTTACGAAGGTGCACTAAAAAGCTGCCTTTTCAAGGTGATGCTAGCAATTTCTGCATTTATAGGTACCTACCACGAGCAGCCAACCTGTGACCAATCCAACCAGGATCTTGTCGAATAGCAGTGATGGCGGATTTGGCCCAGTAGTTAGTGACCATGACTCCTGGGTCCTGGGTCAAAGAGGCGTGAGCTCGATTCCCATTTCCCACTCAGAGCAAGCATTTCTGTGAATAAATGTTTCCATTGTGTCTGGATGTTATTATCTTTATAAAATGTATTTAAAAATAAGACTATATTATTATTATAATAGTATACAGTCTTTGGCAACCAATTCACAAGCTTTGCTTAGTTTGGGGTCAGAGACCGTGCGCATAGTATCTATAGTAGTCTGTGACCGTGCGTAAGATGTCCCCGGATATTTATTTACTTCTTTGTCGACAGTAGACTGTTGGATTCCTTTCCCCATCATATGATTTAAGCGTATCATAAGTATATTGTGTTGTTTTTTTTGTCTGTAGACCAAATAAATAATATTCAGGATAGGTGAAACAATTAATCTTTTATTTTTAACCAAAATAAAATTTAATGGTTCGGCCCCCTATACAATCTGCCGTCTCACTCAACCCATTAGTTAATCCGCCACTGAGTAGTAGATAGTAGTCAAGTCGAATCAAACATAGTATACTAAATCGAATCATTGAAGTCGGCGGATGTGAAGTTATCTACAAGCTGCGCGAAACCCAATCAACGCGCAGCTTTATGTGAGCTTCAGTCAGGATTGGAAATTGCGCAGCTTGTAGCTTCACATCCGCCAACTTGTATCATTCGGCCTATAGCATCTATAAACACGAGATGTCCTTCCACATCTAATTCTTATATCAGCGGGGGTGAAAAGGGGAGTTTTGCGCAGAGTTTGTGCAAAAAGAGAAGTGTCATAGGTGAGGTCACCCCTAAAACTTCGTGAGGTCGCCTGTGTGCCATTTTACTAATTTTGTTTTTGTACGTTGACAACACTGCTCTGTCGTTGCTAGTACAACTAAAGTGTTTGATACTTGGTAGACACCGATTCGGTTTTCATCAGTACGCTCGTCTACCAAGTATAGTCGGTACCTTGGCTACTGTTTCAAATCTTATTGTTACCAAAGAATATATAATAATACTACGTATTGTTACTTCACCGTAACGCCATGACGACGGTTCTCTTTTTGTAGTCATCTAGACACGCGGAAGCGTGTCCAGCCAAGTCTAAGAAAAAGGTACTGGCGACGCGACGTCTGTAATATTACACGAACCATTTCGAGCCACTTTTGACCCCTTCGACCTCACTCGAAAACTATTTAACCTACATATATGAAATTTTGCATATTTATTAAAGTTTTTTAGCTTATCTACAAATTCTACAATACAAAATTTCATTAACTTTGCTCTGACGGTTAATAAAATATTAACGTTTTAAACGTCGCCCTTAACGAGACCTGCCGAAAAATTACGGGGTGCCTCAAGCCCACTCCGCTCAACTTGATCTATCCCTTAGCTGGAATTGCACCACCTTCTGTACGTAGAACAGTTGCCTGCTCTGGCGAAAAGCAGAAACAAGAAACAGACCCTAGGCACCTTCTATATGGCTCTAAAACACCTGTTACCCGACTAAAAAGCAGAAAAAGCTTTTTAAAAGGAACCACTGCTCTAAAAGTGCATGCTGCCGAAGCCCGCCTCAGCACATGGAAAAACACATTTTCACCACCGTCCGACTTTTTAGAGCCTTCCGAAACCCTCCCAGCGGGCAGTGATCTCCCGAGGCCCACATGGAAGTCTCTTAACCGACTGCGGACACAAGTGGGCCGGTGCAGGACCAACATGGCCAAGTGGGGATACTCGGACACTGTAACAGTGCAGTGCGACTGCGGAGCGCCTGCGCAGACTATGCAGCACCTTCTGTCATGCTCTCAGTGTCCGAATGCGTGCACAATGCGGGACCTCTATCAGGCTTCCCCCGGCGGGACGAGTGTAGCTGAGTACTGGGAGAGAATGATATAATGTTGAGGATCATCGACACGACGAAGAAGAAGAAGAAGAAGAAGAACGTTTAAAAACCGGGGTTACATTTGGCATCAAGATAGACTATCAGGCATAAACAAAGGAAAAAATCTAAAACTTTGAACTTTTACCCCCCAACCACATATAATAGGGGATGAAAGCTTGTATGAGACTTCCACAAATTGTCATGCTATAAGTATAAAAATTGATATAAAGACTCTCTGTTAGAAATAATAAAACGCGTATTTCAGGATTTTTAATAAATCAGTCCCCAACCCCTAAAATTGGGGGATGAAAATTTGTATGTCACTTTCGAAACTTTTGATGCCAGAAGTCAGAAAATGGATATACGAATTCGTTGTAATAGATAATAAAACACAATTTCAGGATTCTTAATAAACCACCCCCCAAACCCTAAAACTGGGGGATGAAAGTTTGTATGACACTTTTGCAAAGTTGGATGCTAGATGTCCAAAAATTGATAAAGGGACTCTTTATTACAAATATAATAAAACACGTATATCAAGATTTTTAGTAAATCTCCCCTTAACCTTTAAAACTAGGGGTTAAAAGTTGGTATGAGACTTCCGCAAGTTTTGAAGCTAGAGATGTGAAAATCGATAAAATTACTCCTTATAGTAAACTACAAAAAGAAGTGAAATCCAACAAAAACATTTTCATGTGAAATCAAGCCAAGTCTAAATCACAGTTCCCACTATCAAAAAGTTGTCAGATCTCACGTAAAGCCAAGCTCTAACTCTACACGCCTTACTCTACAAGTCCTTACTTCACAAACTCTACACCTTAGTCAATCATCATTGATTAAAGGCCGCTGCATACGTGACGGGTTTTTTCACGGACGGGACGGAACGGGAAATTTTAGAAATATCGTTTCATACAAAATATATATGGAAGCGCATATGTCACGGAGACACGGACGGGACGAGAACGTGGCACTGACGGGGCGGGAAAAATATCGTCGCCAACGATGTTTAGCACATCCCGTCCGGCACGTGCCCCGTCCCGTCCGTGTTTCCGCTACGTATGCACAGTCACTCCGTTCGTTCCGGAGAGAAAAGTAGTGTTGGACGTTTTTAACTACTTCGTCATCTAGAACAATAGCAATTAAAGCCAATTTTCGAAATTAAAAATCCACCTTTCCTTCTTCACAACAGTTAGATCCGAATCACTGTTATGGTACGTATGCATTAAAACACGTTCCCGTCAAGAACGGGGCAGTCACGTCCCGTTCCCGTTCACGCCCCGTCCGAGGTATTATCTCGTTACGTATGCAGCGGCCTTTATTAAGAAAAAGTACCTATAACGTATAGGTATTTTCAGTCGACACAGTACGTAGTACGGTTTTTTTTAAATAGTGAAAGCAATATATTGTTTGCACTGCCCACAGCCCACTGATATAATTATGCATTCGATCAAGTCAATAAAATCATAAGCATATAACGTTAATATGATTAAATTTTTCAATAAACTATTTATTTGGTATAAATACATAAACGAAGTATTGTTAAATTAGTATGTTTTTTTTTTATTCCATATAGGTTTATGTTTGACTACATACTGCCTGATGTTGAGCAGATATGCGGTCTAGGATGTAGCACGCTTACCTAGAAGATACCTATTTACTCGGGATTTGAAGACACCCACGTCGTACTTTAGCGGGAAGACAGACCCAGGCAAAGCGTTCCACATTCTGGCTGTTCGTATGAGGAATGAGGACTCGAAACGCTTGGTTCTAACGCGCGGATATGTATTGTTCAATCTATAGTAGTCTGTGGTACCTATTGTTAAATAATTTCTTACTTTTCACTTCTTTTCCCATTGGGGGACATTTGGCTTCGCGCGATCGGCGCATTTGCCATATTCGAGTTCAAATGTATGGATCACAGAACAGCAGAACTAAACATGCAAGATGAGATTATTTTTATTTTTATAAGGTAGGAAAACGAAACACGAAAAATGAACATAAACAAGCAAAAGGATAAACAGATCAGTTATAAAAGTGATATGAAAACTACTTATTCGACTAATAGGTAGTAGATTTTTACATTATTAAACAAGATATAGTAAAATAGCTTCACGATGTATAGATACGAGAAGAATTAGTACATAGAAGACTGAAGAGAATTTATATTGATAGACAAATAATTTCTTCACATTCCCGCCAAAATATTTTTTTATTCCATAGACAAAAAAATATTTTCTGTGTCAAAATCTGTGTTGTCTATGTAATAAGCTGCCAGGACAAAAAATTCAAACCTACAATAAGGAAACAAACTAGATGTATTAAAAAGAGACGAGAATAATACAATCTAAAATCAATCTTTTAGTCACAGATACATATACAATTAGTCACAGATACATAATATATTAAGCTTGGAGCAAGTATGTAACTACTTCACTATTTAGGGATAATAGGTGCGTTCGGGTAGACTACTGGGCCCTATTTTATAAAGCTATAAGTCTTATACTTGTTGTAAAAAACTGGTAACACCGCAAAAAATGGTTTATGCTATGGCCACATCTGCGCCCTACGGCGAAGTTATCGTCACTGGAGGCTCATTCACTAATTCAAACTGTAGTAATTGGTTGTTCACGATTTGAACTACTACCTGAAGCTGGGCACACACGCTGCGATGATCGCATCTATTCATCAGATCAGTCCAGCGAGGTCCTGATATAGTTGCATTGCCAGTAGGTAGTTATTGAGGAATCAAAATGAAACCCTTATTTTAATCGAAAAATATTTACCGTTTGAATTAGTGAATGAGCCCCCAGTGACGAAGATTCGCCGTAGGGCGATAATGTGGCCACGCCATAAGTATAATAATAGTTTGTACGGTGTTTTAAAAAGCTACAGGACAAGAAGACAACCCATTCACAAGCTAAAAGTACAAGCACTTGTCTTGTACCACACTTGTACGTAGATCAGAGACAAACCATAGAGTATTTAACGGTTTAAATGTAAAATCGAACAAGTGTTTTATAAAAATCTTAGGCATTACAAGAGTTTATCACTACAACTTGTATTTATTTTTACCTAACTCTGACGCTAGGTAAAATTTTACAAGTGAAGACGAAATTAAAACTAGCTACAAAAAAAACACAATTACGCGCCGAGGCTTCAACGACCACGACCACGGGCTTTTACGGCACGGGCGGGAAAGAATAAAAAAAACTTGTCGGTCGGTGAAATAATTGTACGAATCAGGTGGATGTGACAAAATTCGCAAAAAAACTTGTTAGTTTTGATGTGCAGAATAAGCCCCTAAAAGATGCTAATTGATTACTAGTAACCCTGTATATCTGAACTTATATACAATCAGGTTTTTTTTAAATATCAATTATAGGCCGCGCCATTTGTGTGGCGGATGTAAAGTTAGCTACAAGCTGCGAAATATCCAAATCTGACTGAAGCTCACATAAAGCTGCTCGTTGATTGGCTATTGCGCAGCTTGTAGCTAACTTCACATCCGCCAACTTGTGTGGTGCGGCCTAAAACAATCGTAAAGAAATCAATTTCATAACAATTATAAATAACATAAAACTTTATCAAGGTTTCGATAACATACAGTTTTTTTTTTCATGGCAGTGAGTGACGTTCCTAGAGATGAGAAGCATACTTGTAATTTAGACTTATAATCGATACTTGTAACTTGTAGTTAATACAGCATGTTTATAAAACACTTGTAACTGGTAACTTGTAATTACTGGCACTTGTAACTCGTACAATTGTAAGCTTGTACTTGTAGCTTTATAAAATAGGGCCCTAATGGCAAAATTAACAGTTAAAAATTCCAATAACGATCATTCAGCGTTCGTTTTGGGAATGTGTGAGCAAAAGTTGCATCATTTTTACTTGTTTTCATTTACCTTTCGGTGAGTTCGAAAACAGCTTTTTAATCCACCTGCAGAGGTGGGTTCTTTATTGTAGTTTTCTGACGTGTAGAGTATTTTGGGTAGTGACACAAAGATAGTTGTAATAGCTCTGTGGGTAATTAGCAAAAGTTGCATTATTGGCTAAATTCCCAAACCGAACGGTTTACACAAATGCCAAAAACGACATCGAGCCCAACACGAACGCACCAAATGTGATCGATCGAGGAAAATCTGAAAGAGACGCATTGTTTAAATATGGCACTATTTAAAAAAAATACACGAAACATATCTTGATTCGGTAGGTGTTGTGGGATTTTTTGGCTACACAAAAACAAACTCTTGTCAAATTCCAATACATGTTTGACAGTTTTGACAACTCGTGGCCATATTTTTCTTTTATATTATCTTTGTGGTTGAGAATTACCATATAAGTGTTAATCCTCTAGTATTGCTCTGTAGTGAATCACTTTGTTTAACGATTTATCCCAAATCTAGACTTAGCATAGCACCACATTTTCAAATATTAAAATCACATTACAAAAGTTTGAAGTACCATTGTCTTTGCCTACATAATATCCTTCCTTACATCCTTATCCTTACATCCTTACATAGTATAAAATAAAGTCGCTATTTTCGTTTGTTTGTTTGTTTGTTTGTCTGTATGCTTAAATCTTTAAAACTACGCAACGGATTTTGATGCGGTTTTTTGTAATGGATAGAGTGATTCAAGAGGAAGGTTTATATGTATAATATACCTGTGCGAAGCCGGGGCGGGTCGTCTAGTACATAGTATAAAATAAAGTCGCTATTTTTGTCTGTTTGTTTGTCTGTATGCTAAAATCTTTAAAACTACGCAACGGATTTTGATGCGGTTTTTTTTTTAATGGATAGAGTGATTTAAGAGGAAGGTTTATATGTATAATACACCTGTGCGAAGCCGGGCGGGTCGTCTAGTACATAGTATAAAATAAATTCGCTATTTTTGTCTGTTTGTTTGTCTGTATGCTTAAATCTTTAAAACTACGCAACGGATTTTGATGCGGTTTTTTTTAATGGATAGAGTGATTCAAGAGGAAGGTTTATATGTATAATACACCTGTGCGAAGCCGGGGCGGGTCGTCTAGTATTTAATATTTCGACTTGCGTCTGGAACAAAAATTAAGTAGCTTTAAGTAACTTTTTGTAGGATCGATATTTTTTTTAAATAGTTGGTTGTACCATTTCATTTCTTCAATAACTTGTGTTATTTCAATTTTACAGCAGAAGTTATAGGAACAAAAGTTGTTTAAAATTTGATTTTCTACAACTTTGATACCAATAATTTTTTTGTTAATTCAATATTTTTCGATTAAAATAGGGGTGTCATTTTGATTCCTCAATAACTACCTACTGGCAATGCAACTATATTAGGACCTCGCTGGACTGATCTGATGAATAGATGCGATCATCGCAGCGTGTGTGCCCAGCTTCAGGTAGTAGTTCAAATCGTGAACAACCAATTACTACGTTTGAATTAGATGAATGAGCCCCCAGGGACGATACTTCGCCGTAGGGCGATAATGTGGCCACGCCATGAGAGATTTTGTGGTTGAATCTGGGTGCACGGCAGTGCACCCAAACAAGTCGAGCACAGCCGTAAGCATACTTTTCCCGAAGCCATTCAGGCCATTTTCAACCCCCTGTTACTTTGGTCTGGATAAAGCTAGACGTCTGATTTTTTTACTATCAAGAGAACGTCATTTAACAAAAAATATTTCTAAATTTCATAAAAATCAAACCAGTCATTTAAGAATTATTGCTAGTCAAATTCTTTGATTTTGTCACTGACACACTTATGCACTCACTCACTCAACGATCATCATAATTCTAAGGTACTTCTAGCAGACATACAAGCTTGTAATTTTGATGACAGTTAACATTTAGCCTAAATAGCAAGGAAAAAATCAAACATAAATTAATTTTGGTCTAGTTGTCCTATTTTAGTATCTACACAAATAAGTTTGTAATCCTAATTGTAGTACGTGAAATAGGTGATTACCAAGATAACTTTGCGGTTTTGACTTCGGTTTCAGTTTATGTCCCTGCCAGATTCAAATTTTTAATCTCTAGGGCAAGGGTAGGGCAGGGGTAGGCTAGTAATAGGGTAGGGAGCGCGGTGGCGCATGGCGTCGTGGTGCTGGCGTGGTGGGGACGTGGTGGAAGCTTAGTGCGGGCGTGGTGCGGGTATGGTACGGGCGTCATGGGGACTTGGCGGGAGGGATACGGTGAAGACTCAGTGGAGCCGTGGTAGGGGCGTAGTGGGGGCTTGATGGGGGCTCGGCAGGAACTCACTGGGAGTGCGGTGGGGGCATGGTGGGGACTCAGTGGAGTTACAGTGGGGGCGTGATGGGGGCGCAGTGGGGGCTTGGTGGGGACGCAGTAGGGCCACGGTGAGAGCACAGTGGGGGCTTGATGGGAACTCGTTGGGGGCTTAATGAGGGCTCGTTGGGAAATCATTGGGGCTGCAGTGGGAGTGCGGTGAAGAATCAGTGGGGCTGCGGTGGGAGCGCAGCGGGAGTTTGGTGGGGAATCAGTGAACCCTTGGTGGGGGCGTGATAGGGGTGCAGTGGTGGCTTGATGGGGGCTCGGTAGGGACTCAGTGGGGCCGTGGTGGGAGCTCGGTGGGGATTTGGTGGAGACTCAGTGAAGCCGCGGTGGGGGCGTGGTGGGAGCTCGGTGGGGATTTGGTGGAGACTCAGTGAAGCCGCGGTGTGGGCGTGGTGGAGACTCAGAGGGCCTGCTGTGGGAGCGTGGTGAGGACTCAGTGAAGCCACGGTGGGGGCCTGATAGGGGCGCAGTGTGGGCTTGATAGGCCTCAGTGTGGAATCAGTGGGGCTGCGTGGTAGGGACTCAGTGGGGCCGCGGTGGGGCGTGGTGGGGGCGCAACGGGGATTTTATGGAGGCTCGGTGGGGAATCAGTAGGGCCGCGGTGGGGGCGCCGTAGAGGGCTGGGTAGGGAAAGGGTAGAGCAACCTCACGGTATTGGAGATAAACCAACAAAAAGAAGTGAGATCCCAACAAAAACATGGCATGTAAAAAGTAAACAAGTCGAGCAACAATTCTTCAGTAAAAAGTAGTGAGATCAAAATGTAAGCAGTAGTTTATTAGTAGTTTATTCAACCAATACTTGTCTATGGGGGCAGAATCTGGGCGCATCTTTACAACTTTGATGCTCTCATAGATGAATAATGATGATCATAAATGAAGACTGAATGAATAAACCGACTTGTGCTTACATTTGATCTCACTACTTTTTACTGAAGAATTGTTGCTCGACTTGTTGTACTTTTTACATGCCATGTTTTTGTTGGGATTTTCAATATTTGCTTCCTTGTAGTGTAATCTCACAGCTGAAATATCACTATGTTTTTCGAATGAAAGTAGCTATTATGTTCTAATCAGCGAGCGAATGCGATGTTGAAGTCTGTCAATTGGCCGTGACTAGTGATGGAAAAAAATAAACTGTTATTTACAATTAAATAAAATTAACATTGTTTTAAAAATAACACTGTTTTAACTGATCCAATTAAAGTTACATTTATCTACTTGTCTCTCTGGATTCCTATTAATTCTGAAATTCACTGAAATAGTTAATAAAACTCTCTTCGCGTGTTTGGTGTGGGCCCAGTTTTATAATAAATAAAAAAATGCAAGTGGGGACTCCACTTGCATTTTTGCTCCGAGCGGAAGAAGTGAAACTAGAAATTTCACTTCAATAAAAGTTTACATGATATCTATATTCTCATAAATATAAAATTATTTGACAGTGATATTTTCAGCACATTACTACTAATAACATAATTATACAATTGACGTAACCTTACGACAGCATACCTATACATAATTATTATTCTTGAAAAATTGATGTTATCTTGTTTATTTTCATTGAATTTAGCGCTACTGCGCTATAATTATAATGTAACATTTATTTTTAATATTTGATTCACGTCACGTCAGTTTAAAGTAAGTTAGGTCGTCTGATCAAATCACGCATGACCCTTCAGGATCGCATTCCTTTGCTGTTTAGACTGTAGGTACATAATTTAAAGGCTATTTTTACAGCAACTGTAGTGCAGTTATGCCTTATTAGCTTATCAAAACAGTTTAATTACTTAACGAGCTAATTTACGTAACGACTCAAAGAACTGTTAAGTGTTCATCGTTAGAAAATACCTACTTACCTAGTGAAAATAATATTCATTATTGGTATTCATTGCTTAGCGGTAAAAGTTCGTAGTTAATCACAGGCAGCAATACCAGCAACTATAGAAGAGCTGTTCTGTGCCAGCCTTCAATCAAGAATACAGCAGCATCGATTTAATGTTACGTGTAGTCGTAGTATTATTATATATTCTTTGGTGTAGTGTAAAAGTGTGCAAATTTTTTGGTGCTGGTAATTTTATTATTTCGATGAACCAAGGTGATTCCGATTACTTTACTAGGGAATTTAAGTTCTGTCAGTGGCAACCCTGACCCCAGCCTTGTAATATGGCCGCTTCAGGTTAGTTTCACAATTTTTGTCACATGAAAAAAATTCAATTTTTGCTGTTTTTTCGTATTTATTTTCATAGTTTAGCATGTCCTCGACAAGATTTATCGATAGTAAATTCAGCTGCATCTATTAGAAGCTTTTTATTGTTACCTAATAATGCTAACGTGTCATCGTTTCATCCTTGCGGACGTTTGGATTTACCGCGTGGCCACATTTCTGAACTTTTTTAACGCATTATTTCATAGTATTCATGTAAATAGGCAAGTTTTTAATGTTAATAATTGTCTAATGATGGTAAGGGGACTTAAATTGGGTCATTTACGCCCCATAGCCCCATTATGCCGTTTCAGTCTGATCACGAATAACCGCTTTCCAAAATCGGACTAGGTCGTTCACTCGCTATGCGTCATCATTTTTCATGAATTAACAATTTACTAATGTGTCCTGTCCTTCAACGTTATCCACTTCACAATAAAAACACTTCGCGTCTTAACCAATCGTCACTGTGGTATTTTACAGGCAAGAAATCAAAGAAGGCAAAATGGATCAAAGCCAACCTGACGGACATTCTTGCGGAGCCGACAACCATCCCAACTACAAATAACTGGGCGGCCTCCGTAGATGAAGAAAGTAAGTACATTTAACTACATGTTACTCAACCCTCATCGTGATTGTATTGTTACTAAGGAGAGACCCAATGATGATAGAAAGGGTAACGGCTTGCCAATGTTAATCTCGTACTTGGGGTGCACCTACTGAGTGCCCGGTCACTCCCTACACCCCGGGAAGGTCTGAGAAAAGGTCCATGTGTTCTTTAGTACATTCTAGCCGGATGCTTCTCTCAAAGAGAAGGCGGGGGAACCAGAAATGCCGGTGTAGCGTGTAGTCGATGACGCCAAGCCCGAGGGGCGCGGACGAGGCGTAAGCGCTGTCATCGTTGGAAACTCCTGTGACCAGCTGTTTTAGCACAATCTACGAGATGGCAACTGCCACAACTCAATTCAGACTAGTCTTTCATTGGCCGGCTCCCTAATTATGCTGAGGGTCACTATTAAAACTTGATAAGAATGATGGAAATATTTACAGAATGTTCTTATATTTGCTCACAATGCTTTTATGAGGACTTATGCATAGTATTATGTACTTTTAAACTAAGAGTAGATTATAACAGAATGTTGTTTTCATGAAGATTAGTTCCAGTGCTAGGTTCAAGCAATAACCATACTGTTCAATTTACATTTACCTACTTATTAGGCCTGTAATTTTACCATGAAATTTTCTGCTGAGTAAATGGAAAAATACCACATGATCTCTGTGGGATTTTCAAATTTTAGAACATAATACAACCAACCATGTATTTTACACTTCTGTCACATTGGGAATAGAGTTTATAATATTTGTCCAAATGAAAGTAATTCATGTTGACAATATTAATCTCATGTTCTTTCATATAACAAACACTTGGCATGCAGTATACAAATAGGTAATCTGAATCAGCAGTAAATTAATTATAACATAAAATAAGCATGACATTTTTAAGATTTAACCCACATTTTGAATTTATTACACTGTCACCAAATAATTTAAATTGATATGCTACTCTTCTCACATTCATTTCCTGACTGGGTCAGTAGAAAATGATGTACTAATGTAAACTTTGTTTGTATCTCAAACAGTGTGTAAGATCTGAAAAAAACAAATGTAACTATTAGTATACAAGCCTGTTTCCCAGCTGACAGGCTCAGCTAGGAAACAGGCTTGTTTCATTGAGTGAAATGCTCCCAAACCACAGAAAGTATATTAAAAATATTCTAGGTTTCTCCTCGCCCGCTCTCCCTTAACAATTTTGACTATGTATTATACTACACAAGAGTGTGTTTCGCAGCTGAGAACTATGGGTACGGGTCCCGCACGCGCGCGCCGGTGGTGCTGCCGTCGGCGTCGCGCGCGGCCCGCGGCGGGCTGGCGGTCGACGACGAGTCCATCCCGCGCCGCCCGCCCTACATCGCTCACATATCCAACCTGCCCTACGACGTCGACGAGAGCGCCATCACGGAGCTCTTCGAAGGACTTAAGGTACCTTAATGATACTCCTTGATCCACAAGCTTACGAATACTTAGGCATAATTCAAATTAGAACGGGATGGGCCCACATACACGCTCCACACATTTGGTGTAGTCTCCTATCCTGAACTTACTCTTATTTGGTGTGCGGGCGATAGATCCTGCACTGATGTACCATGGGGTGTTTTGTGCATTTCCTTCTCCAAAGTTTACCCGAGCCAGTCCAACGCACTGAAATAATGAAACATGGCCCCGGGCTGCTGGTAAAATAACTGCTTCAGTAGCTTAGGCTTAACAGTAAAAAATCACTGCAGTTTCCGTGGCCTCCTACTGGTCATACAACATCTAGCCTAATACAAATTTTATTATCATCTCACTGTCTGGAAAAGAAGAAGACTAGATCGTTTATTGCTATCAATATTAGAAGTAATACAATTGTGCATTCTGATTTATTGAGAGAAGTGTGCTTCTCGGGGTAATTACACTTATAGCCTACACCATCACAAACCAACACTGCACACCATGTCCTCTGCAACAGAGTGGTTTACAACTGGAACAGGTTTCCTGAGGATGTAATCTCAGCAAGGACTATAACCTCTTAAGACATAAGAATAAAGAGTAGACTGGATCTTTGGCTAGGGAAGGAAAATTTTTCCTTGACAGATATATACTAATTTTATTAGACTCTGCTTGATATAGATAGGCACACCAGTTTATACTGCTCGCCTACAAACAAATAAATAAATAATTCACATTTATTTTATCATTTGGTTGAAATGGTTGTTGGCATTTCTTTTCACAAACTTCAAACTTCATTCTGACCAAGTGCAAGTGGGATGTTCAAACTATACTTGAGTGTAGCAATAATGCACTGAATGTTTTATTCTAAATACCTGATCAATTATCTCAATGGCATTTATCAGAACAAGCTTAAGTCTAATCATATCACACATCTTAGACTCTCAATGATATGTACGACATAGTACATTTCACGAATCATTAACATTAGATATCAAATAGGTAAATAATCTTACAATTATTTTATGTCTTCCTCAGATTACCAACTTGAGATTACCGCGCGAGGGGGATCGCCTCAAAGGATTTGGCTATGTTGATTTTGAAGACAGAGAGAGTCTCGTCAGTGCTATGAATATTGCAGATCTGGTGAGTTTACTAGTGGTTATTTCTATTACTATTAAATCCAACATGTACTCATTACAATATGGATGTCAAGGTCAATCAGAAGCTGCAATCTCTCTGCAATGCATATATTTTTAATGAAGTCATTAAACATTTGATACTGCAGTATTTATATGAAGCACTAAATTAAATAATCTGCAGTTCTTAGTCTGTCATAGAATATAATTGAAGATACCTTCTATTTTCTAACACCATTGAAATTAATCTTCAGGCATTGTTGTCAGATGAATACCTGTAATATGAAAACAAAATAGACAATATTGTGTATGTATGACTGAATGGAGTTAAAAACTCTGAGCATTCATTCGATTTAGAGATAAGTAACAACAAAAATATAATATATAATCATTCACACACATGTGTGAATGTCTGTATGTAAAACATTGATTCAATTGAGGAGAATTGATGGAGACTACTGTGTTATATTACATTTATTGTTCAGTTTCCTATCTAATACCAAAATATTTCAGATCATCAATTCAACTGTCATACTTTTGTATTTCATTAATACTGGACAAAATTTAGACCAGCGGGGCAATTCTGTTAGCCGATCTCTTTACGAAAGTGATACGTTCTTGAACCTCTCTCGTTTTTCTGACAGTTCCGACAGCTCAAAACTGTCAGAAAAACGAGACAGGTTCAAGAACGTGTCACCTTAGTAACGAGATCGGTTGACAGAATTGCCCCGCTGAGCCTTTAGTACAGGTTTTGCATAGTTTACTTGCACTTGCGCGTTTGCGTGTGGCTTTTTGTTCGCTCTTCCTCATTTTCGCCAGGGGCGCTGCACAAAGATGTATAGAGCCATATGGAAACTACTGTAGTTTCAATTTACGTGTAAACCTGTACTAACCCCTTTGAATGAGTACTCACATTAACACAATGCAATAAATACACAAAGTAACTGCAGTATAATAGGTTAGCCATCAATACAAAAGAATCCAAAGAATGTTCTAACAATCCATTTGTTTCAAATGGGATATTACTATCTGTGAATGCAATATTTTAAACAAATAACGAAACTTTCCTTTGTGTTACAGACAATAAGCGGGCGGCGGATTAGAATAGAAGTGGCGACACAAGACAATGACCGACGCATGGGGCGCGGAGGCATGGGCCGATCCGACAGGGACAGGTACAAAATATTATTTTGCCTTTTACCTGACTACAACAAGGATTAATTTAGGGTATCCTTAACAATATGTTTTGCTAAGTACAGGGATTTTCAGAGCTTACCCTGTGCTAAGCTGAAAGGGGGTGATTAAGACCATCTTTACCACAGAGCCAACCAGAAATTCCAGAGAAATAATTACCTGTTTCATACATTTTATTGATTCCGAGTTGCAATTTTGAATGGAACAGCTGATTTTTTTTTTCAAATTCAGGGTTGGTCTCATAGTAAGTAGTTGTTGATAATGATAATCCGCATCACCTTTCGGCTTAGTGCACCAGTTCTGGATAACCCTTTATATGTATGCTCATCATTATGAACAACTTAGAACCAACTGCAAAATCGCAAAAAAATATGCTTCCATGATCCTACTCCATACATCTTGTTGAGATATCATCATCCTCATCGCTACCTAGTACACCATCCAAGCCACTGGAGCCAAGATATGCCAGCGGCCCAGAGCCACGCTCCGTTATTTAAGGAGCTGGGCTGGCTCGGGTAGACGCTGGAGGGGAAATGCACAAAACACCCCATGCCGGACGTCAGTGCAGGACTTATCGCCCCTACATCGAATAAGAATCTTGTTGAGATTCAGATGTGAACTTTTTGGATGGAACAGCTGATTGTTTTGTCGCGATTTTGCAGCTGGCCTCAAAGTAAAAGATGTTCATAATGATGAGCCTATACACCGCTGAAAGTCTCTGCACTTTGCAAAGCAACACTGTATTGTAAATCCGAAAGTGTTTGTTGGTTTGTTTGTTACTCTTTCATATTCTTTCATATTGTAGAAATGGTGAAATGATGGACATTGTTATTTTACATCAAGGATAGAGACTCATAAGTTAAGACCAGATTAAATGCAATATAAAAAGCTTGTTATAAACATGCAAATATGCTTAAAAAATGCTTGAAATATGCACGAAAATTTGCAGAATATGCAACCCAAAGAAAAGTAAAATTTAGTTTTTTTTTTTTCAAAATCAGTATAAAATAGATAATAGTAGTAGATAGTATAAATTATCCTTTGATAGGCGATTATAGGTAAACTAACATTATATGACATTAAAATTATTTAATATTTTGGTAAACGTAAACAATCAAGTATAGTTCCAAATGTTTGTTTGTAAATTTGTATTTTTGATCATTAAAATATTTCACATAAGTTTGGTCGCATTCGTGATATTGTCACTTTTATTGCATTTTGGAATGCAGGGTGAGTGCATTGTACTCGGAAAATATTGTAAATGTATCAATAATATGGATCATAACTAGCTCTTAGACAAAAATGCTATTACTGCCGAGGAAGGCTTGAATATGCAAATGCATATAATCTGGTCTCTACTCATAAGCGTCTCAAGGCTAATACATAATAAGGCTATTTACAGGTTATCTAGAACTCAATGGTTAGAAGTTTAGAATGATTGTAATGGTACAAGTTATGGTCAATTAACGTTTGTTGGTTTGTTGTTGCATCCA
>OZ023285.1:7617183-7723901 GCA_964007245.1 Hypomecis atomaria
CGCAGACGAAATACGCCGCGATAAATGGGTAAAAGCCATTCGAATATTGAGAAAAGAATCTGACTGGATACCTACCAAGTATACCACCATATGCACGAAACATTTTCATAAAGAAACTGTAGAAACTAATCGTGGCATTAACTATTTATCTCAAAAAGCGGTTCCAGTGCTTGAGGTTTTTTTATTTTATTTCTGATAATGATAACGATGAACATAACACTATTCTAATAAAATAATAATATATAAAAAGGTGTACCTTTGTATTCCAACTGAAAAAGAAATGTTTCTTTTTCAGTTTGCTTCAAAAACCTCCGTACCAAGTATGTAAGTAGGTATGTCTTTCTCAGTTCGGGGCTAGAAAGCAGTTTTTTTTAATTTGCCTATTTTTTTTAAATTATATTTTTATCTCAACTTCGGGAAGCTGATAGATTCAAAACTCGGCGAGGTTAAGTTGCTTTATCACAGAGGTCCTGTGGCCACCTTCCAGGTTCACATTAGACCTTGGATATCATCTAGATCTAAATATTCAACATGGAGTCAATAGGGCCCAAACTCGATGGGTTTATTTAGTTCAGTTTAAAAGTTCTTAAGGTCATGTTCCGTCTCCATCATCAGATCAGCTTCGTGGCACCATACCATTGTATTGTCAGCGAAGATACATAAGTATCATAAACTATTTGGAAGTGGGTCATTTACAACTAAAAATGCTAAATAAAAGGTTGTAAAAAATAAATTTACAATTGTTAACAATATAACTTTATTGAATACCAAAAATACAAGAAAACAAAAATAACAAATCCCGTACCTAGATTAATGGGCGGCATTAACGTCTATGTACAGCGATTTTAAACAGGTAATAATAATAATAATAAACCTCAAGAGGCTCTCGCTAGACGGTTGGGTCAAGGGCCATATTCATAAGGCAGTGATCATGGACACGGCGCACATTGTCAGGCAGCTTGGGCCTCGCCCCGCTGCCGGCGGCAACCTAGTAAGTTTTTACAATGTTTTTATATTGTTTTTATAAAATATTGTAAAAATCTAATCTAAGATGATAAATTGATAATAAAAAAGATGATAAAGATGATAATTAAAAAAAACCTGAGATAATAATAATAAAAATATTTAAAAAAAAATTTTTTTTTTAACAGGAATGCGTTCCTGACACGTCATCATGAAAAAATGTTTTTGGCCGATATCTCGGAAACTATGTACTTAAGGGCAAAAAACACATTAAGATCATTATTGTAGAAAATAAAATTTCGCATCTTTTGTTTCCAGACAAAAACAAAAAAGCAAGCTTTGAACGGCCGAACTATAGTAGCCTGTTACATTTGTAATTATTAACTCCAACTGTTCCAGAATAATTAAACAAACAGACAGACAGACAAAAATTGTAAAAAATGTTATTTTGGTGTATGTACCGGATATATTATAGTCATATACATGTAGTAAAAAACGGTAATTTCAATATTACAAAGACACTCCAATTTTATTTATAATATTTTACATCATGTTTTATTTATTATGACTCAAATTCATTCGGTATTACTAAAATGTTGATTATTATAAATATCGGTTTGCATCACTGACATTGAGAAGGAATCGTAACATTTTGGGGAAATTTTCAATCTAATGAGCTGCCACCCTAAGTAGGTATTATCAGACGAAATTGTAAAATGTTGCTATTTCTGTCTTATTCAACGTCTTGCCGCACCTTAGCAACTAGTGTAACAGGGATAGAGATATGATTCTTTGATTACCTACCAAAGATATTCGGACGGTTATACAGACATGCATGTGTCGCCATGCCTAGCAACGCAGTTATTTGAGTCAGCAGATCTTTTTATAAAACATCATTGGTTGGGACTGAATGTTGTGATAATTGTTCAGAAGCCAGTTTGAAATAAATTAAGTATAACCTAGAATCATTGTCTTTTTCCATTCATGTATAGAAAATTTTCATAAAATACTTTAAAGGTTTCTCTGTTATTTTATTATCTTTATATAACTAGGTACCACATTGCGCAGCAAAAGAATGTCCTTTTATTTGATAAATATTTATATGCAGAGTATGGAAACATTGCCCTTGAATACGGAACACAGTGTAGGTACCTAAGTAGGTATACCTACTCATGTTTGCATGCAACTGCTGAAGACGCCAAAGTTGAATAATTATGATATCAACATCATAGATAAATGATAAAATAAATATCCTTTTATTCTAAGGTCAGGGTAATCAAACGACGTCCAGTATTTTCCATACATTACTTAAGTATGTATATTTTCCATTTTATACATGAGTTAAATACATTTTCCGTTTTCACATGATGAGTATCTTATTATGAGTTACATAACTCTACTATTTAAACCGTTGTGTAATTACATTAAAAATTATTATAGGTATGCCTTTTGTAGAACAGGCACGAGCGCCGTCTACTCCGTCTATTAGTTCCAATGCTCTGCCGCCCAAATTATCTAAACCCTGCGATTCAGCTATAGAACAAAGAGGTATTTTACCATAATGTAAACAATGTGAAGGAAAGAGAAATACTCGCAAATATTACATGTTGGAATGAGATGGAGTAGCCTTCGCATAGTAACCCAACAATACTTACTAGCTAATCAATACATAGAGCATTTATCAAAACTCTGTAAAGACTAGACATACCAAGATCAAAAATGCTTTGAAGATTTTTATTAAGTAGGTATCTACTATCTCAATAAATTGTTCTACATTGTTTCTCCCCACTATAATATGTAGAATAGAATAATCTTTATTGTTCACAAATTTTGAAATACAATACAATACAGTATAACTTTATTGTACACCAAAAAAACAACTTAAATAACAAAGTATTGAACTAATTTAGTACGAAACGATACTCTAATTTACTTACGAAATTCTAGTATTTAATTAGGAAGCAATTTTTTTCCGATATCCTATCAATCTCGCGCCTAGTTGCTCTATTTTTAAATAATATTGGATAAAAGACAATGAAAGATAAACAAATAATTTATTAGGTAATAAAATATTATGTTTAAGTCTGTTATTTAAACAATTAGCCGAAACACTGGATTCGGATCCGCCCAATTTTGGTCAGCTAACAATTTGTAGTTCGCGAAAAATTAATGAAATAAATGATGATCGTTCATAATAAACAAAATCGCACAACAATATCTAAATCGTTAGCGTTTTAGCATTTGGTCCAATGTAATAAAAATAAAATGTAGTAGTAGTAAAACAATTTCTGAGCTGTTGTCATAAAATGAAATCACCGAAACTGATCTTGTTCAACTTGGATCTGTTTTCAGAAGTGTTTTGACAATATTCTTAAAATTAAAACCCTGAACTTACGCACATTACTACATGGTATAAAACAAAGTCGCTTCCGCTGTCCCCATGTATGCTTATATCTTTAAAACTACGCAACGGATTTTGATGCGGTTTTTTTTACATAGATAGAGTGATTCAAGAAGAAGGTAATGCATAATACACCTGTGGGAAGCCAGGGCGGGTCGCTGGTAAATAATAATTGTGAATTGGTACGGTAATTATTTTTCGCCAAAAAATGGCATAACCGACTTCCACCGTACTCGTATATCAGAATTCGAATAGTTCGCACGCCATCCATGTAGTAATTTTTACATTATTCAACATATTATATTATGAGTCCTTTTTGGAAGTCGGTAAAAATTAATATTCAATGATTATGAGTTTATGAGATGAATGACTTTTGATATTTCTTAAACAATAATTCAAGTGGCCAATTCAGTTATTTTGCTGACCATGTGATGCTGACCAGAATAATTAGCAGCTAACTATATAATATTAAGCTTCCCATGATGCTATGGCCACATCTGCGCCCTACGGCGAAGTTATCGTCACTGGAGGCTCATTCACTAATTCAAACTGTAGTAATTGGTTGTTCACGATTTGAACTACTACCTGAAGCTGGGCACACACGCTGCGATGATCGCATCTATTCATCAGATCAGTCCAGCGAGGTCCTAATATAGTTGCATTGCCAGTAGGTAGTTATTGAGGAATCAAAATGAAACCCTTATTTTAATCGAAAAATATTGATTTAACAACAAAAATATTGGCATCAATGTTGTAGAAAATCAAATTTTAAACAACTTTTGTTCCTAAAACTTCTGCTGTAAAATTGAAATAAACTACAAAAAGTTGATGGGAATCAAAGTTGTTTAAAATTTGATTTTCTATAACTTTGATTCCCATCAACTTTTTGTAGGATCGATATTTTTTTTAAATAGTTGGTTGTACCATTTCATTTCTTCAATAATTTCTTGAAATAACACATATTTCAATTTTACAGCAGAAGTTTTAGGAACAAAAGTTGTTTAAAATTTGATTTTCTACAACATTGATGCCAATATTTTTGTTGTTAAATCAATATTTTTCGATTAAAATAAGGGTTTCATTTTGATTCCTCAATAACTACCTACTGGCAATGCAACTATATCAGGACCTCGCTGGACTGATCTGATGAATAGATGCGATCATCGCAGCGTGTGTGCCCAGCTCCAGGTAGTAGTTCAAATCGTGAACAACCAATTACTACCGTTTGAATTAGTGAATGAGCCCCCAGTGACGAAGATTCGCCGTAGGGCGATAATGTGGCCACGCCATGATGGAAAGAATAGCAATAAACCATTTAAAAGATCAGTGTAATCGACCAATGATGAAATATTTTTTAACTTGCACGACATTCGTTACGTCTCCAAATAAAATGTCAACAAACGCGGGTAGTTTCAAGCTTTGCGATTCAAACCATCACAACAACCGTTATTGTTGATCAAAATCTCGATTACAGACTACTAAAAGAGCATTTAATGAACCGTGTCGCAGTTTACGATCCTTACCGTTAAGTTCTTCGCACTTGTCCATCTTTTGTCCCTGTGCGGCAGCAGCAGAGAGCGCCAGCGCGTACTCCCGGTCACTTTTCATCTTGGCTTGCAGGCTTCTCTTCATGGCCTCCATGAGGCGCAGCTCTGCGTCCTGGCGCGCCAGGAGCGCCTCGTGCGCCCCGCGCGCCGCTCCGTTTGACGCATACCCCATTATAAACAACGGCTACACAATACACATCGCAAACGTAAACACAACACTTATCACATCGCCGCCGGAACGTGCACCCGTTATCACTGACACCGTCTTCGATACGGACACTACACAGCTATGCTAGTCTAAATAAAACATGACAAGGCGGTCGGTGAGCGTCGCGTCGGTCTCGCGTGGCGCGTCCGCACGGTAGGTGCTCTCGGGCTGAATGCCATCTATCGCGGACTCATCACGTCTGGAGCTGCGGGCGGCGGCGGCTCTGGCCCAGTCACCCGCCGCGGTGCCCTCGCCTGCGACAGAATACGCGCTAGTTACTATGGTCTCCGCGGAGCTTGCACCGGTGTCGTAGATTACCTGACAGTAGCTACCTGGCGGCTTCGACCACCACCCAGACGTTAGTTTTGCGTTCTGAGTTTTTGAATTGATTTACCCTTTGTCTGACATTGCTGTTATCCCAGGAGTAGAGGTACCCGTAGGTAGGCACTATCAGGGTAGGTAGTACCTACCTACGGGTACCTCTACTCAACCTAGTTGGGTTCTAGGTTGAATTATTATATAAGCCCTCGTATTCAACAGAAGCATATTGTACCTAAGTAGGTATAATTTTATTAATTTGTCTAGAGCTCCTAACATGACGAAGTTTATTTGTGTACGCAATAATTATTTTTCGCAAATGATGTAACAATTTTTTAAAAATTTTCACATTTATTGTTGATTTATCAAAAACGGCTGGGCCGATTTCGATAGAATTCGAATGGAACCTCGGAAGTTTCGAAGTTTTCTAAGTAGAAAATATTTTTTTGATTCAATTCACACCAAGAGAATTTAACCACTAGTAACACACACGTTTAGATTCACAAATGACGAAAATATCAATCAACGTACACAAAAAAAATACAGACGAGGAGGTTCTATAACTGTTGCCTACATTTTTAACCGACTTCCAAAAAGGAGGATTTTTGGAATTCGGTTAAAAATGTAGGCGACATACTCAAAAGTTTAATTCCCGGCAAAGAGTATAATAATATATCTCAGACTAAATAAAAAAGAGAATAATAATATAGGTTATTCCCGGTCACCAAAAAGGTACTTGGAAACAACAAGTTATTGACCAAATAGGTTCTTTCATAACCAAGAATTAGGTATAGGTGCAGGAATATCTAAATCAAAGAAACCTAATTTTGGCGGAACTCCAAAAAGGTTCTCATTTGTATTTTAACAGTTTACGTTTAAATTATACCCCATAGGGGCGATAGGTAGGTAGCTACCATACTTACACAAGCTCAAAATCTTCTGAAGGTCGTGGAGTCTGTAGAAATTTTATGAAAGTTACTTACGAAGGTGCACTAAAAAGCTGCCTTTTCAAGGTGATGCTAGCAATTTCTGCATTTATAGGTACCTACCACGAGCAGCCAACCTGTGACCAATCCAACCAGGATCTTGTCGAATAGCAGTGATGTGGCGGATTTGGCCCAGTGGTTAGTGACCATGACTCCTGGGTCCTGGGTCAAAGAGGCGTGAGCTCGATTCCCATTTCCCACTCAGAGCAAGCATTTCTGTGAATAAATGTTTGCATTGTGTCTGGATGTTATTATCTTTATAAAATGTATTTAAAAATAAGACTATATTATTATAATAGTATACAGTCTTTGGCAACCAATTCACAAGCTTTGCTTAGTTTGGGGTCAGAGACCGTGCGCATAGTATCTATAGTAGTCTGTGACCGTGCGTAAGATGTCCCCGGATATTTATTTACTTCTTTGTCGACAGTAGACTGTTGGATTCCTTTCCCCATCATATGATTTAAGCGTATCATAAGGTATATTATCATATTATATTGTGTGGTTTTTTTTGTCTGTAGACCAAATAAATAATATTCAGGATAGGTGAAACAATTAATCTTTTATTTTTAACCAAAATAAAATGTAATGGTTCGGCCGCCCCCTATACAATCTGCCGTCTCACTCAACCCATTAGTTAATCCGCCACTGAGTAGTAGATAGTAGTCAAGTCGAATCAAACATAGTATACTAAATCGAATCATTGAAGTCGGCGGATGTGAAGTTAGCTACAAACTACGCGAAACCCAATCAACGCGCAGCTTTATGTGAGCTTCAGTCAGGATTGGAAATTGCGCAGCTTGTAGCTTCACATCCGCCAACTTGTATCATTCGGCCTATAGCATCTGTAAACACGAGATGTCCTTCCACATCTAATTCTTATATCAGCGGGGGTGAAAAGGGGAGTTTTGCGCAGAGTTTGTGCAAAAAGAGAAGTGTCATAGGTGAGGTCACCCCTAAAACTTCGTGAGGTCGCCTGTGTGCCATTTTACTAATTTTGTTTTTGTACGTTGACAACACTGCTCTGTCGTTGCTAGTACAACTAAAGTGTTTGATGCTTGGTAGACACCGATTCGGTTTTCATCAGTACGCTCGTCTACCAAGTATAGTCGGTACCTTGGCTACTGTTTCAAATCTTATTGTTACCAAAGAATATATAATAATACTACGTATTGTTACTTCACCGTAACGCCATGACGACGGTTCTCTTTTTGTACAGTCATCTAGACACGCGGAAGCGTGTCCAGCCAAGTCTAAGAAAAAGGAACTGGCGGGCGACGCGACGTGTGTAATATTACACGAACCATTTCGAGCCACTTTTGACCCCTTCGACCTCACTCGAAAACTATTTAACCTACATATATGAAATTTTGCATATTTATTAAAGTTTTTTAGCTTATCTACAATACAAAATTTCATTATCTTTGCTCTGACGGTTAATAAAATATTAACGTTTAAAAACCGGGGTTTCATTTGGCATCAAGATAGACTGTCAGGCATAAACAAAGGAAAAAATCTAAAACTTTGAACTTTTACCGCCCAACCCTATATAATAGGGGATGAAAGCTTGTATGAGACTTCCACAAATTGTCATGCTATAAGTATAAAAATTGATATAAAGACTCTCTGTTAGAAATAATAAAACACGTATTTCAGGATTTTTAATAAATCAGTCCCCAACCCCTAAAATTGGGGGATGAAAATTTGTATGTCACTTTTGATGCCAGAAGTCAGAAAATGGATTTACGAACTCGTTGTAATAGATAATAAAACACAATTTCAGGATTCTTAATAAACCACCCCCCAAACCCTAAATCTGGGGGTTGAAAGTTTGTATGACACTTTTGCAAAATTTGATGCTAGATATCCAAAAATTGATAAATACTCTTTATTACAAATATAATAAAACACGTATTTCAAGATTTTTAGTAAATCTCCCCTTAACCTTTAAAACTAGGGGTTAAAAGTTGGTATGAGACTTCCGCAAGTTTTGAAGCTAGAGATGTGAAAATAGATAAAATTACTCGTTATAGTAAACTACAAAAAGAAGTGAAATCCAACAAAAACATTTTCATGTGAAATGAAGCCAAGTCTAAATCACAGTTCCCACTATCAAAAAGTTGTCAGATCTCACGTAAAGCCAAGCTTCTAACTCTACACGCCTTACTCTACAAGTCCTTACTTCACAAACTCTACACCTTAGTCAATCATCATTGATTAAAGGCCGCTGCATACGTGACGGGTTTTTTCACGGACGGGACGGAACGGGAAATTTTAGAAATATCGTTTCATACAAAATGTATATGGAAGCGCATATGTCACGGAGACACGGACGGGACGGGAACGTGGCACTGACGGGGCGGGAAAAATATCATCGCCAACGATGCTTAGCACATCCCGTCCGGCACGTGCCCCGTCCCGTCCGTGTTTCCGCTACGTATGCACAGTCATTTCGTTCGTTCCGGAGAGAAAAGTAGTGTTGGACGTTTTTAACTACTTCGTCATCTAGAACAAAAGCAATTAAAGCCAATTTTCGAAATTAAAAATCCACCTTTCCTTCTTCACAACAGTTAGATCCGAATCACTGTTACGGTACGTATGCATTAAAAACACGTTCCCGTCTCGAACGGGGCAGTCACGTCCCGTTCCCGTTCACGCCCCGTCCGAGGTATTATCTCGTTACGTATGCAGCGGCCTTTATTAAGAAAAAGTACCTACCTATAACGTATAGGTATTTTCAGTCGACACAGTACGTAGTACGGTTTTTTTTAAATAGTGAAAGCAATATATTGTTTGCACTGCCCACAGCCCACTGATATAATTATGTATTCGATCAAGTCAATAAAATCATAAGCATATAACGTTAATATGATTAAATTTTTCAATAAACTATTTATTTGGTATAAATACATAAACGAAGTATTGTTAAATTAGTAGGTATGTTTTTTTTTAATTCCATATAGGTTTGCGTTTGACTACATACTGCCTGATGTTGAGCAGATATGCAGTCTAGGATGTAGCACGCTTACCTAGAAGATACCTATTTACTCGGGATTTGAAGACACCCACGTCGTACTTTAGCGGGAAGACAGACCCAAGCAAAGCGTTCCACATTCTGGCTGTTCGTATGAGGAATGAGGACTCGAAACGCTTGGTTCTAACGCGCGGAAATGTATTGTTCAATCTATAGTAGTCTGTGGTATTGTTAAATAATTTCTTATTTTTCACTTCTTTTCCCATTGGGGGACATTTGGCTTCGCGCGATCGGCGCATTTGCCATATTCGAGTTCAAATGTATGGATCACAGAACAGCAGAACTAAACATGCAGGATGAGATTATTTTTATTTTTATAAGGTAGGAAAACGAAACACGAAAAATGAACATAAACAAGCAAAAGGATAAACAGATCACTTATAAAAGTGATTTGAAAACTACTTATTCGACTAATAGGTAGTAGATTTTTACATTATTAAATAAGATATAGTAAAATAGCTTCACGATGTATAGATACGAGAAGAATTAGTACATAGAAGACTGAAGAGAATTTATATTATATTGATAGACAAATAATTTCTTCACATTCCCGCCAAAATATTTTTTTATTCAATAGACAAAAAAATATTTTCTGTGTCAAAATCTGTGTTGTCTATGTAATAAGCTGCCAGGACAAAAAATTCAAACCTACAATAAGGAAACAAACAAGATGTATTAAAAAGAGACGAGAATAATACAATCTAGTCACAGATACATACACAATTAGTCACAGATACATAATACATTAAGCTTGGAGCAAGTATGTAACTACTTCACTATTTAGGGATAATAGGTGGTTCGGGTAGACTACTGGGCCCTATTTTATAAAGCTATAAGTCTTATACTTGTTGTAAAAAACTGGTAACACCGCAAAAAATGGTTTAGTATAATAATAGTTTGTACGGTGTTTTAAAAAGCTACAGGACAAGAAGACAACCCATTCACAAGCTACAAGTACAAGCACTTGTACCACACTTGTACGTAGATCAGAGACAAACCATAGAGTATTTAACTGTTTAAATGTAAAATCGAACAAGTGTTTTATAAAAATCTTAGGCATTACAAGAGTTTATCACTACAACTTGTATTTATTTTTACCTAACTCTGACGCTAGGTAAAATTTTACAAGTGAAGACGAAATTAAAACTAGCTACAAAAACAACGCGCCGAGGCTTCAACGACCACGACCACGGGCTTTTACGGCACGGGCGGGAAAGAATAAAAAAAACTTGTCGGTCGGTGAAATAATTGTACGAATCAGGTGGATGTGACAAAATTCGCAAAAAAACTTGTTAGTTTTGATGTGCAGAATAAGCCCCTAAAAGATGCTAATTGATTACTAGTAACTCTGTATATATGAACTTATATACAATCAGGTTTTTTTTTTAAATATCAATTATAAGCCGCGCCATTTGTGTGGCGGATGTAAAGTTAGCTACAAGCTGCGAAATATCCAAACCTGACTGAAGCTCACATAAAGCTGCTCGTTGATTGGCTATTGCGCAGCTTGTAGCTAACTTCACATCCGCCAACTTGTGTGGTGCGGCCTAATACAATCGTAAAGAAATCAATTTCATAACAATTATAAATGAACATAAAACTTTATCAAGGTTTCGATAACATACAGTTTTTTTTTCATGGCAGTGAGTGACGTTCCTAGAGATGAGAAGCATACTTGTAATTTAGACTTATAATCGATACTTGTAACTTGTAACTACCCTTGTAGTTAATACGGCATGTTTATAAAACACTTGTAACTGGTAACTTGTAATTACTGGCACTTGTAACTCGTACAATTGTAAGCTTGTACTTGTAGCTTTATAAAATAGTGCCCTGATGGCAAAATTAACAGTTAAAAATTCCAGTAACGATCATTCAGCGTTCGTTTTGGGAATGTGTGAGCAAAAGTTGCATCATTTTTACTTGTTTTCATTTACCTTTCGGTGAGTTCGAAAACAGCTTTTTAATCCACCTGCAGAGGTGGGTTCTTTATTGTAGTTTTCTGACGTGTAGAGTATTTTGGGTAGTGACACAGAGATAGTTGTAATAGCTCTGTGGGTAATTAGCAAAAGTTGCATTATTGGCTAAATTCCCAAACCGAACGGTTTACACAAATGCCAAAAACGACATCGAGCCCAACACGAACACACCAAATGTGGTCGATCGAGGAAAATCTGAAAGAGATGCATTGTTTAAATATAGCACTATTTAAAAAAATACATGAAAAATATATTGATTCGGTAGGTGTTGTGGGATTTTTCGCTACACAAAAACAAACTCTTGTCAAATTCCAATACATATTTGACAGTTTTGACAATTCGTGGCCATATTTTCTTTTATATTATCTTTGTGGTTGAGAATTACCATATAAGTGTTAATCCTCTAGTATTGCTCTGTAGTGAATCACTTTGTTTAACGATTTATCCCAAATCTAGACTTAGCATAGCACCACATTTTCAAATATTAAAATCACATTACATAGAAAAATGATGAAAGAAAAAGGTTGAAGTACCATTGTCTTTGCCTACATAATATCCTTACATAGTATAAAATAAAGTCGCTATTTTTGTCTGTTTGTTTGTCTGTATGCTTAAATCTTTAAAACTACGCAACGGATTTTGATGCGGTTTTTTTTAATGGATAGAGTGATTCAAGAGGAAGGTTTATATGTATAATGCACCTGTGCGAAGCCGGGACGGGTCGTCTAGTATTTAATATTTCGACTTGCGTCTGGAACAAAAACTAAGTAGGTACCTACCTAACATCCACAGATGTTCTTGAGAGATTTTGTGATCGAATCTGGGTGCACGGCAGTGCACCCAAACAAGTCGAGCACAGCCGTAAGCATACTTTTCCCGAAGCCATTCAGGCCATTTTCAACCCCCTGTAACATTGGTCTGGATAAAGCTAGACGTCTGATTTTTTTACTATCAAGAGAACGTCATATAACAAAAAATATTTCTAAATTTCATAAAAATGGAACCAGTAATTTAAGAATTATTGCTAGTCAAATTTTTTGATTTTGTCACACTTATACACTCACTCACTCAACGATCATCATAATTCTAAGGTACTTCTAGCAGACATACAAGCTTGTAATTTTGATGACCGTTAACATTTAGCCTAAATAGCAAGGAAAAAATCAAACATAAATTAATTTTGGTCTAGTTTTCCTATTTTAGTATTCTAATTGTAGTACGTGAAATAGGTGATTACCAAGATAACTTTGCGGTTTTGACTTCGGTTTCAGTTTATGTCCCTGCCAGATTCAAATTTTTAATCTCTAGGGCAAGGGTAGGGCAGGGGTAGGCTAGTAATAGGGTAGGGAGCGCGGCGGCGCATGGCGTCGTGGTGCTGGCGTGGTGGGGACGTGGTGGAAGCTGAGTGCGGGCGTGGTGCGGGTATGGTACGGGCGTCATGGGGACTTGGCGGTAGGGATACGGTGAAGACTCAGTGGAGCCGCGGTAGGGGCGTAGTGGGGGCTTGATGGGGGCTCGGCAGGAACTCAGTGGGAGTGCGGTGGGGGCATGGTGGGGACTCAGTGGAGTTACAGTGGGGGCGTGATGGGGGCGCAGTGGGGGCTTGGTGGGGACGTAGTAGGGCCACGGTGAGAGCACAGTGGGGGCTTGATGGGAACTCGTTGGAGGCTTAATGAAGGCTCGTTGGGAAATCATTGGGGCTGCAGTGGGAGTGCGGTGAAGAATCAGTGGGGCTGCGGTGGGAGCGCAGCGGGAGTTTGGTGGGGAATCAGTGAACCCTTGGTGGGGGCGTGATAGGGGTGCAGTGGTGGCTTGATGGGGGCTCGGTAGGGACTCAGTGGGGCCGTGGTGGGAGCTCGGTGGGGATTTGGTGGAGACTCAGTGAAGCCGCGGTGGGGGCGTGGTGGGAGCTCGGTGGGGATTTGGTGGAGACTCAGTGAAGCCGCGGTGTGGGCGTGGTGGGGACTCAGAGGGCCTGCTGTGGGAGCGTGGTGAGGACTCAGTGAAGCCACGGTGGGGGCCTGATGGGGGCGCAGTGTGGGCTTGATAGGCCTCAGTGTGGAATCAGTGGGGCTGCGCGGTAGGGACTCAGTGGGGCAGCGGTGGGGCGTGGTGGGGGCGCAACGGGGGTTTTATGGGGGCTCGGTGGGGAATCAGTAGGGCCGCGGTGGGGGCGCCGTAGAGGGCTGGGTAGGGACAGGGTAGAGCAACCTCACGGTATTGGTGATAAACCAACAAAAAGAAGTGAGATCCCAACAAAAACATGGCATGTAAAAAGTAAACAAGTCGAGCAACAATTCTTCAGTAAAAAGTAGTGAGATCAAAATGTAAGCAGTAGTTTATTAGTAGTTTATTCATTCAATACTTGTCTATGGGGGCAGAATCTGGACGCATCTTTACAACTTTGATGCTCTCATAGATAAGTACTGAATGAATAAACCGACTTGTGCTTACATTTTGATCTCACTACTTTTTACTGAAGAATTGTTGCTCGACTTGTTGTACTTTTTACATGCCATGTTTTTGTTGGGATTTTCAATATTTGCTTCCTTGTAGTGTAATCTCACAGCTGAAATATCACTATGTTTTTCGAATGAAAGTAGGTATTATGTTCTAATCAGCGAGCGAATGCGATGTTGAAGTCTGTCAATTGGCCGTGACTAGTGATGGAAAAAAATAAACTGTTATTTACAATTAAATAAAACATTGTTTTAAAAATAACACTGTTTTAACTGATCCAATTAAAGTTACATTTATCTACTTGTCTCTCTGGATTCCTATTAATTCTGAAATTCACTGAAATAGGTAATAAAACTCTCTTCGCGTGTTTGGTGTGGGCCCAGTTTTATAATAAATAATAAAAAAATGCAAGTGGGGACTCCACTTGCATTTTTGCTCCGAGCTAAACTTTTATTGAAGTGAAACTAGAAATTTCACTTCAATAAAAGTTTACATGATATCTATATTCTCATAAATATAAAATTATTTGACAGTGATATTTTCAGCACATTACTACTAATAACATAATTATATAATTGACGTAACCTTACGACAGCATACCTATACATAATTATTATTCTTGAAAAATTGATGTTATCTTGTTTATTTTCATTGAATTTAGCGCTACTGCGCTATAATTATAATGTAACATTTATTTTTAATATTTGATTCACGTCACGTCAGTTTAAAGTAAGTTAGGTCGTCTGATCAAATCACGCATGACCCTTCAGGATCGCATTCCTTTGCTGTTTAGACTGTAGGTACATAATTTAAAGGCTATTTTTACAGCAACTGTAGTGCAATGCAGTTATGCCTTATTAGCTTATCAAAACAGTTTAATTACTTAACGAGCTAATTTACTTGACGACTCAAAGAACTGTTAAGTGTTCATCGTTAGAAAATACCTAGGTACTTAGTGAAAATAATATTCATTATTGGTATTCATTGCTTAGCGGTAAAAGTTCGTAGTTAATCACAGGCAGCAATACCAGCAACTATAGAAGAGCTGTTCTGTGCCAGCCTTCAATCAAGAATACAGCAGCAATCGATTTAATGTGACGTGTAGTGTGAAAGTGTGCAAATTTTTTGGTGCTGGTAATTTTATTATTTCGATGAAGCAAGGTTATTCCGATTACTTTACTAGGGAATTTAAGTTCTGTCAGTGGCAACCCTGACCCCAGCCTTGTAATATGGCCGCTTCAGGTTAGTTTCACAATTTTTGTCACATGAAAAAAATTCAATTTTTGTTGTTTTTTCGTATTTATTTTCATAGTTTAGCATGTCCTCGACAAGATTTATCGATAGTAAATTCAGCTGCATCTATTAGAAGCTTTTTATTGTTACCTAATAATGCTAACGTGTCATCGTTTCATCCTTGCGGACGTTTGGATTTACCGCGTGGCCACATTTCTGAACTTTTTTAACGCATTATTTCATAGTATTCATGTAAATAGGCAAGTTTTTAATGTTAATAATTGTCTAATGATGGTAAGGGGACTGAAATTGGGTCATTTACGCCCCATAGCCCCATTATGCCGTTTCAGTCTGATCACGAATATAACCGCTTTCCAAAATCGGACTAGGTCGTTCACTCGCTATGCGTCATCATTTTTCATGAATTCTCTCACTTTAACAATTTACTAATGTGTCCTGTCCTTCAACGTTATCCGAAAACACTTCGCGTCCTAACCAATCGTCACTGTGGTATTTTACAGGCAAGAAATCAAAGAAGGCAAAATGGATCAAAGCCAACCTGACGGACATTCTTGCGGAGCCGACAACCATCCCAACTACAAATAACTGGGCGGCCTCCGTAGATGAAGAAAGTAAGTACATTTAACTACATGTTACTCAACCCTCATAGTGATTGTAATGTTACTAAGGAGAGACCCAATGATGATAGAAAGGGTAACGGCTTGCCAATGTTAATCTCGTACTTGGGGTGCACCTACTGAGTGCCCGGTCACTCCCTACACCCCGGGAAGGTCTGAGAAAAGGTCCATGTGTTCTAAAGTACATTCTAGCCGGATGCTTCTCTCAAAGAGAAGGCGGGGGAACCAGAAATGCCGGTGTAGCGTGTAGTCGATGACGCCAAGCCCGAGGGGCGCGGACGAGGCGTAAGCGCTGTCATCGTTGGAAACTCCTGTGACCAGCTGTTTTAGCACAATCTACGAGATGGCAACTGCCACAACTCAATTCAGACTAGTCTTTCATTGGCCAGCTCCCTAATTATGCTGAGGGTCACTATTAAAACTTGATAAGAATGATGGAAATATTTACAGAATGTTCTTATATTTGCTAACAATACTTTTATGAGGACTTATGCATAGTATTATGTACTTTTAAACTAAGAGTAGATTATAACAGAATGTTGTTTTCATGAAGATTAGTTCCAGTGCTAGGTTCAAGCAATAACCATACTGTTCAATTTACATTTACCTACTTATTAGGCCTGTAATTTTACCATGAAATTTTCTGCTGAGTAAATGGAAAAATACCACATGATCTCTGTGGGATTTTCAAATTTTAGAACATAATACAACCAACCATGTATTTTACACTTCTGTCACATTGGGAATAGAGTTTATAATATTTGTCCAAATGAAAGTAATTCATGTTGACAATATTAATCTCATGTTCTTTCATATAACAAACACTTGGCATGCAGTATACAAATAGGTAATCTGAATCAGCAGTAAATTAATTATAACGTAAAATAAGCATGACATTTTTAAGATTTAACCCACATTTTGATTTTATTACACTGTCACCAAATAATTTAAATTGATATGCTACTCTTCTCACATTCATTTCCTGACTGGGTCAGTAGAAAATGATGTACTAATGTAAACTTTGTTTGTATCTCAAACAGTGTGTAAGATCTGAAAAAAACGAATGTAACTATTAGTATACAAGCCTATTTCCCAGCTGACAGGCTCAGCTAGGAAACAGGCTTGTTTCATTGAGTGAAATGCTCCCAAATCACAGAAAGTATATTAAAAATATTCTAGGTTTCTCCTCGCCCGCTCTCCCTTAACAATTCTGACTATGTATTATACTACACAAGAGTGTGTTTCGCAGCTGAGAACTATGGGTACGGGTCCCGCACGCGCGCGCCGGTGGTGCTGCCGTCGGCGTCGCGCGCGGCCCGCGGCGGGCTGGCGGTCGACGACGAGTCCATCCCGCGCCGCCCGCCCTACATCGCTCACATATCCAACCTGCCCTACGACGTCGACGAGAGCGCCATCACGGAGCTCTTCGAAGGACTTAAGGTACCTTAATGATACACCTTGATCCACAAGCTTACGAATACTTAGGCATAATTCAAATTAGGACGGGATGGGCCCACATACACGCTCCACACATTTGGTGTAGTCTCCTATCCTGACCTTATTCTTATTTGGTGTGCGGGCGATAGATCCTGCACTGATGTACCATGGGGTGTTTTGTGCATTTCCTTCTCCAAAGTTTACCCGAGCCAGTCCAACTCACTGAAATAATGAAACATGGCCCCGGGCTGCTGGTAAAATAACTGCTTCAGTAGCTTAGGCTTAACAGTAAAAAATCACTGCAGTTTCCGTGGCCTCCTACTGGTCATACAACATCTAGCCTAATACAAATTTTATTATCATCTCACTGTCTGGAAAAGAAGAAGACTAGATCGTTTATTGCTATCAATATTAGAAGTAATACAATTGTGCATTCTGATTTATTGAGAGAAGTGTGCTTCTCGGGGTAATTACACTTATAGCCTACACCATCACAAACCAACACTGCACACCATGTCCTCTGCAACAGAGTGGTTTACAACTGGAACAGGTTTCCTGAGGATGTAATCTCAGCAAGGACTATAACCTCTTAAGACATATAAGAATAAAGAGTAGACTGGATCTTTGGATAGGGAAGGAAAATTTTTCCTTGACAGATATATACTAATTTTATTAGACTCTGCTTGATATAGATAGGCACACCAGTTTATACTGCTCGCCTATAAACAAATAAATAAATAATTCACATTTATTTTATCATTTGGTTGAAATGGTTGTTGGCATTTCTTTTCACAAACTTCAAACTTCATTCTGACCAAGTGCAAGTGGGATGTTCAAACTATACTTGAGTGTAGCAATAATGCACTGAATGTATTATTCTAAATACCTGATCAATTATCTCAATGGCATTTATCAGAACAAGCTTAAGTCTAATCATATCACACATCTTAGACTCTCAATGATATGTACGACATAGTACATATATCTTTAGTACATTTCACGAATCATTAACATTAGATATCAAATAGGTAAATAATCTTACAATTATTTTATGTCTTCCTCAGATTACCAACTTGAGATTACCGCGCGAGGGGGATCGCCTCAAAGGATTTGGCTATGTTGATTTTGAAGACAGAGAGAGTCTCGTCAGTGCTATGAATATTGCAGATCTGGTGAGTTTACTAGTGGATATTTCTATTACTATTAAATCCAACATGTACTCATTACAATATGGATGTCAAGGTCAATCAGAAGCTGCAATCTCTCTGCAATGCATATATTTTTAATGATGTCATTAAACATTTGATACTGCAGTATTTATATGAAGCACTAAATTAAATAATCTGCAGTTCTTAGTCTGTCATAGAATATAATTGAAGATACCTTCTATTTTCTAACACCATTGAAATTAATCTTCAGGCATTGTTGTCAGATGAATACCTGTAATATGAAAACAAAATAGACAATATTGTGTATGTATGACTGAATGGAGTTAAAAACTCTGAGCATTCATTCGATTTAGAGATAAGTAACAACAAAAATATAATATATAATCATTCACACACATGTGTGAATGTCTGTATGTAAAACATTGATTCAATTGAGGAGAATTGATGGAGACTACTGTGTTATATTACATTTATTGTTCAGTTTCCTATCTAATACCAAAATATTTCAGATCATCAATTCAACTGTCATACTTTTGTATTTCATTAATACTGGACAAAATTTAGACCAGCGGGGCAATTCTGTTAGCCGATCTCTTTACGAAAGTGATACGTTCTTGAACCTCTCTCGTTTTTCTGACAGTTCCGACAGCTCAAAACTGTCAGAAAAACGAGACAGGTTCAAGAACGTGTCACCTTAGTAACGAGATCGGTTGACAGAATTGCCCCGCTGAGCCTTTAGTACAGGTTTTGCATAGTTTACTTGCACTTGCGCGTTTGCGTGTGGCTTTTTGTTCGCTCTTCCTCATTTTCGCCAGGGGCGCTGCACAAAGATGTATAGAGCCATATGGAAACTACTGTAGTTTCAATTTACGTGTAAACCTGTACTAACCCCTTTGAATGAGTACTCACATTAACACAATGCAATAAATACACAAAGTAACTGCAGTATAATAGGTTAGCCATCAATACAAAAGAATCCAAAGAATGTTCTAACAATCCATTTGTTTCAAATGGGATATTACTATCTGTGAATGCAATATTTTAAACAAATAACGAAACTTTCCTTTGTGTTACAGACAATAAGCGGGCGGCGGATTAGAATAGAAGTGGCGACACAAGACAATGACCGACGCATGGGGCGCGGAGGCATGGGCCGATCCGACAGGGACAGGTACAAAATATTATTTTGCCTTTTACCTGACTACAACAAGGATTAATTTAGGGTATCCTTAACAATATGTTTTGCTAAGTACAGGGATTTTCAGAGCTTACCCTGTGCTAAGCTGAAAGGGGGTGATTAAGACCATCTTTACCACAGAGCCAACCAGAAATTCCAGAGAAATAATTACCTGTTTCATACATTTTATTGATTCCGAGTTGCAATTTTGAATGGAACAGCTGATTTTTTTTTTCAAATTCAGGGTTGGTCTCATAGTAAGTAGTTGTTGATAATGATAATCCGCATCACCTTTCGGCTTAGTGCACCAGTTCCTTTATATGTATGCTCATCATTATGAACAACTTAGAACCAACTGCAAAATCGCAAAAAAGTATGCTTCCATGATCCTACTCCATACATCTTGTTGAGACATCATCATCCTCATCGCTACCTAGTACACCATCCAAGCCACTGGAGCCAAGATATGCCAGCGGCCCAGAGCCACGCTCCGTTATTTAAGGAGCTGGGCTGGCTCGGGTAGACGCTGGAGGGGAAATGCACAAAACACCCCATGCCGGACGTCAGTGCAGGACTTATCGCCCCTACATCGAATAAGAATCTTGTTGAGATTCAGATGTGAACTTTTTGGATGAAACAGCTGATTTTTTTGTCGCGATTTTGCAGCTGGCCTCAAAGTAAAAGATGTTCATAATGATGAGCCTATACACCGCTGAAAGTCTCTGCACTTTGCAAAGCAACACTGTATTGTAAATCCGAAAGTGTTTGTTGGTTTGTTTGTTACTCTTTCATATTCTTTCATATTGTAGAAATGGTGAAATGATGGACATTGTTATTTTACATCAAGGATAGAGACTCATAAGTTAAGACCAGATTAAATGCAATATAAAAAGCTTGTTATAAACATGCAAATATGCTTAAAAAATGTTTGAAATATGCACGAAAATTTGCAGAATATGCAACCCAAAGAAAAGTAAAATTTAGTTTTTTTTTTTTCAAAATCAGTATAAAATAGATAATAGTAGTAGATAGTATAAATTATCCTTTGATAGGCGATTATAGGTAAACTAACATTATATGACATTAAACTTATTTAATATTTTGGTAAACGTAAACAATCAAGTATAGTTCCAAATGTTTGTTTGTAAATTTGTATTTTTGATCATTAAAATATTTCACATAAGTTTGGTCGCATTCGTGATATTGTCACTTTTATTGCATTTTGGAATGCAGGGTGAGTGCATTGTACTCGGAAAATATTGTAAATGTATCAATAATATGGATCATAACTAGCTCTTAGACAAAAATGCTATTACTGCCGAGGAAGGCTTGAATATGCAAATGCATATAATCTGGTCTCTACTCATAAGCGTCTCAAGGCTAATACATAATAAGGCTATTTACAGGTTATCTAGAACTCAATGGTTAGAAGTTTAGAATGATTGTAATGGTACAAGTTATGGTCAATTAACGTTTGTTGGTTTGTTGTTGCATCCAGGTTTGTTCATGCTATCTTTATTATATCGTCCACCTAGTTGGTGGACATCCTGTACTCCATGTTATAACAATAATTTTTGATGATTTTACGAAAGAATAAAATGGCAATAGCAAATAACTTATTCTATAAGTTCTTTCTGGGTTACTTAGCCCTGGTGTTTAGAAGTTTTAAAGCTGCTGGAAGGCTTTTTGACGTGACTAAGCAATCCGGACCTACTTGGTCATCTAAAGACATAGCGTGCCGAATCTGGCTTGACTTGGGTAATCATTTGGTCTGGATATATTGCATTTTTCAAATGGGATAGGCAATAATATAATTTAATAGGATTTTGTGTTGTTGCTGTTTGCCTTATCAATATCATATCATACCACAACAATTTTAAAATAACTACTACTTTAATGTAGGTAGGTCCTACCTCTATTAAAGTAGTAATGTAAATAATACCTACCTACATTTTTTCCCTGTTACGTTTTTCTTACCATTTTAGGTATACCTAACAATGAACAATAGAACCAAAAGGATATACTTTGATAAATATGAAATCATAATGTTGTTTTGTACAGTTATGGCGAATTACCACGTATGTAGAATTGTAGAGGTATCGTTAAAATCGCAATAATGTGACGGTTTTAGGGTTCCGTACCCAAAGGGAAAATCGGCCCAGTACGAGTCGGACTCGCGCACGGAGGGTTCCGTACTGTATGGGAGCCCCCCTTAAATATTTATTTTATTTTAATTTTATTATTTATTATTGAAGTGAATGTAAAACTAATTATTCTGTGAAAATTTCAAGCATCTACCTGTTACCATTATTAATATAGAGTGAAAAACGTCTAAAAATTCAGGTTTGTTGTATGGGAGCGCCCCCCTTAAATATTAATTTTATTTTCTTTTTAGTATTTGTTGTTATAGCGGCAACAGAAATACATCATCTGTGAAAATTTCAGCTGCCTAGCTATCATGGTTCATGAGATACAGCCCGGTGACAGACAGACAGACGGACATCGAAGTCTTAGTAATAGGGTCCCGTTTTTCCCTTTGGGTATGGAACCCTAAAAACGGGACCCTACTTCGATGTCCGTCTGTCTGTCACCGGGCTAAAAACAAAATAAAATAAATATTAAAGGGGGGCTCCCATCAGTGTTCTGACTGAACCGTTGTTGGATTCCGCTAGAATGATTTTCAAACCAACTTACGAAATTAAATAGACAGACACATAAAAAAACTCTACCACTACAACTGCTGAAAAACCGCGCACGCGTGTTATTATACAATTTTTCGGAAAATAACAAAACGTGCGTATATTCAGTAGGGAATGTGAATTGTTTTTTTTTTTAATATCTGTATGTGGTATGTGCAGAGAGTACGACCCGGAGCGCACGTTGGGCGACTGGCGGTCGGGGCCACGCGCGGCGCCCGAGCCGCAGGCGCGCGCCCCGCGCACCATGGACCGCGAGGACCGCCGCGACCGCCCGCCCGAACGCGAGAGAGAATGTGAGTACACACTAAGCACTACCGTGCTCGGGTAACACGTTAAAGGGATTTGAACATATTTGTATGAAAGCTCCGCCATTATGTTTTTTTTTTCAAAGTTTTCGCGCGAAATGAAAGTGGTATATATGGGTAGGGGACACTTATACAAACAATAGATGTTCAGTATTATGATACCCTAAAATGTATCACGTTCTCGAGATATCTTCTTATCTCTAAACATAATTCTACTGTATGTGTGTATGTCACTGGACTCCTCCTAAATGGCCAGACCGATTTGAATGATTTTTTTTTGTATGCGTTTGAGTGGCGCCCTGGATGATTTAGATTCACAAATCAGCCCGGCAGATGGCGCTGCAGCGGGTCCGCTAGTTTGGATGTAAAGATCGCAAAGTTCTCGTACAGCTATCTTTACATTCAAATATCTTGAGAACGTGACACTTTTCGGTACCATAGTATGAAACATTTATTGTGTGTAATTGTGTATAAGTGTCCCCTACTCGTATATACAAGGTGTAACAGAAAGGTTCAACAATACTGAACGGCATGTATGTGTATCCAGTCACGAATCACCTGTATGAATTTTAAACTTCTAAAGTCAACTTATTTTTTCCATATAAAACTAAAAAATATTTTTTTCTTATTATTTTGGACAACCCTAAAGTAGTGAGTTCGGTGACCGGGCGCGGCGCGGGCGGCCCGGCTCGCGTCAATCGGTTTCATGTCGCCGCCGCCGCACGCCGACAAGGCGCCGTCGCCTTTCGGCACCGCGCCGTAGCTCCGCGCCCCGCTCGCTCCCCCCGCTGCCGTCAGCCCGTCACGCGAACTTGGCTTGAGCGCGCCTTACTTTTTAAAGTAAATCATCGAGGAAATGCTAGAGTTAGGCTACGTAATGCTGTTTTAGGAAGGAGGCTAATTACCAACTTTAGATACCTACTTAGACCTACCTAGTACCTAGTCGAGACCTAATTCAGTAAACTATTGCAAAATGAAATTGAGGTAGATAAGTACCTAATCGTATCCAGTTCCATAATTACTTACCTAATGTTTTAATTTAGCACGTAAATGAAATACCTAAGAATTTTCATAATTATGAATACTTACGAGTACCTACATTGTGTAGATACCCAATTTAAGAATCCTATCTTAGGCAAATACCTATTTAGGTAAGTACCTACTTAAGTACCTAATTGTAAGGTTTCTTGGCACTCTTGAAAGTAAACAAATGTTAGGTATAGGCCGCGCCGCACAAGTTGGCGGATGTAAAGTTAGCTACAAGCTTCGCAATAGCCAATCAATGTGCGACTTTATGTAAGCTTCAGTCAGGATTGGAATTTTGGAGCTAACTTTACATCTGCCAACTTGTGTGGCGCGGCCTATACGTGTAGGACTGTAGATACTTACCCTATCTTATCACGGGGTAATAAAATTACCTACCTAGGTAATTAGGTCCATAGGGCACTCAGAAGTGATAGAAAAAAACAAATTAATAGATTTTTTAATTCACTTTTTTTATTTGCCACATAACTACTTAGGTACCTAGGTACTTAAAGTACAGGGGCGTCCACAAACACTTAAACAAAAGTCAAAGGAGTGGCTCGAAATGCTGCACAACCGAGTACGACGAGCCATAGATTTTCTCACGTTCACCACCTTGGAATTCTGCCACGATGCGAGGGGACAATCTTCTCTGGAGTCGCACGGCACAGAATAAACAACTTTTTTAATGTACATCCACAAAAAGTCTATTCACGTTAAATCCGGAGACCTGGGTGGCCAGCCGTGCCCCCGGGTCGTATCCACCGACCCGGATACCGCTCGTCCAGGCGCTCGCGAACGTGGCGCGCATAGTGCGCATCTGGTTAATGTGCAACGCCGCTCCTGCCCGACGCTGGTCCTTGGGCTATCTTCAAAATGCTGCAACATGCGCGTCTGGAGATTTGAACCAACTCGAACACCGGGTCGTCCTTCATTTCTGTTTCCGTGAAAGTTCACAGTACTGGGCAGACGTAGAAACATCCGTCTAAGTCCGTAGGTAGGAAACGTCAGCCACCGCCGCACCGTCGCGTCGCCGCCGCCGCGCCCGCGTCGGTTAGAAAGCGGCCTGCTTTCTTCAAAATGACAGTTCGTCGTTGCCGTTGTATCATAAAGCATAATATTAAGAATTTGAGAATATTATGCTAAACTGCCATCATCGTGGAATCGAAAGATAGGATAGGTAACGTCTTCACTTCCGCAAGGTCAGAGAGCGACTGACTAAAATGTCCTATTATTTCTATTAAAATTGAAATCAAAATTTTAGGGTTCAGTATTCATATTTTGCATTTCGTTTTTAGTTAAAGTTTTTTTTTTTGATGTGCAAATAGTACGAAGAACGCATGGCCGATGGGGCCGTAAAGTTCTCGGATGGAGACCACGGACCAGCAAGCGCAGCGTAGGATGTCCACCGACTAAGTGGACTGACGATATAATAAAGATCGTAGGAACGCGCTGGATGCAAGCCGCTTCCAAATGGCCTTATTGGAAATCCATAGGAGAGGCCTATGTCCCGCAGTGGAGTCTTGGGTGGATAGATGGATTGTTATTCTTGAAACTGGTTTCAACGGAACGGAACTTAAGGTGGATTTACTAAGTCAGCACGCGAAATTCATTTTTTTTTTTTGAGTTTGCTACCGACGACCGAAAGTACGCACGCACACTACGCACGGCTCCGGCGAAAAACCGTCTCGTTAACAAGTTTAGCCGGCCTCGGCCCGGCGCTGGATCGGGGAAACATTCTCGTTAACACGCGCCCGAAAAGTACGAGTACGACGTAAAAGTTTCACGTGGAAGTGGCGTGATGTGGTGTCATTAATAAACTCCTAAAAGCCCAACAATAGCTTGTTGAGAAGGCTATGCTTAACTCTCTCCGCGAGATCGAATCAGGAATGAGGGGATCCATAGAAAAACCAAATTTATCGGCAGGGCACATATCACGGAGGACTGATGACCGATGGGGTCGAAAAGTTCTCGAGTGGAGACCACATACCGGCAAGCGCAGCGTTGGACGACCACCCACTAGGATGACGGACGACCTCATCAAAACCGCGAGACCGCGCTGGTTTCAAGCCGCTACCAACCGGTCTTATTAGACATCTTTAGGGGAGGCCTGTATCTAGCAGTGGATGTCCTATGGCTGATGGATGGATGTAGTAGAAACTAAATAACTAAGCACACAACATTTTACCACAATAAAATAATACTAGATCAAAAAATTGTACGGAACCCATATTTTTAAATATCATAATTTTTGGGGGCGGAGCTTAAATAGCCGCCATAATGCCCACTCGTTCGTAATTGGTTCGGTGTTTGTTTGGGCCCTTGACGGCGACGTTTGTCCTCACCGCCAGTCAACGTGGACTTATAGCCGATCACAAAGAATAAAATAAAGATGCGTAGTTGAAATGCTCCAACTTTGGTTTGATACCTATTGTTACGCGTGACTTCTATTTTAATGCAGTATTTTTTTATGGTAACTAAATTAAACAATTAAATGTATCTGGGGAGTGAACAACATTTTTACTTTAATATTACTTTGGATTTCGTCTCGCTCTTTTTATGGTTAAAATAATACCTGAATTTCCGTGTCGTGTTTAATGTTTTTTTAAAGCTAAGCTTTTAAAGTGAAATAAAATTTAACTCTCAATGTAGTTGGGTAGGTATGTATTTTTTTATTTTGACATGACGTGGAGCCGGTAGAATACGCTGAGTACTTAGACCTATTGTCAGTTTTAGGCCACTTAAAATATCACGGCCAGTGACTGTTTTGTATTAGAACATAGGTAGTACAACTTGAATTCACAATTTACCATGTCATCTTTACGACAGTAACTGTTGCGTTTTTGTAAATGCTACTTACAGTTACACATGCAAATAGGTATGAGTGACAAAAAAATAATTATTTAACTTTGTGAATCATTTTTTATAGTCCTGCTACATAAGAAAGGGTGTTACATAGACGATGTAATCATTTTATGCGACAGGTAGGTACTTACAACATGTTCTAGTCCAGGCAGTTCAGATGAGTTAGGTACATCAATCTATGACCTTGTAACTTGTACCTATGACCATGTAGGTACCTACTTACCTAAATGTTTGTGTGTAAAAGCCCGTCCACGGTTTCGTAGGCAAAAATAAAATGTTTCAGCACTACTTATTATTCTTTGTCAGTCAAGGCCACTACCGTCAGCTGATACATTTAGGGTTGACATCAGGTTATTTTACGCAAAACTTTAACTTGGTATAACTCGTAATCTAACATACTGAGGATTATGAGACCTTATGGGGTAAGTTTTAAATATGTCTGAGCATGTGTGGTTTAAGTATTTTTCAATCGTTCTGTTACACCTTGTATACTACTTTCATCGTGCGTGGAAACTTTGAAAAAAAAAATCATAATGGCGGCGGGTGGATATGCCACAAATGTTTTCAATGTTTAGCCATAGCAGAGGTCTTCAGATGGCTTAAAAACTCTGACACTGGGACTAGTCACCCATCCCGGCCCATACAATACGAACTTACCAGACAACATCCAAGGTAAAGCATGTTCTGTGGCATTGCAAAGCCACAGAAGTCTAGAATCGCTTGTGGATTGCATGATGCTTCTGCTTTGTCATCAGCATCAACATCCATTTCACCATCTGACACCATCCAAGCTACTGGAGATCCATACTCTATTATTTTTAGAAGTTGGACTAGCTCGGGTAGATGCAGGAGGGGGAAATGTGGAATGTCTGCAGAACCTATTGCCCTGACATAAGGAATAAGAAAAAAATGCTGGAATAAGAAGAAGTGAAACTTCGACGCAACAATGCTTTCGTACCCCCTCCATGGTAGCGTTAAACGTTTAATGCAACCTTATTGGAAGTTTCATTTCTCAAGAATCACCTCACATTCACTTGACTCTAGCACTCACAGCATAGCCTTGTCTAGACAGTGTCTTAGCAATGTCTGAAGTTAACCAACATTTGGAACAGTCAGTCTGCAGATGGGTGACTGCAAGTTGCATTTACAACTGAGAGGCTACCACGGCTTGGATGACATACTTACAAACACTTGTGCTTCAGCTTCACATGCTGAACCATGAAGGTGTCCACCACATTCTGTGGAATTTTCTTATTTCTATGCTCTTTCATCACATTTAATCAATAGTTTTGTATGGGGAGGGTGGCTGAAATAGGCCGCGTTACACAAGTTGGCGAAATGAAGTTAGCTACAAGCTGCGCGTTGATTGGATATTGTGCAGCATGTAGCTAACTTCATTTCCGCCAACTTGTGTGACGCGGCCTATATCAGCGTTTTGTAGCTGCCTAAAGGCCTCTGACAAAACAAAAATGTAACAATCATAATTTTATTATATGTAAGTTACGAATAAAATTGCTCTAATTCAAAGGTACAACGTTGTTATGGTAGTTAAAAAAGAACACAACTGTAATTTCCATACTTTATGTTTATTTTATATTTCACTAGCTGCGCTCCGCGGTGCTACCCGCGTTAATCCGAAATAAAAAGTAGCCTATGTGTTAATCCAAGGTATAAGCTACCTACATACTCGTACCGAATTTCATCCAAATCGGTTCAACCGTTTGTGCGTGAAAGAGTAACAAACATCTATCCATCCATCCATACTTACAAACTTTCGCGTTTATAATATTAGTAGGATAAATTAATGAAATGTATGGAGTGTGACACGTACACCACGAGATTGACGTCACAATAGTCTCATCGAAACTTTGATAAAACACTCTGTGGATATAGCAAAACGTACGCACACCGCGACAATACAAATGACACGATTTGCTGGACAGTATTTGTTTACTAAATGTGATGTTGTTCTAAGATAAAGTAAAGGTTCAATCGAGCTGCTGATTACCAACTGTGGGTTTCAACAGACTTCAGCTTGTTAAAAGCGCATTTTTATATTTCGCAATAATTTCGATCGTTGTGAAATTTAAAATTCACAGCAGGGGGCAAGGCTGTCACTTATCTACAGTTTTTATATTTACCAATGGTATTATCGTGAATATCCACTATGGACTAGTTATTCATTACGTAACGATCATGTGTCTCCATATCTTAGAACTTTGGCCTTTAACCTTCGGTACTGATAGAATACCATAAAGTTATTGACATTTTTTATATTAGCGTCACCAATCACAATGATGATAAGTAAACCGGTGTAGTTGGGCAAGCTCTAATGTCGCACTTGGGATGCACCTACAGAGTACATGGATCACTTACCTTCCAAATTATATCTTCGACATGCATTTGGTCACGAAAAATGCATTCCTTCATTTTCGCGTGTGATATGACACCGTACCGTCGGCGTATTTCCGGCGTTGCATTTGTTGCCTGTGGACGTCAACGTGCAACATCATTGGAAGCTACTGCAGCTTCGGTTTTCTAACGTTCTATGAAAAGCAAATCACCGACTAAAAGATGAGTGATCTTAGTTACTCCCTATCATCTCGGGAAGGTCTGAGTAAAGGTTTTTTGTGTCAAACACCCTCTAGCAGGGGGCGTCGCTTACAGCGGCAGCGGGGGCACCAGCAACGCGAGCTGCCGGGGTCTGTCGAGGACTCCTCGGACGAGACTTGCCCCGTATAGCTCTTGGAAGCCCCCCGCGACCGGCGTTTTTAGTACAATCTGCGACACGGCGACGCCGTAACTCAATTCAGACTAGTCTTGGGCTTGCTCCAACTGTTTACGGATACTTATAACTGAGTGATATTTTTACAAAAATATGTTTAAAAGATCAAACCTGGCACCTGAACTATGTGCTAGCAGTAATCAATAACGGTTCGACACGAAATCCTCAGTGATTTTTAACATTGGCAAGAACAAAGAACTCAATTTTGGCACGTTAAATCTACACATTGAAGCATCTTTATTGCAAACATCACACTTTAACTTAAATTGGGGTAAAGGAAACACCCTGCTTAATCTTTTAACATCACTTTAGTATAGCCCGAAGCAAATTTGGCGGCTTTGAAATTAGCTACAAGCTGCACAAACCCCAATCCTAACTGAAGTGTACATAACAGCTGCTCGAGGATTGAGCTTCGCACAGCTTGTTGCTAAATACACTGCAGCCAAGAAGTTTGATTCGACTTATACTAAAGCGGTAGCAAAAAAATAAACTGGGTGTATTCTTTACTCCAATTTAAGTTTAATGTTTGCAACAAAGATCAGTGCCCCTATGTACAGGTTAAACATCCTAAAAATGAGAAACTAACTAGCATACGACAAGAAGTTTTATTGGGCCTAAACGCACAAATATCATATCTTTACATAGGTCAATATTTAAACACTGAGCACAAGCGTAACTGGTGCCAGCTTTGAAAAACTAACTATACATTGTATAAAGAGTTAGTCGTGGCACCTCGGCGCATCAGTAATCAGTGGTTATATTCCAGCGAGCGCCGACAACCGTCCGGGCGGCTGGCGCGACGGAGACCGGCCGGCGGCGGCCGAGCCCGCGCGCACGCCCTACGGAGGCCGGGACTCCTTTGGACGCGACAAATACGACGCTGAACGGTAAGCAATTTTGAGTATTTTTGAGGTTTACTCGCAATGATCCCCACTAAAACTGCCCCCCCAATGGGGATGTTAGGACAATATATTATTTTTTGTGCCAACGGCCGCCAGTAGCGGTCGTTGGTGCTATTAAAAAATATTTGTATATGTAATGTTTTTTATAACATTTTTTTTTTTTTTTTTTAAATATTAGGGGACATCTTACACACGGCCTCTGACCCCAAACTAAGCAAAGCTTGTGACATGGCTGCCAGAGACTGATATACTACATATACTTATTTTTAAATACATACTTATATAGATAGTAACTAAATAACACCCAGACACAGAGCAAACACTTATGTTCATCACATAAATATTTGCCCTGGGTGGGGATCGAACCCACGCCTCTTTGACCCAGAAGTTAGGGTCACTAACCACTGAGCCACCGAGGCTGTCAAACTCGTACTCGTCGTAACGTCGTATTTGCTCGTAAAGTGGCTGTAATTACACCAATTTCAACATCGTAATGTATTTCATTACGCACTTGTGCTTTAATGTAATGTAAAACGCACGCCGCCACCGACTGCAGAACTCTGTGGTCTCGTTTCTCCTACTTTCACTCAAGAGAGTGAGAGACATTACGGCACTTGTGCGGTAATGTAATGTAAAACGCACGATGCTTCGACTGATGTACAACTTTCACTCCGCAAGATGATACTTTCACTCAAAGTCAGAGTTTGATTAATTTCCTCGCAAATATGTTATAAAACGTCGTATGACATACGTGCGCTTTGAAAATTACAGCCTCTGCTTCCTTATAGCAATATCGCCTCGGCTGTAATTTTCAACTTACCGCACTTATCATAATGTACTATTACGTCAGTTAAAAAGTTTTTTAGTTTACGCTGTTCAGTGAGTTTTTTCAACGTTGTTTGCACAAATTCATGGTGGTGGATATACATTATACAAGCCGGCAAATACGAGTACAGGTCACAGCAAATAAGTTTAGCACTGAACGAAGTTTGGAGGGGATGACCATGGGTTTAGGCGGGGATCTAGCACAGCCATCCCCTCCACACTACCCTCAGCGCTAGAACTACGTGCCGCTTATCTGAATGCGTTTTGTTAAGGCCGCTGCATACGTAACGAGAAAATACCTCGGACGGGACGTGAACGGGAAAGGGGCGTGGCTGCCCCGTTCGAGACGGGAACGTGTTTTTAATGCATACATACCGTAACGTAAATTCGGATCTAACGTGCTAGTGTTGTGAAACAGGAAAGATGGATTTTTCATTTTAACAATTGGCTTTAATTGCAATGCAATAAATGATTACCGTCTCCAGTGAGTGATAATTCGAATGCAATTTTATGCCACAGATAATTCTTAAACTCTAAATAATATGTAATCATAATCACTTTATTCATAACATTCTGTCACAAGTTATATTTATTCAGTTAAAAAGATCGCGTCTTGAATATTCTACAAATATCATTCATTCTTTTTACCTTGTAAAAAGACAATTATTTATCATTTAATAAGACAATCAATTCAATTAATTACAATTACGTTAATATGATAGAATTACAATTCTATAGTTAATTAAACACAAAAATATGTCTACAATGCATTAATATTAATTATTGCTCCCAAAATACTAACAACAATGTCAACATAATAACAAACTAAATAATCGGCCAAGTACGAGTCGGACTCGCGCAAGGAAAATATATATTTTTAATATATATTTTATTTTCTTTTAAGTATTTGTTGTTATAGCGGCAACAGAAATACATCATCTGTGAAAATTTCAGCTGCCTAGCTATCATGGTTCATGAGATACAGCCCGGTGACAGACAGACGGACATCGAAGTCTTAGTAATAGGGTCCCGTTTTCCCCTTTGGGTACGGAACCCTAAAATTGAAAAAATACTTTGAGTTAGCTAAATTATAAAGGTAAAAAGCTGGATGTGTGACCGTACACACTTGATTAGTTTATCGTCGTCCATTTTCGACGGTGATGCAAACGTACAACACTACTTTTCTCTCCGGAACGAACGGAGTGACTGTGCATACGTAGCGGAAACACGGACGGGACGGGGCACGTGCCGGACGGGACGGGCTAAACATCGTTGGCGACGATATTTTTCCCGCCCCGTCGGTGCCACGTTCCCGTCCCGTCCGTGTCTCCGTGACATATGCGCTTCCATATACATTTTGTATGGAACGATATTTCTAAAATTTCCCGTTCCGTCCCGTCCCGTCCCGTACGTAAAAAAACCCGTCACGTATGCAGCGGCCTTTAATCCGAATAGGCAAATATGAACTACTTCATATCGTTGTATTTTTGATCTTGAAGATTTCAAGGAAAACCGTCATTGAAACAAATTGTTGTTACTGACTTGACGATAAACTTTCAGTGGCAGAGAGAACCGCGGCTACGGCGGTCGGGACGGCTTCCGCACTGCAGAGCGCGATGGCGGCGGATATGGGTAAGACTTCACATCATTATACAGGGTTATCCAAAACTGGTGTACTAATCCGAAAGCAAGTGGTTAACACCATCATTTACTACTAATACAACTTTTACTATAAGGGCCAACCCGGAATTCGAAAAAAAGGTTGTTTTCATACTTTTTGTCGATTTCGAGTTGTAATTATGTATGGAACAGCTGATTTTTTTCTCGAATTCCAGGCAGGTCCCATAGAAAAGTTGTTCATAAATATTACCCTGCCATTGTCTTATACTTTTATATGTAGAGATTTCTTGCGAAATGAGTGATAGTAATTTCCTAAGTTGCAATTAAATCTCAAGTTTTGTTCATATTTTATTTACGATAAAAAGTATGTAGTACGTATATCGTATGTGTTTCTGTATTGTAGAAGCCGAGAAGGCCGAGGATTCGGTGGAAGAGGTTTCGGCGATCGCGATCGTGACCGCGACCGAGACCCGCCTAGAGAAGGTAACGTATATTATGTTTATAAACACTACACTCTTTCTTGTTTTTTATCATCGTTAAATTCCAGTTGTTTAAACTGTTTTGTCACTCAGTGGCCTTCAGGCGGCCTCATTATCAGGGTTTTCCATCTGACCCATAATTATAATGAACTTGCTTTCTTTTTTACGGGTTTACATTTTGAAACTATCATGCCATGTAAGTTAACGAAATTGAAAGAATGGAACGCTGTTATACTAAGCGCCACACAAATCGGCGGATGAGAAGTTAGCCGCAGATGACACTTCGCCGTGATTCGCTAATTATTGCACATGTGTGCACAATGCGTAGGGAGCGCGCGGGAGGCATGAGGTTGGCGGGCGGGTGTGCCCCGGCGTCTCGTCTCTTTGGCTCCCGCGGATACCTATATTTCGGCTTTTGCGCAGCGTTCTGCGCATAACTTCCCATCCGCCGATTTGTGTGGCGCTTAGTATACTCTATTTTATGCTCGGTTGTTGTTGCATATTATAATTTACTAAAGTGGTGTTTCCTTTCCAGACGGCCGTCCCCGCGAGCGTCCGAAGCTGAACTTGCTGCCGCGCACCGTGCCGCGCGAGTCCGAGGTGCCCACCAAGCCGGCCGACGGCGCGCCGCTCGACAAGGAGGAGAAGGCTCCCGAGAAACCTAAACCCGTGCCCGCGGAGAAAGTATTCGGAGCCGCCAAACCCGTCGACACTGCTGCTAAGTAAGTTCACTTTTACCACATAAATAAAATAAAAATAACCTTTATTCTCTAGTATCTAGCCATATAAAACATTGTTGTTATTTCTACATATTTCTTATATGTTTACTAAGTTGTCCACCCTGGATATAGGCCACCTGTCCGAACTTTCCAAAAAAATAAGTCGAACAGAAGGCTGTTGCTGCTTGAAAGAGTAACAAACATAGCAATAAACACTATTGGATAATAATATTAGAATTAAAAGCAGTGTAAACTATTTTCACACAAGCTCAGAAACCGAGCATTTTTCGCTATAAAGACTTCATCATACAGAATGAATATAAGATGCTTTTAACCTACCAAATTGAACCATGTTATTGGGAGTGAATCGTTATATTGAACGAGATAACGTAATTTGATTGATTGGTGTAAAGTTTTACACTTAACCACAACACTATGTCAAAAGTTCATGATGAAATCAACCAGCGGTGATCCGATAAGACTTTCTGCTTATTTTGTCAATTAGTAAATAGCTGCAGTCTATCCTATATGCACAGAAAACAAGAGTCAAGACCCAAATTGTCCTGATTATTGTTGTTACTCTTGTAACAGTGTGCTAAAACAAATGGGGTTAACTAGACACCGTTTCGTGCCACATGTGTGAATCCGGTCGCTCTATACCCACATTTAAAATTGCTGTACAAGAGTAGGCCTTGTAGCAAGGTTATCTTCATATTATTCAAAACATAGGCATAAAAATCGGCTAAGTACGAGTCGGACTCGCGCACGGAGGGTTCCGTACTGTATGGGAGCCCCCCTTAAATATTTATTTTATTTTAATTTTATTATTGAAGGGAATATAAAACTAAATATTCTGTGAAAATGTCAAGCATCTACCTGGTACCATTATTAATATAGAGCGAAAAATGTCTAAAAATTCTGGTTTGTTGTATGGGAGCCCCCCTTAAATATTTATTTTATTTTGTTTTTAGTATTTGTTGTTATAGCGGCAACCGAAACACATCATCTGTGAACATTTCAGCTGCCTAGCTATCATGGTTCATGAGATACAGCCCGGTGACAGACAGACGGACATCGAAGTCTTAGTAATAGGGTCCCGTTTTTCCCTTTGGGTACGGAACCCTTAAAATTGCCATGGTGTGCAATCAAGCGCAGCAGATGTGGCCGCGTTACGCATTTATATTGTCGTAAACTAATGGTAAAAAACGTAAATAATAAAGTTACCAAATGTGCGAACTAAGCTATTTGTTTTTACAGGGAACGAGAAATTGAGGAACGTTTACGCAAACAAGAGGAAGAAGCCAGGCGAGCCGCCGAGGAGAAAGAACGATGGGGATCGCGACGAGTCAGTATTTTATCATTATAATTTATGATACAAAGTAGATGGTCTGGTCTATTTGCACAGAAAACAAGAATCAAGACCCAAATTGTCCTTATTATTGTTGTTACTCTTGTAACAGTGTGCTAGAACAAATGGGGTTAACTAGACACCGTTTCGTGCCACATGCGTGAATCTGGTCGCTCTATACCCACATTTAATATTATAGATATAATTATAATCATGATTATAGTCTCCAATTTGTCTTGTGTAGTAATATGTCAACTATAATAATAAAATTGTTATTTTTATCTTACAGAATGACCATTCCGATGACCGCCGCGCTGGCAGCAGACGCGGTAAGCTATCTTATCTATATCTATACTAATCTATACTAATTTTAAAAAGAGGTAAAGTTTGTGAGGTTGTAGGGGGTAATCTCTGGATCTACTGAACCGATTTTGAAAATTCTTTAACCAATAGCTAGCCGCATTATTTGCGAGTGTCATAGCCTATATTTAAAGTAAGCGCGGGCGAAGCCGCGGGCAAAGGCTAGTCTTTCAATATTATTAAACTGTGTTTAAATTAAAATGTTCTTTTTATATTGATTCAAAATTTGAAATGTGATGCAAACACGCTTCACGCACCCTGAAACTCCGGTAACTTTTTTGTTCGGGCAGAATGTTGAAGTATCCTCAATAAATTTTTAGCTATCCCCAAATCTTCCTAAAATGTGTAAATATGTGCTCTGAGCCTAGGTAAATACTCCCTTTTACGTACAATCCTGATTCATCAATAACTTCGCAGACGATCGCCCAAGAGAGTCGCGAAGCTACAACAGAGACCGCCGCGACTATTCCAAGGACGACAAAGACAGACGCAACGACCGAGACCGGCGCGACTCTAAAGACGACAGAGACAGACGCGACAATTCCAAGGACGACAAGGACAGGCGCGACCACAGAGACGAGAGAGACAAGCGCGACGGCAGTTACCACGGCGACGACAAGCCGCGAGACCGGTCCGGCGACCGGCGGCGCTCCCGCTCGCGTGAGAGGGAGGACTCGCGCGATCGCCGTCGCCCCGACTCGAAGGAGCAGGACGATACCCGGGAGCGCAACGGCGATCGTCCGAGCCGCTCGCGCGACCGACGCGACGACGAAGACAAACCGCTGCCTAAGTTGAAAGAACAGGAGAAACCGGTATGTATCACGACTACTACACTAGGCTATAAAATATAGTAATTCGTTTCGCAGTTCAATCGACAGTGTCACTCGTAATAGTGTTATCGCCAAGTCGCTATTAATGCTTATCACATTTTCTAAGTTGATTGTTTAATATCCATTTTTTTTTCAACCAGCAACAGTTCATTTATATTGCTTAAATGAATGTATGAAAGACGATGATTGAGATGTTGAACTGCAGTACTGACCAAAGCTTTAATATATGAGATTGGATGATAATAGCAGATATTGCTGATAATAAAATTAAGAGAAATTGACGACAGCTCATGTTTCTAACTACTGATCTCGAACATTGCTTGGTATCTTCTGCCTCAATTTGTTTTTCTCCTCATATTCTTATATCAAAGTGAAGTAATGGCTTTTGATTGCCCTATTGCCACTCAGGGTTTTAAACTAATGCAGTTTAACAGTTCTCAGTGGCAATGTCAGTTTAAGGGCAAGTCTTTTTTTAAGTTTCATTAAAAAACTCCATTGTTGATGAGCATGATACATATAAAAGTAGACATTGCTGTAGCTAGATATTTTCTCTAGGGGGAGCAACTGCTTACTCTTACCCACTCCAGAAAAATAGAAAGTGTTGACTTTCAGTTTTTCTGGGATGAGCATGTGACCCTTTGCCCCTTTATAGATTTGTTAGAAGCATTCACTACAAACACAACCCAGTTACACCCAATCTCTAACATTGATGTAATTTCTATTTGCAGAATTTCGTGGCATCAAATAAGTTCAGCTTCCTCGAAGACGCCGACGACGACGCCGGCTCAGATTAACATTCACTGAACTTTGGTGCGCACTTAAAAAAATACAGTGTTTTACAATTGACTCGAGTGTAAAGTGTAAATTAACGAGTGTCAAGTGTCTAACGTGTAGTGGGACTCGAAAGCACTGAGACGATCTTACATACTACTATGTAATAGAACTGATTAGTGACTAGTGCGGTGTGGATATACGTGTATATTAGGGTTGCTATATGCTCACATCGTTCCGAATGAAGCCCCAGTCTCTATTGTTACTTTCCTTTCACATGTTGAGTTACTATTTTGTCTACCATCTGAGAAATATACAATAGAGACTGGGGCTCATACTTGTGACCATTATTGAACTGATTGGTGTAAATTTTTCTATAGGTTTGTTACATAATGATATTGTATGTATTTTACAATAATATTAATTCCTATAGTTTGCAGTCTCATTTGTTCAGGTGCTGCTTGCCGATTTTTGTATTTGTTAATATTATTATGTATTTCATTGCCTTCACAATAATTAATTCTCAAAACATTACATTTGATGCAGTAATGCGGGGATCTAATTCTTATTATAGAATACTTGTTTATGTTAAATGTTTAGTTGATATAGGTTATTATTTAGAATGTTAATTTGTATTATTTATCTTTACACTCAAATTCTTTATAGTAATCAAACATGTACGATATTATGGCGCAATACACATACCAAGTGTACTGTTGATGCCTGCTTGTCCTAAATAAATGTTGGCTTACTCTTGTATCAACATAGTTTGGATCAGAGCTGGGCTCAAAAAAATTCGAAATGCGTCCTTCATTGTATTCAAATATAGTTTGTATCATTGATTTTGTTTGGTACATTATGTTCTAATAATTGTGAATTATAAATAAATTATCTTTTTACAGCTTTGAGTGTTCATATTTTTCTCTATAGACCCATTAGTACCTATAATAAGCTAGCCTTGCCTTTTTAATAAAAAGGTTTTTATATTCAACTTTCAATTTCGGGGCACAATATATTATTACAGTTGTCTCATAATGCGTTAAAAGCAAATAAAATTGCTAATTATTCTAGCGGGAATTAAAAAAATATGCAATAAATCTGCTTGTGTCCATAGAAAGCTGCTGTGATCAATGCACAGAGAATCTCGAGTACATAGTATATTATTCTGAGCATTTCTTGTGGCTGTGTCTGACGGATGGATGGGTGTGATAAAAACTCTCCGGGAATTAGACGTGAATAAAGCTAGTGGTCCCGATAGAATACCGGCAATAGTGTTGAAAAACTGCGCACCTGAACTGTCTCCGGTTCTGACACGATTATTCCGCCTTTCGGCGAGGCCTTGGCTGTGTCTCTCGATGTATCTAAGGCCTGCGATAGAGTTTGGCACGACAGTGTTCTGAACAAGCTTCCTTCGTAAGGGTTACCTGCTCGCCTATGCTCGTGGATTGCTGATTTTTTGAGGGACCGATCGATGCGAGTGGTAATTGATGGCCGTTCGTCTAATCAATTCAAATTGGCTGGTATGAAGCTGGGTATCCTGAACAAGGTTAGGCGGTATTTCACACCGGGACAGTTGCTTACTCTGTATCAAGCACAGATCCGTTCGTGTCTGGAATACTGCTTCCATCTTTGGGATGGCTCGGCTAAGTATCAGCTCGAGGCCTTGGAATCGGTGGACCGGCGGCGTGCTGTTCGGCTTATAGGTGATGAAAAGTTAGTTTCAAAAAAACTTCATAGCCTGGAGCACTGCCGTAGGGTTGCGAGTCTGTTTATTTTTTATAGGATTCATTTCGGAGAGTGTGCATCTGAGCTGCACGACCTTATCCTACCATCCCCTTTTTACTGCAGGACAAGTAGGAGGACGCCACATTATCACCCCTACAATGTCGATTTTTCTTCGATACGTACGAAGCGGTTTGACTCAACATTTTCTGATTCGTACCGCCAGGGAATGGAACAGTCTTCCTGCATTCCTGTTTCCTAAGAGATATAAACTAGGGCTTTTCAAAGTCAGAGTGGTCAAACAGAGTGAAGTTGGTGGTCAAACGCGGACTAATTTGCGTTAAAAAAAAAATATGGCTTCAATTCTAAAACAAGCCTGGCAATATTTTTTTACCGCCGCTACTGGCTGTTGTTGACAAAAAATAATAATTTGTCCTAATGTCCCCCAGTGAGGTCGTTGGGAGTACACCCAATCAACAAAAATAAGTAGGCATGCCTACCTTCGAGCAAATATCTACAGAGCCACAGTCCCTAAGTGAAAGTAGTAAAAAAATGACCGAGCGCCGTCATACATACCGACTTCACCACACGCAATTCACAATAACCAGTTTTCTCTAATCTCTACGTTACGAGTATGTCACCTAATTAGTGCTTGTAACCGAGCACTTTGGCATCGCGTGGCGTTTTAGTCGGCTTGCAATCGCTTTACGACTAACAAAAAAGTCTGCCCACTACTGTAGCTTGGGCAGGGTTTTGGCTCGGACACTTTTTGCACGATTGTGACTAGGTATATGATAAACAGAAACTGAACTTTTTATTTATCTAGATCTGTGATTAGTGGACTCTTGAGTATAATTTTCTTTGCTAGTGGAGGACTAGACCGTAGTATATATTCTTTGACTAGACGGCAGCCACACCCGCGACTGTCTGCGGGACGCTCTACACGCGATCAGATAATTATTTTGGCGGTTACTATCCTAACCAAATCGGAATGTACATGACGGCTTTAACTGATCCTGAGCCTTTAGTACCTACAGATTTTGTTAACTTAATACGCGTTTGCGTGTGTTTCCATACATTTTTGTCAGTTCTTCCTCGTTTCCGCCAGTGGCGTTGTACACAAATGTATAGAGTCATACGGAAGCTACTATAGGCCGAATCATACAAGTCGGCGGATGTGAAGTTACCTACAAGCTGCGTAATATCCAATCAACGCGCAGCTTAATGTGAGCTTCAGTCAGGATTGGATATTGCGCAGCTTGTAGCTATCTTCACATCCGTCGAATTGTATGATTCGCCCTATACCTACCTACTGTAGTTTCAATTTACGTGTAAACTTGTTTATTTGTTATAATTATATAGTATGGTTTTGTAATTACATTGAAATAGTCTGTGACTTATCAGTGGGCCCCAAAATAAGGCAAAAGTATATTATTACCGCAGCTCATAAAACGCTGCTCTTATGTCCAGCTCAAACCCAATAAATAGTCACAAACTTGATAGTCGCCTACATGATTGTCGCACACCTATGATAGTTTTCATTTCACCCGGTTTATTATTATCCTTTTTGTAACAGTGAGCCTTCCAGACTCGTTACAGTCGTTACGTAGTATATAAATTCCTTGGTTGGGACCGATAGCGCCATGGGCATTGGTGTTTTCAAACTGCCGCCTGTAGACTAGAAAGCAGTAAACTCTAAAACCTATTTTTTTTTTGTAATTTTACGTCTGGTTTCATTCCATACAAACACAATAAAATGTAATGGATTTGTAATTCTTTATCTGGGTTCATTTCATACAGAAAAAAAATATATATACTCGTAGCTCATTAACATTATAGTTGCACATAAGACTACAACATTTTATTTATATTACTTATAAAAAAATAATTTACTACCTATCATATGATATTTATGTTTTTGGCAAATAAAACAAAAGATTAACTATTTTAATACATTTATTTCATTTTTTTTTATTAAGTGAAAACAATTATTAACAATCAATACCATGCCTGCTAAAGTTACTACATTTACGTAGATAAATTAACCAATGTAATCATTATTGTAAAATTAGATTATGCATTTTTTTCTTATTTGCATCTTATTTCATAAGTATCGTATAATAATCTTATCAAATTATAAACAAATATAAAATGCAAAGATGTTTGTAACATCGCTTATACTTAAACAATAGTTATGATACATGTTGTATCAAGAAAAATAGCTATATCTACTAAATCATAGACGGTAGCTTACACTAATATTAAAAGTAGTCAAATCCGTGATTACATTTCAAAACGTGATCAACACTTGCATGGCATCAGTATTAGTAACACTCATAGAAATAATTGTATACCAAAATATTACGCAGTGGGCTCAAATCTGACCTCAACTGGTAAAAAAATAATAGTAAACAATATTAAGCCACATAAAACAAATAAAATGGCTTTACTATGATTACTTAGGTCCACTCAATGAGACCACATGAGACAAAAAACTCAAAGCGCCAGGTTCACTTTTCACAATTGAAAGCTAGTTCATTTCTGTAAAATAGCTGTCATCAGAGCTTCTTTTAATCGTTTTGTCATATCTTCCAAAATGTCTGCTTTTACTTTTAACTTTTTATTCTTTTCTTCTAATTCTGTAGCTAATTGTTCCATTTGTAGCTCTTTGAGTTTTCTGTTCATCCTCGATCTTTTTGAGGCTTCATTATTTTTATCTCTTAATTCTCTATATTTATTTTCGTGTGTAGATGCACAAGATGAGTTTTCATCTACGCTGCATGCCGATGACACAGTGCTTTCCCTCCGCTTGGGAGGGCGTCCTCTTCGCGCCTTCGTCAGCTGTTGTGACCCTTCCAGCGCGAGAATCATTTCCTTAATGGGAACATTGGGCTTTCTCCTTTTGTATTTCCTCGGTGTTTGTTCGGTGTAAGGAGTATACGTTTCATCAGAATCTTCACTGTCGTGATGTCTTCTCTTGCTTGAATGAGACTTGCTGTCATCTTGATCAGACTCGACGTGAGATTCGCTTTTAGGAGTAATAGGCTCGTAATCAACCGGTGATGGGATGTCCATTTTCGTGACTGCTTCCACGGCTTGTGGTGTGGTTTCTTGAACTGGCCAGAGTTGTTTAGTTTTCTGTAACAATAAAAAAATAACGATTTAGTACTTGAATAAAAACCGACATCAAAATATTGCTAATTTCCAGAAGCTGAAATACTAACCATGATTTGTGAGCATTTTTCTTTTTCCAACTGCTCCACATAAGACAGAATTTCAGGTGTGCTGACGATCTCGTTTGTCCAGTTCGAAGTTCGCGCTGCCACATCTACTGATAACCCCCCATTTTTTCTATACAAATCTGACTCTAATAGAACTCCCTTATTACTTCCATCGTCCTTGACTACATACTCTGATACTAATACGTTATTATTCTCCACCTCCCGCGGCATTACTGATACAAATTTTAAGTCAAGGGAGTCTTCTTGGTCGATGAAGGGCGTATTATTGTGTGTGTTGCTATATGTTTGTGTAAGTTCTGTGTCAAGAGTGTTGGCCCACCCAACTTGTGGCGTCATTGGCCAAGGGTGGGCCTCAGAGACTCGCTCCGGCATTACCTCTCCAATAACGACAGGCAAACTGCTAATATCTAAAAATTGTTCTTGAAACTCAATTTTATTTTCTTTTTGTAAATCATGTAAACTAAAGAATTTATTGTCTAATTGCGGGAACCCATCCACATTTGGTGAAAGTGGATCCATGGGTGTAGAGCTATAAAAACCAGTTTGAGCATATGGAGAGTTAGGATCGAATACGTCCCAGCCTTGAGGCGAGAATGGTGTCTGTGGTGTGTCAATTGTGAGTGCCCTTTTCTCAGTTTCCTTGGAATCTGTGGTGAAAGAAAAAAATACATAAGTTGCAATGGTTATTCAAGTACGAGATTTGTATCGAGTACCCGTAATTAAATCATCACAGAGTTTGAATTTGATGACAAGTGTGATTATTGGCAATTGAAAAAAAAATACTAAAACCGTTACAAAAACTTACAATGAATCGTGCCATACTTCAGCAAAATGTTTTATAATTTGAACTAAGTAATCAAAAAGCCGAACCCGAGCTTGATGAAAATTTCAAGGCACAGTTTTGCGAATCCTTTTTCGTTTTAAGTACAGAAAAATAAATTTGCAAATTAATTATCCTTCAACGAATAAAATATTTTTACACACATACAAATAAACATACAGTTGAGTTGAGAACTTCCTTTCCTTGAAAATAATTTGTGTAGAATCTATCTTAAAGTTTAGAAAAGGTTAATATGCTCACCAGTGGTTTGTACTAGATCTTCCTTCGCGGGAGTGGAGCACCACTGGACCAGATCTTGGAAGAACTCTGAATCCGAATCGTGGAACATTTTGGTGTCGTACAAAGGCTCCGGTTTCAAATAACCCTGGAAACCAGATTAACAAAATGTTAGTTCAAGTCAGATTTACAATCCGAACTAAATCGACTAGGTGAAAATAAATTTAAAAAAAAGAGAAATTATATATGTAGTACTCACGAATTCCGGAACCTGTCTTACCTCTGAAAAGCTGGTGGTGGCCACTGGCGACGGGGGTGCTTCCACAAACGAATATCCGTCGGTAACCACGCCGGTCGAACTGTTCACCTGCTGACTCTTTTCGGGTTTTAAACGATCTAGTTCTACCACTTTCAAAAGACTTTGAGTCTTGTGACTCGTTTGCGAAAAAACCATATCTTTTGGTGTTTGAATCGGTGTACTGATTTCCGATATCGTCGCTCCGACTCGGACAGGTGATTCTTTGAGCAACCATTTTGAATAGAACTACAAACAAAAATGATACGACGTAACATAATGTGCATATTCGTATGAAGCGAGGTGTGTCGATATGGTAGAAGAATTGGGTGAAATATTGTTATTGTACGAAGAAAACGACAAATGACATCGTTTTAACGATGATCAATTACAAAGTCGTTTTTTATTAGTTAAACTTAAATGTGAATAGCGATAATAATGACATTAACTGAGAAAATAAATATCCATACCGAGGAACGTACAAAGTCAAGATTCATATGTTTAAAGGTCAGAACGTTGAAAAAAAAATGTAGATAAGTTAATGCAAATGTAGAGGTCTAGTTGAAATATATAAGATGAATAGAGTGGTATGTGTATGGATATTATAAACAGAAAATACGAAGGAATGATGATTGCATAAATAATTAGGTATAATATTTAAATAACATAAATAGTTATTTTTAAATGGAATGCTCGTCAGGCATTTCGAATTCATTGCCGTCATGTTGAATATTCTGTTATGCAATCAACATATGATTACTTTGTCACCTGCCCTTTTAATGGTTTTTGCTTGTTATCATCATCTCAATTCATATCATATTCTTTCTTGATTTCACCAAGAAAATTGCTAGCTAGGAAGAGTAGTTCCCGGTTGGTGGTTACCATAGTTGTGAGTAAAGAGCCCATAATTATTATTACTAAGATCTAAACTATCTCCCTCTCGCATTACTCTAAATTATTTAGCTACTATTCTAATCTCCCTCTCTCTTTACTCTAAATTAAACTAGTGGTATGTATCTAATGAGTTATAATTACAACTTACGTTAATATAATTACGATTAATAAATCTTATAATTCTAAATGAAATGCAATTTAGTTTAAGCATCACATTAACATTTAAGTAAAAGCATAGAAATGCGATTGAGTAACGAATAAGCCCAGGATGTTATTTTTTAGTGGACTTATTCCAATTGATACGCCCACTAGCCAGCAACTGATGTCCTTCTCTGTTATCTTTTATTATCTTTTAACTATCAGTTTGCCTTTAAACACATGGAAATTTACTATCGCAGTGTCAAAGATGATATCAGTTTATACGTTTTTACATTTAGTTTGACTTTTTGCCAATTTCTATAGACATGTTTTGAGATGTTGAATTCGTGCATTGATGACATGAAAGCGTGAAAATGAAAGCAAGGATAATGTTACTATTATAACATAACGATATGCGTTGACAGTCATAATAGACTACAGTCTCGTTACTTTCATAGATCTCATTAGATAGGATCAAAATAATAGGACAATGGTCCTTGAATAAGTAAACGTTAATGTGAATTTAATTTTTTTATCAATTTGAGGTGCTCCAAAAAAATATCTTGATAAAAGATAAAAAAAAATATAGGGCAATTTAAATAGTTGGGGGGCAAAACTAAGGGATCCCTAATGTTCAGGATGTTAGGTTTCTTCTTGCGGTGTTACTTCTAGGACCTCCTCTAGGACCTGTGAACAAATAACTGGTTGGGGAACATAGGGTGAACGCTATTACTTACTTGTTTGAACTCTTCTTGAGCTCCTTTAGAAATTGTAGCTCTTTAGGCAGCCAACCAAATAACTGTCCCGACAGTAGGCCTGAAACAATAAAGAACTGTTTTAGGGAAAACCAAATATGTTTCCAATCTTTTGGACTTTATATTGCTAGGTACTGGTAAATATTGCTCTATCAACAAATAGAAAACTACCCAGACATCGACCTTCTAAAACTGAGCAGTTAACCACAATACACACTTATGTTCTTGAAACCATTCCTTTTACTGCGCAGTCATAACTAGGAACTATTTTAATCAGAATAATAAAATGATTATCGTTCATCGATAAACGAGTTAGCATGTTGATAATTTAAATAAGTACCTACATAGACGACACCCACTCTAGACCTGATTCAGTTCGATAGATCTTGGTATCCACTTTAGTTAACAAACAAGTTTTTTGAGAGGTTGGCAAATAGCCAAAACGTTCTAGAAGCTATTTGGCTAGTTTGGCACTTCTTAGAAGTATAGTGACGGTTTGTACAAAACAACAGATTCGTAGAAGAAATTATAACTTTCAACGAGAAGACAATGTCCACTCTGTGAAAAAAAGCATAATAGGTATAAGCAACCACAAAATTTGTCTTACAAGTACAACGTCACAGGTAAACCATTTAGGTAAAGTCAATTTTATGAATAACAATGATCCCTGTCTACGAATGATCCGCAATATATCCAATCTATAATAAGAACGTCATTCAATGAAATAAACATGAATAAACGTCACCCACCACAAAACGTGAGAGCCTGTCCAGTTTCGACAAAGTTTCAAGGCTAAAAAGCGTACATACATACTTTTTACACATAGGTATACACTGTTGTCGTGTATTCGAGAAGGGAGGCGAGTCGGCGAAACGAGGTGCGCAGCGCCGCAAAATGATCTACTGTTGTTGTGACAGGTTAAAACTTGTTAGGCACCATATTCTACGTTCGTTTACATTTTTTATTCCACGTCAAAATGCCAGAATTCACTAATAAATACTGAAATTATTTTTGAAATTCAATTTTCTTCATAATTGAATGAAGATAAGTACTTAATTATATCATCGAACAAAAAATCGAAAACCACTATTGCGCAATTTAATTATAACATGAACCGTGTTTTTGTACCACATAATATTGCATTACGTAAGTTATATAAACCGATTAAATAAAAGACATTAAACCATAAAGATCAAAGTTAAATGTTGTGCAATATATGGCCTGTTCAGAAATAATGTTATAAAAAAGAACACATACCTCGCTACAAGTATATCCTGTAACGCCTGTTGATATTTGGAACAAATCCAGTTATTCCGAAATAAGGGCTTAAATATTTTCTGTTCCTTGAAAACACGCGTTGACTCACGACGATCTCATAAAAATATTAGCGATACACAAATTGCGCTGAAGAACACGAGCACTCCGTGCGAGCTGCGAAATTGTTGTGCAATACCAGCACCGGGCCCCATTGGAATCATCTACGGTTTTCCTCAATCCCCTCCAATGAACTTTTGCGTTCTAAAAATAACCTCCGCTCGTTCGCTATTGGTCATCGCGACATGACGTTATTTTTATAGCCAATCACGCAGCATGAATGTCAAGAGTCACTACTCACGAGACTAGACCTACGCACTCAAAAGTAGGCATCTACATACAAACATAGCTATAGAATTCGTATGGGGATTCACGCAAGTCGGAACTTGTGCCGCGCTGCGGATAATGGTTTTGGATGAATCATTCGTTGGGATACAAGAGCGAGTAGAGCGATCAAATAATCAAAACAATACATTGTAGTTGTACATACTCTTATCCAAAATAAAATGAACAGGTACCTATAATGTAGGTAAACCTAAACCGGCGGTAGATAACATATTTTATGAGTTTTTAGTACTAAATGGTAAAAACTGAAATTTTATGTAACGTCATAATAATTATATTACATTAACATCATTGTTATATTCCATATACTTTACTTTCAAAAAATAGTCTACAAGCGTGATAAATACGCTCTACTACTTCTTATTTTAAAATTTTCGGATAAAATAGGCTAAGCAATCCAAATTTTTGTGAATTGTTCTGTAAGTTATGTTGACGAACTAACTAGGAAAACTTCCGACGAAGTTATAAGAAAACTGGATTTGGATATACACACAGACACAAAGCAAAAAACATTCCGCCTTCGGCGTTAGACAATATGTATATATAATTATTATACACAGGTATTAGATACTCACACGTCGAGCCCGCGTTCTAGTACTAAGCTTGAAAAAGATCACTAATGTATTGTATGAGTAATAAGTACTTGTGTTATATATTATGTATTTTAAGTATCCAATTCCATTAAAAAAAAACATACTAATTAATATCGAACGAACACGAAATAAGTACTCGGTGTTATTCATATGAACTTAACATTATCTGGGAAACGCGTGCTTAAATAATTTTAACATTGGATGATGAAAATTGCTCCGCACTTATTTTAATACCCTGGTAAGTACCTACATAGAACATTACATGAATATAGGTTATTCAACCTAGTTCAATGTCATAAGTTATGAGTCACGCCTGCTCTGCCTAAACCCAAACGCGGGTTGTTAACTTATCATCGAATGCTTGGCCATGAATTCGTAAAGAAAATGTTCAAGCTTTTTAACCACCTTTTAACACAATTTTTCCGTCACTTATGACATGAAAAAGAGACATCGACCCCAACACGCCAAGACACGATTTTGACGTAGTCATCCATCAGCCGTAAGACGTCCACTGCTGGACATAGGCCTCCCCAATGGATTTCCAATAAGGCCGGTTGGAAGCGGCCTGCATCCAGCGCGTTCCTGCGATCTTTATTATATCGTCAGTCCACCTAGTCGGTGGACGTCCTACAATGCGCTTGCTGGTCCGTGGTCTCCATTCGAGAACTTTACTGCCCCATCGGCCATCCGTTCTCCGATCTATGTGCCCTGCCCATTGCCCTTTTTAATTTGCTAATCCGCTGGGCTATGTCGGTAACTTTGGTTCGGAGATCCGCACTCCTCATTTCTGATTCGATCTCGCAGAGAGACGCCGAGCATAGCCCTCTCCATAGCACGTTGGGCTATCCTGAGCTTATTCATAAGGCCTACAGTAAAAGACCACGTTTCAGTTCCATATGTCATCACTGGCAACACACAACTATCGAAAACTCTCGTCTTGAGGCACTGAGGTATATCAGATGAAAAGACGTCACGCAGTTTTCCGAAGGCTGCCCAACCGAGTTGGATTCGGCGATTGACCTCTTTCTTGAAGTTGGACTGACCTAGCTGGACTACTTGTCCTAGGTAGACGTACGAGTCAACAACTTCAAGAACCGAGCTCTCAACAGATATTGGGGTGGGTATGGGTACGACATGGGCATTACACATGACTTTTGTTTTATCCATGTTCATTTTGAGACCCACCTCCTTTGTGATGTAAATGAATATAAATAACATATTATAGCTTCAACACAAAAAATACCCAACCACCTTTACCATAAAAGTACCTGAAGATTACACATCATACTAACACTAGTCAAGTCATGATTACCTACCGCCGATATTACTACATAGCCAACGAATAATAACTACGACTAAATAAGCATTTTGAACAAAATGAGAGAGCAGCTATCCGTTTACCCAATGGGGCCTCTTTGGAGGACGAATTGCTACTGTTGTCTGCTTACGTCGACACTGTGATAAACTAGACTAGATAAAGAAGATTTGCAAGTTCCGATAAGAGCGGCCAGGTGTGGTTTGTCACTGTATCATACCTACTTTAAAACATGTTTTAAATTTGCGCCTAAGCCGTGTTAGTATTATCTTCCACACGTAAATAGTCAACGAGAGAAAGCACCGATAACAATGCCTGAGTATCCAATAGTAAAGTTTATCATGGTTGGTAAAATTGATAGGTAATACATGAATGGCTATGCTGAGATGGCCAACGTGGTCGCTAACCAGCCCAAGACGGATAAAAAACCGTTATTAGAGGGAGAGTGACATAAAAGCCCACCCCTCAGATTTGCCTCCTGAGCAATAGACCGGGGCGCCCGGCCCCAGCAATAAGGATATACCTATAAATGTATCCCTTAGCTGATACCTGACTCCCACCTATAAAGGGAGGAGAAGGACCAAGAATAGAATAATGGATTTAAAAAATCGATTCCAGGTTACGAATTTAGTAAGGATTTTATAAATAAATCGTTATAATGTTTTACCTACCTAGTAGGTGGGAATAGTTTTTACAGGTAATTTGGTCGCGATAGCTTTCTACAAGGAAAACTTGAACTTTCTCTTACAAGGAAAATAACGCGTAACCCGGTTTCTCTTTTCGTCAACATAGCCTAAGTTAAAATTCTTGCAGCGAACATTCTTGCGCAAGTACACATGTTTATAAATGGTTCTATTTAATGGTTTTTTTTTTAATGGCTGTTGTACCTACTACTTACTCCTTTAGTTATTTAGCTAGGTTATAATGTACCTACTACTCATTTATGGATGCTTATTTAGCAATCAAAACTAGATTCAGTAAAAAAGGCATAGATGAAGGATTGGTCTTCGCTAGCGGAGCGAAAACCAATCCTCCATCTATGAAAAAAGGGTTACCTATATTATTTATTACAGTTAGTTTTCATTGTAAAGGTGCCATAGTTTATCGTTCCAAATGATGGATGATTTTCAGTATCGTAAATTATTTCGGTTTCGCCAAAGTTGATGTTAGAACTCGGTTCAGGTTTTTCGAGTCTTGTGCGTATTTTAGAACAGGTATTGACCTAGTCAATCGTTCCAACGTGGCGCTTTCGCTTCGCTTTTTGTGGCCACGTAAACTGGAAAGCACACATTAAAAAACTTAGGACCAAATTGAGTAGTTTTACTTACGCCCTTAAGGAACCTAGACTAGCTACAGACTTACCGACTGCAAAAAGTGCTTATCACGCATTCGCGTCCTCATGGCTCCAATATGGAATTATACTATGTGTAAACGCACAAGAAATATTTATAATACAGAAAATATGTATTCGTATTCTAGAAAATATTAAAACTCCTGACATTACCAAAAATAACTTCCATAAGCCGTATTTTATAAAACTTGAAATTATTTCCCTGGTGTCTATCTATCTATTTATTTGAAATAGGTATGTAAATTTGTCAAAAAGCATTCTGACTATTTTAACAAAGCGTCTGATAAATCGTTAAAAATTAGATCACAATATTCACAATACAGACGTAAACTCGTGGGATCAAAGTCCAACTTAGCAATGCATAGTTCCAGCCCGCATTCTATGGCTATAAAATATTTAGTAAACTGCCAAATAATCTAAAAGATATCGAAAAAGAAAACTGTTTTATAAAACAACTAAAAATTATTCTATTATCCAAATGTTATTACACATTAGACGATTTTTTAACGATAATCTAGAAAACATAATAATAAATCGTTCCAATACGAATCATACGAATAATAAAATTGCCAAACCCTTATCAGGGTCATAATTTATGTATTACTTTACAAAACATGTTAATTAAGAAAATTTCATTAAATTTCATATGTTGCAACAAATGATTTGACTTTGACTTCCGGAAATATTAATTTTAACCTAAATATTTCCAATTGCTTTCCCGAAATAATGCCGCCACAAAAAGCAAACAAGTAGGTACTCAAAGTACTCATGATCCGAAGGGGCAGATTCAAATCCAGCGTTCGCTTCAGATTTTTGAAATGCTTATCACAAAGATAACTCTTTGAAGTACTCATTCCGTTCATAAGTAATTCAACCAAACTTTGTGTTGGGTTTTCGGTTCGGCAGAAAATAGGTACCTAAAAAGCATGACAAAAGAAAATAAAACAAGTGGCGCTAATATCAATCAACTTGTGGCGCCCTCTGGCGAAGTTTTAAAATAAATACTAATTATTACTAAAGTTAAAAAAAAGTAATGTATATGACTTAATTGACCTGCTTGAATCTAGGTTTCTTGTATTATTTTATTTCACAATTATATGAAAAGGAGTTATTTGGCAATAACCAGCTCATTATTAATTTTAAGTACAGTTTTTAGGGATCCGTACCCAAAGGGTAAAAACGGGACCCTATTCCTAAGACTCCGCTGTCCGTCTGTCTCCAGGCTGTATCTCATGAAACGTAGCTAGAAAGCTGACGAGCAGATTGAGCAGTACCTACGACTCGTACTTGGCCGATTATTTTTACTGATTCATTTGACAGTAAATTAAATAGGATAGGAAATAAAACAAAAGTAAGAAGTACTTACATTTTGATATGTCTTGTAAAATGTGTTCTCTTAAACTTCTTGATCTTGTCTTTTCTCTGACAACAGTGATTAATACGGCGCAAGACGACCACTTTGTTAGTTAGATAGTGCGAAATATTTACGGGCTCGTAGTAAGTAGTGTTAAATAGATTTGGAAGTTGGTTGTAAACGTAGCTCATGTTAAAAATTCTTCGGAACTCTCGTATGGTCTTTGGATATAATATATATTCCTTTATCCAACACGAAAACTATCTGACGGAGGTCTTAGTAACAAAGTTATTAAGACCCAAATATTAAAAAAACAACTAAATTATTGGACCTTTGACCACTGGTTAAATATTTTTCCGAAGGGACGTATAGAGAAATAATATAAATAAACTGAATGACGTAGATGTTCTAGATCGACTTATCAGAATTAAATCACTTGAGATGAAATTCGCGAATAGTTACGTATCAACAGTTAGAGAATTAGGTTTAAAGTGCTGGCGCTGGCGCCTAGATGACGATGATGTCGTCATGAAGCATGGAAGGCTGACGCAATATTGAATACGTTCCGTTTCACTCTTCCTGTCGTAGCTTCTTATACTTTTCTGGCCCTGTTAGTTTTATCTTGTCAATCTATGTAGGTACTCGTTTTAGTATACCGATGTTCTTTTTATTGTTCTCACTATATTATATAATTTGAATTCTTGATTTACTGTAACGTAAAAACTTTGAAATGATCATTTCGTCTAGTGTGTACTAAAATTCTCCGTGAAATGAAACTCGCAAGAAGGAAGTCCCAAACGTGTATGTGGTCGCGTCATTTTTATCTTATCTCTCTTTCTCTTCTGGTATCGTATCAAAATTGCAATAGCGGTCTCTTTCCTTTGGAACTAGCTACTCTAGTAACTCATTATTCGATAAAGCGACATTTTGATTCATGTTTTCATTCACAATGACAGTCAGAATTAATGTTATGGTAGCAATAAATCTATGTACCAGTATTAAAACGTTGAGTTAATGAAATTTAGTTTCAAGACTTACAAAATTATACTTCCGACGTTACGTCAGAGCAAGATGATGCAATTTGCCGAGATGTTAAGTGATAAACGCTGTATATATTACAGTTGTAGATACTCCTGTATACACTAGTTGTTACGGGATCAATACTACTCCCACCAATCTACACCCAAAGTTTTGTTACGATGTCGATAGCAGAGGAGATTAAACCGAGTATCAGAAGATTACATATAACTACTGACATTAATATTGGTTGAATAAATAGAAATACCTAGTACCTGTGAGAAGTTAATTTATTTGCGTTATTTAATATCATTAAAATACGTATGTATAAAAATAGGTAAATTAATCCAAGTACCAACGTTAGTTGAAATGTAAGAAAGATTTAAACTAAAACGATGTCAAGCTTTTAGGTTCTATTTTTTTTTTTTTGAGAGATCAAAGATTTTTTCTGTTTTATTACTAAAGTAATAAAACAATAAAAACCTAAAGGAAACAATGTTTTCAATACAAAACTTTAAATGTGCTGTACCTACTGTGAATATATAATAATGACTGTGAATTGTTTTTCAAAGTGCAGAGACTTTCTATAATTATTTGTAGGGGTCTATAATTATTCATAAACAACTTGTACTATAAGATCAACTCCGGAACCGCAAAAAAATCAGTTGTTCTGTACATTTTGTCGAGAGCCAATGAACTTTTTGTATGGACCAGCAGATTTTTTTTGACATTTCACATGTGGTCCCATAATGTAGGCCGAATCATAATTAGTGGCATCTGTGGATTTAGCCACAAGCTGCACGAATTCCGATTCTTGTGCCGCTGACGTATGAATAAATTGCTACTGCCCAACTACTCGCCTCGTGTTCACAGGCGCCATTCAGTTTGATTCAGTTTGTAAAAGTTAAGATAAGATAACTTTTATTGTTTCAAACTGTGTACATAAAGGTGTTACATAATAAATTACGGACACAACAGTTTGTCCTAACGGACATACAATATTAGTTAATGAGTAATAGGTACATACTGTCCTCTAGTTGTTGATAATGATTAGTTTAAAAGGAGATATTGCAAAAATATATAGAAATTGGGCCACCAAAGGGTACAGTATTTCATAATTTGCTTCGTTTCTTTCGGATAATTATTTTCCCGTTATTTTTTACAATAACAGTGTCCATTAAAAGTAATTTCATGTACCTATTCGGATTGAAAATTACATTGACATTGTTTAAAAATAAGGTAGCCATACTCTTCTTCTTTTATATTTTGGTGTCGCATGGTTTATGCATTTGCTAGTGTTACCTATAAGTATTGAACCTTTTTTTTGTATTTTATCAATATAGTTACAGTCTAAGTCACGTCGTAGTCCGAAAAAGTCGCGGTCAAGGTAGACCTCAGTAAAGCATCGGCAAACTAATTAACACTGAGAGAAACATATTTCACAAAATAATAAAATGCGTCGACATGATTTTTCCCCGTTCCCGCCATAAACCACCCGGCCATACTCTACTTGAAACATTAATAAAATGTCACAAATAACAAAAATAGGCTAAAGGCCTGTTTAAAACCGATTTCTATAATATTATCCTGTATTCTTTTAACAACGAAAAGAACACGTTTAATTGCAATTCGTTGGATGATTTTTTATTGTTAACTATTACAGGATTTAAACACCTGGTAGTCAAAATATTTTATTCAGCATTCTCCGATCTTAGAAATATATGGTTACAAACATTTTTTTTATTCTTCGCTCCATTTTCACATCATTGATCTTCCTTAGTTTCTTTCCCGCCAAAAAGTAAGTATTCATCCTTCATTCTCCTTTTTTTTTAAATATATAGATCTCTGTCCCGTGAGTTTGATTACCAAAGAGGTTTCTATGTGCTACGTGATCTTCATACACCATTATAAGAATACAGCAATGTGAATGCGGGGAAAGTTACTTCGAAATAATTTACAGTTGTTTAGATCCATTTATACAGAAATATGATATAATATAATACTTTTAAGACAATATAAACAACATTACACACATCACACTATTAATGATGGTTTTACAAAATTAATTTAACGACAAAATGTACTTGACTATTTACGATAAACAGGAAAATAAAAAAAAACCTCTTACACGTTTGCCTTCGACTTTCTCGGTGACCCGCGACTTCATCAAGTAACAACTTAATCCTCCTCAGGGCCACCGCAGTAGATATGACTCGTAGGCCTAGCCTATGTTCAGCAGTATACTTTTAAAAATTACAGATACATGAAAGGTAGATACATACATATACCATGTGTCTCTGAGATCTTATAATACTGAACCCACTTATATGTACCTAGTATCTACGTTATTATGAACAACTGAAGATTGCTGTTGGTCCCATAATAAAAAAATCCACGAAATAAATGAAACAAAAGAAACGTATAAAGTCTTGATCGAAGTATAAAGTATAACATCTGAGAAGTTTTGCTAACAAAACTAAACTCTTCTTTGCATTTTTTACATGTAGGCTATTAATTCTATGTAGGTTATATAAAAAAGGTTAAATGTGACCAAAATGGCAGTAATTCAATAACAGAGCAAAAATCAAATTGGAAAATGTGAAATTACTCATAAATTAAGCATTTAATGCGGTAATTTTACTCTGCGCATTTATTTATCATAGTTTATCGGATTTTTTGAGCTACTGTACCTAGTCTTAGCCCTTTTTGCAATATCACCTTTATGTACACCTTTGAAAGTAACACACCTACACTTTGCAAAGCAACACCTTGTGGGAGTAGTAGGTGTACCTTTAATAAAAGTACCTATTGATAGCGCGCGAGTTGAATGCAGTCGGGGTCTGACGATTAAACCTAATAATTTTCATTCCGAAATGCGATGTTGTTTTGTATTATAGTCTGACCGTTTAACTTAGTCCTCGCCTGCGCGGTACAGGGGCGCGCGGGTAGACGACAAAGGGGGACTGAGACCGGTGCGTACAAAACAACATCGCATTTCGGAATGAAAATTATTAGGTTTAATACTCGTAATTGTAAAATCATTATTTTATATAAAAAAAACTTAAAAGCTTCCATTTTCTTCGGATTGTGATCTAGCTGCATTTTGGTTATGAGCGGCATTATACAGTACAACTTTTAGGGCCTCTACACACTTAGTTCGACGATCACACGATATGGACTGTGTCGCTGCCGTGCCAACCCCCTGCGCCGTCTGCGCCATAATTAGGCATAATAAACGAGAACCTAGGTGATTATTATGTTTGATTGATTCTTCAATTTTTTTCCTAGGTTTGCCTCGAGACTCGAATGAGTCCACTCAACCCGTCCCGTTTTTCTTCCAACTTTATTCTGATCCATTGTTAAACCTGACTGCCGAAGAATTAATTTACCTACACGTGATCCTAGTTCACTTTGCATCTTGTGCTTATCTCCAGTAGCAGTAGTCCGGTTGGCTGTACTACTGCAACTTGTCAGCTGCAATAGTTCTGTTTTAACTAAGCACCGGACTATCGTACACCAATTTATAGATTGTTTAGTTAGAGTAATATCATACCTTGCATGTAGATACACATATAATCTTGGAAGAGCTAGTATCCCATCCCAGAAGTGAAATAAACCGTCCCAGCCAGTCCCAGCCTATAATGCATTCTTAACTATTAAACGTCATTCTAATTAACACAGGCAAATACATAAGACCTGTAACGCAAACTTAAAATGAAAAAAAGTGAAGTCAGACTGACAGCATAATTGACATTGACAATTTGACACTTTCCGTGTTTTTCCGTTTTCGTCTACGGTTTTCGTGAAATTATATTAAGTTCAATTTATGTACCTTGCGGATTTTTAGATAGACTGGTTTATTTTCAGATTATTTCAAGTAAAAAGGAAAAAACACTTTTGATATTCTAATATCATTTAAAATAAAGTAAATGAGTGATACAACAAATGATTTGAGTGTAGGCATTGGATTCAAGTGCTGCCTGAATAGACCTCGCGAAATGTTGTTTTACGGGGCCATCCAGTTACGTTTCTTGTAAATATTTGCTGAGTCTGCTCAGCTAATATCGTCAGCATAATTAAATTTCTCTGCGTGGATTCATATTAAGGTAATTCCATTGTTTTTATACTGTTCGACCTTGGTATTGGTCTTGAATCTAGAAAGTTATGTACTAAACTAGTTGTTTTGCCTCAGTATCTTGATAATGATTCAACCGTCGCATAGAGGTAATAGCTAACATTTTCAATTAATTGTAAATAAGAGTTATAATATAGAAATAACTGATAGAAACATCATAATTGATAATATTGTTGTCATTATTATTGTGGTTTCTTATAAGTTTTTCAATCCATGGAGTATAGGCCGTATTATACAACTTGGTGGCTGTGATGTTAGCTACAAGTTGCGTATAGTATAGCCCAATCTTGACTGAAACTCACTTAACAGCTGCGCAAGGATTGGGTTGTCCGCAACTTGTAACTAACATTACACTCGCCAATTTGTGTGATTCAACTTCTAATATGATGCATTTAGTTAAGTAGCGTCAACATTTATAGAAAATAAGCAATTTATGTACCATAACAGTTAAAATAGAAACATTTTACATGTAAATTCTTAAAAGCACCAAAGTCTAGTGTTTTTCAGTCATTTTTAGGGTTCCGTACCAAAAGGGTAAAAACAGGACCCTATTACTAAGACTCCGCTGTCCGTCTGTCTGTCTGTATCTCATTAACTGTAATAGCTAGAATGTTGAAATTGTCACTGATGATGTATTTATGTTGCCGCTATAACAACAAATACTAAAAATAGAAAAAAATATATATTTAAGGAGTGCTCCTTAAAAAAAAAAGTTAAATTTTATTCTCTACAAGGATTTAATAATGGTTTGTATAAATTTGCCCAAAGTGCATAGTTTCTGAGATATTGGCCAAAAACGAAACGAAATTGATTTTATACTCAATAAGTGATCCTAAACCTTATAAAAAAAATAGATTGGAAATTTAGTGCAAAGTTAAATTCTATTTCTTGAGGTAACAAGGCTAGTGGTTGTGCATTTGCAATATATTGATATTGTGCTAAACGCACAAGAAAGGGAATGGGTGCAGCTTGTAACTAACTTCACAACCAATAAAAAGTTTGATTCAACCAGTAACAAAGTTTTTTTTTTTAAATATAATTTTTGTATATTCATAAGAACTGTTCATCAGACCTTATTGTATTAAAACAGTTCTAGAGAACATTGGAATTTAAATTAGTGAAAGCTAAAGAAAAGAAAGCAGTAGTGCTCCTAGGTTATTGACACGGACATGTTCTGAACTAAACTTGGTTTGCTAATAATGTGCCATCTTTTAACTATAGCTATAAACAAACCTTTTAGAACAAAATATTCTAGAAGATAAAGAAAAATGCTTTACAATCTGGGCTGCCAGGCCACCACAAAAACTCTGTTTTGTAATAATAATTATGGAGTGATAAAAGATTGAGTATACTAAGCGCCACACAAATCGGCGGATGAGAAGTTAGTCCCAGATGACACTTCGCCGTAATTCGCTAATTATTGCGCATGTGTGCACGCATAATGCCGGCGCCGCGTGTCGTAGTGGTGAGCACGGGCGTAGGGAGCGCGCAGGAGTCATGGCGTTGGCATTGGCGGGCGCGGCGTCTCGTCTCTGGCTCCCGCGCATACCTATATTTCATCCTTTGCGCAGCGTTCTGCGAATAACTTCCCATCCGCCGATTTGTATGTCGCTCAGTATAACAATTATAAAACGTTATTCCAAACGAAACTCACGAAAAATATAAAAGTAGTAAGGCACATTATATTACGAGCACCTACCTATGTTATATGGATAGAGAATCAGGGTTCAGTGTTTGCACCTGGTTTCATATATGACAGTCACTGTCTGGACTTTTTATAGTCCAAGGGTGATTGGGATGGCCTAATCACCCTTTGTGATCACCCACCATGCTGTCCCAGTGCGGCTATATTTACCATGATGCCCAGTGCGGGTTGGTAGATTCACATACACCATTGATATTCTTCCACGCACATAATTATGCAGGTTTTGATTTTGCTTTTGTCTGCCTGGAATAGTCTGGATGTTGATTTTTGTCTACATTCGCATTTTTTATTTTTTTTTATTACATTCATTAAGTCGCATTTTTTAACGAATCTGCACGAAATTTGGTAGACAGGTTTATATTATTTTAGTGAGTATGAGTGTGAACCAAATCGGTCAAAAGCGAGTAGAGATATAGGCTTATGAAGATTCAGCTAAAGAGATGTGTCACAAGGGAAATTGTTCGGAGTACTACTAGTGTTATATTAATAGAGAATCAGGGGTCACTTCGTAAGTACATATGTACTTTCATTCATGACACTTTCATTGTATAGTGGTACTGTTTCCAGATCAGTCATGCCGTTGATAATGGGCATAGGCGACGAAGTGGTCCACTTTGTGGCCGCGATAGTGGTGACTGCGGTCGCGGCGCTGGCGTGGTGGTCGACCAACGCGCGCCCGGACCGTTACCGCGCCGTCATTCTGCGCCCCTTCCGATACCATACTGACACGCTCACCGTGCGACCGGGCAGTGAGTATCTGTACTTGCCGTTGATAATGGCCATAGGCGACGAAGTGGTCCACTTCGTGGCCGCGATAGTGGTGTCTGTGGTCGCGGCGCTGACGCGGTGTTCGACCAACCAGTGAGTATCTGCACCTGCCTTTTTAGGATTCCGTACCCAAAGGCTAAAACCGCTGTCCGTCTGTCTGTCACCAGGCTGTATCTCATAAACCTAAATAGATAGTTGAAATTTTCACAGATGATGTATGATGATGTTGCCGCTACAACGACCAATACTAAAAACAGAATAAAAAAATATTGAAAAACAGAATTAATAAATATTTTACTCATACAACAAACGTGTTTTTTTGCCGTTTTGCTCGATATTGATAACGGAAATAATTAGACACTTAAATCGTTAAATAAATTAAGGGGGCTCCTAAACGGTACAGAACCCTTCGTGCGCGACTTCGACTCGCACTTGGCAGATTTTTCGCAGTCCACTGCTGAACCTTGAACCTTGACGCGCGGGCCTTTCCCGCACTTAGGCTGCAGAGAAGGGCAACCTGTTGGCTGTTGTGCGTTAGTCGGGGACCTAGTTGACCCACGCGATGTAGTCCTCTGATGAACATAGGCCTATCCACCAAGGTCTAATGAGCCGCAGCCGCGGCACAGCCACCACACTTACCCATTCGGTGTGGCTTGGGAAATTTACACATAATACATAAAGTCCCCGTCACGAGAAGCTATAAATTTTGTAAACAAGTGTTCAGGAGTTCACAACATTTGGACCAACAAAAAAATGAATTTGTTTAAGATTTAATAAATTATTAAGTAACAAATATTAATAAACATATATTATATAAGAATAATTATTCGCTATATAAGCTATATCACCATTGGTGTACCAATTAACCTAACCAATTACTTCACAATTTAAAACCTACTTCTTATATTAACCATATCTTAACAACAATAAAAAGTGATAACGAAACAATAACAAAATTAACAATAACAACCAGATCCGCGATATATGCAAAGCAATGAAACCTCGTACGCATTCGAAACTCGAATGACGCGTTTATTTCGAAATGGCGTCCCGATAGTTTACAATCCCTGCGACGGACGCATTCCGGTACCAAGAAACAAAAACGATAGCGCTTTGCGTCGTTAAAATATGATCCGACTAAATTAAATTGGTTGTTACTTTCATATAACCCGTCTATATTTCATGTCGATTGAATATGTTCAATTTATTATTATCTCGCAGTATAAAATGTCTACTTAGTAAAAGATGTTTGTTTACATAATTTATAGCTTCTCGTGACGGGGACTTTAATGTTTTATGTCTGTAACCAATGTTTAACGGATTTGAACCTTCTAGTAGGATATAATTATTTTTTGCAAAAAATAGCATGACCGACTTCATCCGTATACAGAATTCGCGAATATTTCGCACAGATCGATGCAGCATTTTTCACATTATTGTTGATTTATCAAAAATGGCTCAGCTGATTGCAATAAAATTTAAATGGGACCAATTTCGAAGTATACTCTTTCCAATAAAAAAAGAATTATCGAAATCGGACTACTATGAAAAAAGTTATGCGTGGTTACACATAAAAAAATATATATATATACGCGTCGAATGGAGTACCTCCTCCGGTGGTTCGTCGGTTAAAAATACTAGCTTTTAGAAAGTGCTTGAATTTTTAGCGCTCATTTCTCATTATTAGCGTGTTTGTCAACAAACGCACGCTTGTACCACTGTGTTTTTTAAACGTTTTTATTAGGGTTCCGTACCCAAAGGGAAAAACGGGACCCTATTACTAAGACTTCGATGTCCGTCTGTCCGGGCTGTATCTCATGAAACATGATAGCTAGGCAGCTGAAATTTTCACAGATGATGTATTTCGGTTGCCGCTATAACAACAAATACTAAAAACAAAATAAAATAAATATTTACGGGGGCGCCCATACAACAAACCTGAATTTTTAGACGTTTTTCGCTGTATATTAATAATGGTACCAGGTAGATGCTTGAAATTTTCACAGAATATTTAGTTTTATATTCCCTTCAATAATAAATAATAAAATTAAAATAAAATAAATATTTAAGGGGGCTCCGATACAGTACGGAACCCTCCGTGCGCGAGTCCAACTCGTACTTGGCCGATTATTTAACTACACTTGCCCGTTTTTCGGGTCAAATCTAGTAATTGAAATTTGATCCCCTTCCCGTGGACACATTGATATGATATTTGATACACAGCTTTAGTTTCGATGACAATAGATTTTTTTGTATTCAGTAGGTATTGACGTAAATACAACATTTTTTACACAACCCCATCAATATGGGTATCAAATGAAAGGGCTTTTCGTGTAGAACACAGTTTTTAGTAATAAAATATGAACTAAAAAGACAAAAATAAAATTGGTAAAATACTTTTTTTAAATTAAACAGCTTCAATGTAGCTAAAAAAAAAAAACTCATAAATAAAATCGTGGAGCGCAACGTACATAATGTAACCTTTTTTAGCTCATACTACATAAAACCGTTTAACAAACAAAAGTTTTTACCAATTTTATTTAATACTCGCCTTGAAAACAAGTGAGAAACAATTACCAAAGTAGATCTAATTAAAGAAGAAAGAGGTAGAAATTATGTGTGTTTTGAAAACTGCATGACCATATTGACCTTAATAATTTGTTAGATTGTATAGATACATTTCTCATAATGTACACTACAAGTGATAGAACTCATACAACGTTTCAAATGTAGTAAAAAAACATTAAGTGTTTTTTATTTCATTTGTCTACTACTTCGAATTCAAGGTTCAAGTGCATTCGCCTAGTCTGGCCATTCTATTACGAGTACTATTGTCAATACACAACCAACACGAAAGCTTGTTCATTACGATGTTATTATTAAAACTGTTGCACCATATTTAAGTTTAATGTCATGTTATTTTCCAGACACGCCAGTGACCCTGCAGTACACTAATACAGAATCTGGGTTGGAGACAGCGCGAACAGGTACATATAAATATTATTATCTGATTCCAGTTTTATTTATTCTATTTCTAAATTATGTAAATGATGCCGATTTTATAGTTTCTTCCTAGCTAAGATCATATGAATATTTATACCTAAAGGAATGAAAACAATAATACGGTGAACAGATACATTATGATCTTCGAGCAAATATCTATAGAGTCACAATCGTACAAAAAAGTGTCCGAGCCAAAACTCTGCCCAAGCTACGTAGTGGGCAGGCTTTTTAGTTAGTCGTAAGGCGTTTGCTAGCCGACTACAACGCCGCGCGATGCCAAAGTTCTCGGTTACAAGCACTAATTAGATGACTCTACGTCGAGTCGAGATACGAGAAAACGGGTCATTGTGAATTATTTAATGTAAATATCTAAGTCGGTATGTATGACGACGCTCGGATATTTTTTTTTCTCCTTTCACTTAGGGACTTTGGCTCAGTAGATATTTGCTCGAAGAATATGATTCTAAAAACACTTTATGGTTAATGGGATAAAATTTTTGCATAAAATCATATTCTTGCCTTAGATTTGCAAGGTTCTTGGACTGATTCTAAATAAGGTTCTCGTGAGGTCCTTTATTATAATACAACACATTATAATGTGTGTGTATGTGCATGTGCATTAGTGAGCTTACCTAGTGAGCAGTGGGACGCATAAAGCAAACATGCAATTGGCAAAGAGGTGATAGGCATGCCGTAAACAAAAGAAGGCATTTGCCCAGCAATGGGTTATCTAGGGCCGATGATGATGATGATGATATAAGGCGGGCTTCTTTTTTAGCCGATTTCCAAAAAGGAGAAGGTTCTATGTGCGTCTGTACGTTTTTTTAAATATGTATTATATAAACGGAATTTTTGCTAATTGTGAACCGATTTAAAAATTGTTTTTTAGTTCGAAAGGGTACACCTCCGAGGTGGTCCCATTTAAATTTTATCGAAATCTGCTAAGCGGTTTTTGAAAAATCGACAAAAATGTTATGTACTACATGGCTGACACATCGATTCCTGCGAAGGCGAACTATACAAATTCTGTGTACGGTTGTGTAATTTTTGGTGAAAAATAATGATCTCTGTTTAGTACCTAATACATACAAAAAATGTCAATACTAAATACCTAGTGTTTCGAATATTTTAACTCGAGACTTGGAACTTCCTTGGTAGCTATCTATTTCATTTTTAGGGTTCCGTACCCAAAGGGAAAAACGGGACCCTATTACTAAGACTTCGATGTCCGTCTGTCCGTCGGTCCGTCTGTCACCGGGCTGTATATCATTAACCATGATAGCTAGGCAGCTGAAATTAGTCTAAAAAGAGAATTAAATAAATATTTAACGGGGCTTCCATACAACAAACCTGAATTTTCAGACGTTTTTCGCTCTATATTAATAACTAGCAGCGCCCCGCGGTTTTACCCGCGTTGTGCCCGTTCCTGTGGGAATTTCGGGAATTTTATACATGTAAACCTTCCTCTTGAATCACTCTATCCATTAAAAAAAACCGCATCAAAATCCGTTGCGTAGTTTTAAAGATTTAAGCATACAGACAAACAAACAAACAAACGAAAATAGCGACTTTATTTGATACTATGTAAGGATAGTAACAGGTAGATGCTTGAAATTTTCACAGAATACTTAGTTTTATATTCACTTTAATAATAAATAGTAAAATTAAATTAAAATAAATATTTAAGGGGGGCTCCCATACAGTACGGAACCCTCCGTGCGCGAGTCCGACTCGTACCTGGCCGATTATTGAAGTATTTGTTTATTTGCAAGTGTAATATGTACCTACTCACTTGAAATGTTGGCAACCTATGACCGTAATTTAGTTTATTTATATTATCTCATAATTCTATCTTAGTTTTAATAAGAATTTTGATAACATCAGCTTTTAAACAGTATCATCATCAGTCCAATCGTTTGATAGCTATGACGTCACAGACAGATATACTGATACACAGACTAATTCATACGTCAATCTAGTAAATTCACTCTTATTGGGTTCAGGTTTTTAAAGGGAATTAATTTAGAGTTTCTGACACTGTGTGTTCCGTAGCAACACGTTGTATGCAAGTTACCTCCAACCGGTCTTATGATGGTGCCGCCATACTCTCCACGAGGCGACACGAGCACCGCAGCTGTAGCTAACTTCACATCGTAAACAAGTGTGCAAGTCGGCGATGTGAAGTTAGCTACAGAAGTTTCTTGAGAAGCTTCTGTAGCTAACATCACATTGCCGACTTGTATTACTTGTATCCGAAGTGAAGTTAGCTACAGCTGCGGTGCTCATGTCGCCTCGTAGAGTGTGTGGCGGCACCATTAGATACGGGCTGTCCAAGTGTCCATGTCTGGCAGAGATCGTCTTATGACTGATGATGATGATGATGATTTTACCGAGGTACCTACCCGCAGTGACAGCGTACAAAAATCATTCACACGACTAAACAGTTAGGCGATAATCAAACCGAAAAGATCTACGCCACACGGCGATGTTATAGCAATTTTACATCGCCGTGTGGATATAGCAATTATAATGATAAGATTCTTGCTTTATCTCCAGTCTATACAAGCTATGTTTATGTATTGTTGGTTATCAGTTCTCCGTATTATAAACAGTGCTGTTATGGTTACTAAGTTATTAACTATGTTTATGACGTATACCTACTTCGCTAAATATTTTGTAAACCAAAATGATATGGCTGGACTAAAGAGCTCCTTTACAAAATCTATGCCGCTCCAAGAAATATGGAACGGGCCTTGCTATAGTTATTCGCTTGGTGTGTCGACGTCGTCGTACTGAAGTCGAAGAAGTAGGCACACGCATCCCAGGCTAAAGTGGAAATGGGCAGGACACTTGCCTAGACGAGATGTTATTAGGTGGACCAAGCCAGGCACCGAGTAATATTTAAGAGATGGACGAAGACAGATGCAGACTCTTATCAGCACAATGGTCAGATGACATGGTCAAACACGTCGGAAGGCAAGGGATGAGGTCTCAATTGTAACTTAGTTAACAAAGGGCACAGACCCTAGAGTCAGTGGACCATTAATTTAATTTAAAAAAATTATAAAAAAAAAGGGATGAGGTCATCGCAGCACCGGAAATAATGGCGAGAAAGAGAGGAGGCTATTATACTCAGCAATAGGTGGAACAGGCTGAATAGATAGAATAATTATTTTTCGCAAAAAATGCCAATACCGCCTTCCATTGTGTACAAAATTCGAATATTTCGCTCGAATAGTTTACATTTTTGTTCATTTTTCTAAAACGGCTCCCCCGATTACTGTAAAATTAAATGGGACCACCTCGGGAGAATGCCCCATTTCGAACTAAAAAAGAGTTTTTCGATTCGGTTCACAATTAGCGAAATTATCGATGAACATACACAAAAAAAAGACGAACATAGAACCTCCTCCTTTTTGGAACTCGGTTAAAAATTACAGATCTAAATAATATATCAGATTGACAGAAAATACAAAAGGACATCGTTACTCGTGTCGCCTTGCAACATACTGCAAAAGGTGGTCTAGCTGAAACGTGTACCTATTTGTTTCTGTATAAAATCTTATCTCCTACCTACCTTAAAAGAATACCTCGTTTTCCAACCGACTGAACGTCAATAATAATGTGGCTAAATGTAAACTGAATAGGTTTGCATTTGACCACATTTTTTTTGAAACTATGTGCGAGTGAGATAACTAGTAACCAGTACAAGTGTACAAATCCCAACATAATTGCGCGGATACCCAAGTAAACATGTTGCATCAGAAGCATTAGTCATGTCTTTTTGTACCGTTTTCACATAAATGTTTTTTGTATAGTGGAATCACACGTTTTCCTTATTCATAGTTTTTCGGTTACCTCGGTTCAAAGGTCGCGTTTATCTGATATTTTGTAGGTACAATTAGTGGGTTAGTTCATTAGTGTTGGTATCGTTCGTTTATTTAACCACGAATGCTATCAAAATACACGATATCGTAATAGGTTTAACAATACATAGATGTTAGGCAGTGATCCAAAGATTCATAGATAGATCATCATCATACAAAAAAAATGCCACTAAGTAAAACGGCTGCTTATAGTTTTCCTTGAAAATTTAAAACTTTCGTGCGCGACTTATGTTTAATACGAGTAGGTACACCCCGAATTTAATAAAAACCAATTTGTTTGACACTATAACTCTTTTTATGAAAATATATACAATCTCTATGATCTTAGTCTACTACTAAATTCTCAGGTTATTTTACTGAACAAACTTTGATACAGATATGGAAATGTTGACTAGTTGAATCACATCCTGTGCAGGAGTACCAAAGCTTATTTCAACAACTTACGTCGATTGCAGTATTCTCTTTTAAAACTTTTTTTTGTTTATCAAGTAATGTAGGTTCAAAATAAAATTATTTTATTTTTGACGTTTCATAATACACAGAATACAACGATAAAAAAATAAGAAATGTCGAAAGGGTAAAAATTGTTGATCGATTGATGATGATCATGATTCTTGGTAAGTATACAAGATGTAGGTATTTCTAGACGACGCGACGGAGAGCTGTTCGTTCTCTGAGAATATCAATGTAATAATAACCTCATCTTAAACATAGCATGTAAAAATTTCAAAAAATCCTCCAGTAACTGTTCTTCTACAGTAAAAAGCAAGTCGGCTTATTTATTCAGTACTTGCATAGGAGCATCAAAGTTGGTTAGTGCGACCAGAGCATTCCCCCATAGACAAGGACTGAATAAAGTCTGAAGTGTGGCACCATACATTTGTGTAGCAGAATTATTAACAAAATGTATGGAGCCACACGAAATCGATCATAGATATAAAATATATTTTTTTTTATCGCGAATAATTCTGCGTAATAATTATGTTCACCATAAATAAGCTTCAAGAGAGTCTCTGTTCTAACATAATTCATTGTTCCAATTTTTTTTACATGAAAAAAAAAAAAGGCTTAGTTTTAAACATAATTATTTTTGAGAAAGGATCCGAAATCCATAAGTTTGTTAATCTTACACTTGTCACCAATAATACCTAAGCTCGTATATACAAACAGATAACTGAATTGAGTCATGAAAAGCAATTCGTGTGTGTGTGACTCACTTTACTGGATTGTTCGTATTCTCCTATACGAAATGTATGCTAATAAAAATCATGGTCAAAAGTATGTTAAAATTAGGTATATTTGCATACTTATTTCATTCTCATTGTTGTATCTGTTCGTGATCGCGATTTGAAGAGACGATCGATAAAATTTGTTGTTTTCTGAATTAATCCTACTAACCTACTGATATTTCTAATATTAACGCGTAATTTTGTGAGTATGTATGGATGTTTGTTACTCTTTCACGCAAAAACTACTGAACGAATTGAAATGAAACTTTGCAATAATAATGCTAATACATCAGAATAAAACATTCGCAGAGTCAGCTAGTCTTTAATAATACTGCAAGTAGTAAAACACGTGGCAATTTTCATGAAACCAATGTCAAAAAGTGCAATAATAGTCATCTGAAATCGTAACATTATCATTAGTTTTTAGGGTTCCGTACCCAAAGGGTAAAAACGGGACCCTAATACTAAGATTCCGCTGTCCGTTTGTCTGTCTCACAGCTGTATCTCATGAACCGCTATAGCTAGAAAGCTGAAATTTTCACAGATGAAGTATTTCTGTTGCAGCGATAACAACAAATACTAAAAACAGAATAAAAATAATAATTAAGGGGGGCTCCCATAAAACAAACTTGATTTTTAGCCGTTTTTCGCTCTATTTTAATATTGGTAACAGGTAGATGCTTGAAATTTTCACAGAATGTTTAGTTGGTTATTCACTTAAATAAAAATAAAACAAATATTTAAGGGGGGGTACTCCCATACAGAACGGAACCCTCCGTGCACGAGTCCGACTCGTACTTGGCAGATTGTTAGAGATAATGATCAGTTATAGGTCGAATAACCGAATAACCCATCGCACAGCTCGGGTGATCCGCAGCTTGTAGCTAACATCACAGCGCCAAGATGTTTGTTTTGGCATAATATATAATTCTGTTGAAGTAGATCTTATAAAGTCACATGTTTTGACTAGGGTGTAGACTTGTAGAGTTGGAAGCTTGGCTCTACATAAGATCTGTTAACTTCTTGGCAATATTTGACATGAAATTGGTTTTGGGATTGATTTGAGCGGGATTTTTATTTTCTGTTGATGCATATGCATCTAAACCGTCAAGTATATGGCCGAAAAAAAATTCTAAAGGATTTCAAAAATAAAATTTTTGTTTAAAAATAATTACAACGAACGATTCTAGATTACGTATAAAAATTTATCAGTTAACGCTTATATGCCTAACACACCTTTACACACTAATATGCCTAACACCCCTTTACGCTAATATTTTGTCATCATTCAAAAGGTCAAAACAGTTACACCCCAAAATCAAACTGTGTAATATGCAAATAGGTTGTAATTTCGCTTCAAGTATACTTTATACTATCCCTTTGACATTTCAACTTCCTAGTTATTTTCATATTCTGTATGACGCCACCATGCGACTGCAATTTACCTCATTACTGAACACTTGCGTATTTTAAATCCGTAAATAAATTGGGCTTACCCATTTGCCAATGTTTATTTTCGGTCTGTTTTGCTAAGGTTAAAGCAACCTTAACAATAAAACTGCCTATAGTTTTAATTAATACGCAGTGATAGCGTTCAATAACAAATTGAATGTTTACTCATACTGTATGATGTCATGTAAAATCTGATCTAAATATATCTTTAACACTTATTTATGAAAACTGAAGACTTGTTTTTGTTTGCGCGTCGCCCTGAAATGTAACAACGAGTGAAAGGGGTTTGAACATTTTTGTATGGAAGCTGGCATAATCCACCCGCCGCCATTATGATATTTTTTCAAAATTTCCGCGCACTATGTAAGTAGTATATGTGGGTAGGGGACAGTTATACAAACAATAGATGTTCAGTACTATGATACCCTAAAGTGTCACGTTCTAGAGATATTTGCATGTAAATATCGCAAAGTTCTCGTACAGCGATCTTTACATCCAATTATCTTAAGAACGTGACACTTTAGGGTACCATAGTACGAAACATTTATTATGTGTATAAGTGTCCCCTAACCATATATACTACACTAGCAACGCCCCGCGGTTTTACCCGCGTTGTGCCCGTTCCCGTGGGAATTTCGGGAATTTTTATACATATAAACCTTCCTCTTGAATCACTCTATCCTTAAAAAAAAACCGCATCAAAATCCGTTGTGTAGTTTTAAAGATTTAAGCATACAGACAAACAAACAAACGAAAATAGCGACTTTATTTTATACTAGCAGCGCCCCGCGGTTTTACCCGCGTTGTGCCCGTTCCCGTGGGAATTTCGGGAATTTTTATACATATAAACCTTCCTCTTGAATCACTCTATCCATTAAAAAAAACCGCATCAAAATCCGTTGCGTAGTTTTAAAGATTTAAGCATACAGACAAACAAACAAACAAACGAAAATAGCGACTTTATTTTATACTATGTAAGGACTATGTAAGGATTCATAGTGCGCGGAAACTTTGAAAAAAAATCATAATGGCGGCGGGTGTATATGCCACAAATATTCAAACCCCTTTAAAATCTTGAAATAGACCGAATTAAACATCTGTAGTAATAAAAGGATGCGTCTGATTTCCCTTATTTTGTTAGTGGTCGATCGTGGGCGTATTATAAAGTCTGGTATAGCACCAATTACACTTTTAATCCATTCGTTATCAATATTACAAAAGATACTAATGCGCGCCATTGCTCGTTCCTGTCTAAGTCTGTAGCGTCGCTAGTGTTGTGCCCTCTCTTGGCGCGCGTTAGGGATGTGCCGATACCAATCGACTCGGAGAGTCGATTATGCGGCTAACAGATTCGGCCATCCTGATCACAGTCCACGTCCCCGTGGCACTCTCAGCAACTGGACTCCTGCACTGAACACAGAAGCAACTGGGCCATGGGCAGCAACTGTTCACAAACAACAAACGTTAAACAGGTCCTCGTCCTACAGAGGTTGTTAACATACTCAACCTCAATTGTGCTGTACGTCACATCAGGATTCACGTTTCTGTTGATTAAAATCATAGAACAAGGACTGGATGTTTTGTAAATCTCCAGTCCACCAGGTGAACTAAATCATCGCCCCATCAGGAATGCAATTCTATCCACATAACGTCGAGCTCTGAAGTATTTCCTTTAGCTTAAACTATAGCCAGAACTCGTATTTGAATTCTTAACGATTTTGACTTTTAAATGTAGAAAACAATGATATACAGACCCATGAGTAGATGTTACCATACAGTATAGAACAATGTCACCGTATTGTTCCAAGCGTGTAATGTAGTCGCGTGGAGAGTCGTATGGTGCAGTGATGCAGGCTCGACCAGATGTTGCCGTAGTCAGCAACCGCTCTGGAGCAGCATCACCGGCACAGGCGCTGAAGCAGGTACAGCGCCTCTGGACTCGCCAGCAGTAGCAGAGCAGCTGCGGTTGTTGTTGCGCTGCTCGAAGTTCTCGCGACCCGATGTCATATTCTCGGGTTCTTCTGTCATATGATTTTGTAGTTTCTGCTGACTAGCTCTTAGGAGGCTCACAGTCTCATGATCACGTCGTGGTGGTTGACGATCAATACAATGCTCATAAGGAGGCTTTCAACACAATGCTCATAAGGAGGCTTTCAACACAATGCTCATAAGAGGTTTTCAACGCAATGCTCATAAGTTTTTAACACAATGCTCATGGGAGGCTTTCAACATAATGCTCATGAAAGGCTTTCAACATTAATGCTCATGGGAGGATTTCAACATAATGCTCATGGGAGGCTTTCATCATAATGCTCATGGGAGGCTTTCATCATAATGCTCATGGGAGGCTTTCATCATAATGCTCATGGGAGGCTTTCATCATAATGCTCATGGGAGGCTTTCATCATAATGCTCATGGGAGGCTTTCATCATAATGCTCATGGGAGGCGTTCATCATAATGCTCTTGGGAGGCTTTCATCATAATGCTCATGGGAGGCTTTCATCATAATGCTCATGGGAGGCTTTCATCATAATGCTCATGGGAGGCTTTCATCATAATGCTCTTGGGAGGCTTTCATCATAATGCTCATGGGAGGCTTTCATCATAATGCTCATGGGAGGCTTTCATCATAATGCTCATGGGAGGCTTTCATCATAATGCTCATGGGAGGCTTTCATCATAATGCTCATGGGAGGCTTTCATCATAATGCTCATGGGAGGCTTTCATTTACGAAGGTTTAGGAAGCCCATACATCCGACCTCGATGCTGTAGGAAGACTTACGCTTACTATGATTAGACATGTTCACCTTAAGATGTTGAAGTTCAATTCAGATTACCGCTCCGCTCACAAGGCTCAAGTTGTCATGATCCATACATGTGGTTGTGGAAGGCTTACATTGTCATGACCCATACGTGTGGCTGTGGAAGGCTTACATTGTCATGACCCATACCTGTGATTGTGGAAGGCTTACATTGTCATGACCCATACGTGTGCTTGTGGAAGGCTTACATTGTCATGATCCATACGTGTGCTTGTGGAAGGCTTACATTGTCATGATCCATACGTGTGGCTGTGGAAGGCTTACATTGTCATGACCCATACGTGTGCTTGTGGAAGGCTTACATTGTCATGATCCTTATGTGTGCTCGTAGAAGGCTTACATTGTCATGACCCATACGTGTGGTTGTGGAAGGCTTACAATGTCATGACCCATACGTGTGCTTGTGGAAGGCTTACATTGTCATGATCTAATACATGGGCTTATGGAAGGCTTAACATATCATGATCACTCACCAATATTATGCTTATAAGAAGGCTCAGGTTCACGAAGGCTTAGGGAGCCCATACATCCGACCTCGATGCTGTAGGAAGGCTTACGCTTACTATGATCAACCATGATCATCTTACCACATACTCTTAGAAGGCTGTTGTTGGTATGATCGACAATGATTAACATTGCACAGAGAGCTGGATGAACAAACATTAGCAATAATTGCCTTTGTGGATAGGCTCACGTTCAGCAGTAGGCTATCAGAATTCAGTACAGTACTACTGGTAATAATAAATGGCAGCTCAAATCATGATTAGAAATGATCACCACATGCACTTACAGATCTTGTTTATGAACAATGATTCTTTAAGTAATCCGACGAGTCGGCTGCAGGGATTACGATTCACCAGCTGTTATCATGATGATAATGACTGATTATGATTACCGTACATAATGCTCCTTATAGGCCCTGATAATTATGAACAATAATGTTTACCTCATGTGATTTTATGAGTCACTCACACACATGCTGTCGATGGTGATGATGGTTTCACGCTGAATCGGTACTCATAGGAGGTTCGTTCGTTCTCAATCGTCAGAGAAATTTATGCCATTGCAGGTCTCGCATCCACTGGAGTCCAGCCAGCAAGGTCCATTCGCTTTGGTAGGAGTGCATTTCATTTGTGTCGCTCTCATCACACATTTCCGTATTCCGATCCATTGGACATGAAAAACAATAAACAATATATTATAATACTGTACTAAAACATTCATACACTGTTTCCGTTCATATAGGAAACAATCATCAAAATTTCAAGACGCCTTGGAAAATATCATAGCAATTCACTGAATATAACATATGATTTGTACTATCAATTTCACTGCCATGGTGATTTCACCCTTAGTCTTTAGTCAGACTAGTCGTAGAACATTCCAAACAGTTATATGGTGATGCATGTCAACATCCAAAATTCTGACACTAGGACTCACCAGTCAGCCCATTAGCAATACATGTAGACGATATAGGTACTTATGTGCAGAAAAGTATAAGCCATGTCTGAAACTTTTGTGTTTCACAGTCAACGTTCTGACCTGAACTTTTATGGATGGGTGACCAATAGTGACCATATAATTCAGTCACATCAGAGTAGGCTGAAACTATATTATAACAGTCATGCACATGGTAGTTTGTGTGATACACAGTAGCCAAACATAAATTCTCACCCCGGGTAGTAAATGTGTTTTGTCCGGACCAACGTTCCGATGAAATTGCATTTTTTTTTACTAATGTATTATCCGGACCAACCTTGACATGAAATTGTATTAGAGATGACAGTATAATCATTAGTGCCACTACTCACATTTAACAAGAATTAACAACCACAGGCAGGAATACTTTCAGTCCCTGCTTGTTACCAGTCAGCCTTAGCGGGTCATGCCAGTGAAGTGTGCCTTGAGACCTCCGCAGTACAATCATATCTGATTTTCATACTGTGACTGAGTATCATTCCACATACCTAATATAATTCTTACCATGTTATCTCCACAATGTAGTGCATTATAAATGACACAGCTAGTTCATGCTGTCACTGGCTATGTTGGCCAGGCTCCAGTCCAGTATTTATTGGTAATAAAACACTTCTACTTACATTATCATATTGTAGGCTTGCACTGGCAAAGAACGATACATATAATGCAGCATGGATGCAACTTAGAGCCCAGTCTATGGCCCTTTATGGTCGTTCTGCAAGCTTGGAAACAAACACCCAGTTGACCTTTGATAATGAACTGTGTAGGTCAATGACCCCAGAATATGTCAACAATCTATAGTTTAGATACAGATATCTCACTGTTAAGTACTGAATGAATACTTACATGTACGCATCATTGTTTCATGATGGTTTAGTTGCCAACTCCTGTTATGCGTACATGCTAGCACTAGATACTTGGCCAATTAGAACTCTGAGCATTTTCAACAGGATGCAATGCAAATGTTGCAAGAATAGGTTATTATCTTTTATGCCCAGACAAATGCACTTTGGTATCACTAATACCTGGTTTGGGGGTCATACTACGTAAGTAATTCAGAAATTTACCTGTATTCGATGATATTGCGTCATATTTCAGTACTTACAAGCAACAATGACGCAGTTAGTCGTAGCTTACGTTTTTCCACACATATTTCACCGTTTTTCACAGTATTACGGGTTTCACAGCTAGCACACGGCAACATAAGACGAGATAACAGTTTTCACGTACTTTCTTCACGATTTCAAGGCATTTATACCCATACGTTTTGAACATTTTGTGCCGGTCTATTCTACGACGCAATTACAACACAGCTTCACATCTTGCGTGTTACGTGAAGTAAATGTTTACTGTTTTCAATGCTTTTTACAGCTGCTACCAACAGTAATAGATGATTTCGTATAAACAACCGTATATTCACCTAAAACAGAAAGAAAACGCAAGCGCCGAAAGCCGGCCGGCGCTTATTAAATCATTGGTTCATTTCACTTCTGAACTAATAAAAGGATGCGTCTGATTTCCCTTATTTTGTTAGTGGTCGATCGTGGGCGTATTATAAAGTCTGGTATAGCACCAATTACACTTTTAATCCATTCGTTATCAATATTACAAAAGATACTAATGCGCGCCATTGCTCGTTCCTGTCTAAGTCTGTAGCGTCGCTAGTGTTGTGCCCTCTCTTGGCGCGCGTTAGGGATGTGCCGATACCAATCGACTCGGAGAGTCGATTATGCGGCTAACAGTAGTTAGCTACAAGCTGCGTGAAACCCAATCCTCGCGCAGCTGTTAAGTGAGCTTCAGTCAGGATTGGGCTATCCGCAGCTTGTAGCTAACATCACAGCCGCCAAGAAGTTTGATTCGGCTTATACACTGAGTTTTTAACCGACTTTCAAAAAGGAGGAGGTTCTATGTTGTCTGTATGCATTTTTTTTGTGTGTGTCATCGATATTTTCGCCAATTGTGAATCGATTTGAAAAACTCTTTTTTAGTTTGAAAAGGTATACTCTCGAGGCGGTTTCATTTAAATTTTATCGAAATCGGCTAAGCCGTTTAAAAAAAATCAATAATGTAAAAAATCTACACATTGTTTCGAGCGAACTATTCGAATTTTGTACACGATTGAAGTCGGTTGTGCCGTTTTTTTGCGAAGAATAATAATTATTATACTTGGTATAACTATACTGCCTAGTCAGATAGCTTAAACAGGAGTCTAAACATAATACCTAGTTAAATAAGATTCCACACTCATGTCAGACACATATATACAAGCTAGCAAAATTATCATGATAATGATCGGCCTTGGTGTCGGATTTGTTTCTGATTAGCAATAGTGACTATCATTTTATCTGTAGAATGATCAAATAAAAAAGTTAAACATGTAGTTATAATAATGTAGTAACATGCTTCTGGTAGAGTTCCAAACGATCGAATCGTGAAGTCACTATTTTTGGATCTAATCTTTCTAAACTACTCAATGTATTTTGATGGAGTCTTTATTACCCTACACGAGGGTTCTTTCTAAAATTTTATATTATGTACATTACAGTTGGTGCCTTCTATGTTCCCGGGTTCGATTCCCAACTGGGCAGATATTTGACGATGAATCTAAAATATAATTGTCCAAGTGCGAGTCGGACTCGCGCACATAGGGCTCCGTACTATATGGAAGCCCCTCTTAATATATATTTCATTTTAATTTAATTAAAATTAAAATGAAATATATTGGTCTTTGTTTTGTACTACAATTAGTACTATAGTTGTTATGTACACTACATTGTGCAAATAAAGAAAATAAAGAATAAAGAATAAAGAATTATTTATTTATGAAGGAAATTTATTATGTACAACTTAATACTTATTCTGTGAATCTTTCAAGCATCTTCCTGTTGCCGTTATTAATATTGAGCAAAAAATCATGTTTCTGGTATGGGGCCCTCCTGAAATATTTATTTTATTTTAATTATTTATTTTTAGAGTGAACATTTAATTTAATATTCTGTGAATATTTCAAGCATCTACCTGACACCGTTATTAATATCGAGCCAAAAACGGCTAAAAAATCAGGTTTGTTGTATGGGCGCCCCCTTCATTTTTTTTTGTAAATTTTTATTTTGTTTTTATAGCGGCAACGGCAATACGTCATCTGGGAAAATTTCAACGTTCTAGCTATCATCGTTCATGAGATACAGCCTGGTGACAGACAGACAGACGGACAGCGGAGTCTTAGTAATAGGGTCCCGTTTTTACCCTTTGGGTACGGAACTCTAAAAAAAAATCTACATTCTGGGTCTGCACGGAATGTTAGTGGGAGGACACTGTGCTAAAGCGTTATTATGCGGCGCACGGCCGCTGGTCCATACGTAGCTAAAAATGTGCAGTATTGGAAAATTTGATGAGTACAATTCTCAGGTGCGCTGGCGGTAGAGAGCAGGCAGAGCACCGCGGACAGAGACGTGGTGCCTCTACAAGAGATGGACAGCATAGTCGACGCTCACATGGCTCTGCTTGACAACCATCGGTTGCACTTCTACAGGAGAGTACAATGTATGTAACTGCCATTTCTATAGTTTCCAAAACCTATTAGACACGTCAAGTTGTCGGTCCCGGTTGTTTTAACTGTTTAGCCATGTCAGAGGCCTTCAGGCGACTTCAAAACTCTGACACCAGGGCTAGCCACCCGGCCTACACGAACTTACTTATATATTTTTTTAAAAGCTAAAGCTTGAGATAGAGTCGTGTCGTGGTGCTGTGCTGTTCAAATAAATTCCAACTGTATGTTCTTTAAAAGCATTCTGTAGGGTGGGTGTCCAATCGTTAATTGCATTACTTATCACCTTTCGTGGCTAGCCTATGTACAAATTGCTGGTATTGACCAGTTTAATTGCCCAAAATCTTCTTTTATGCTTTTTCTGCAGCATGCTTTCTTTTGTACAGTGTTATAGAGATTGGTTTGACCTGTAACCACTGAAAAGCATCTACAATTCGAATCAAACTTAGTGGCGGCTGTGAACACGAGGCAAGTCGCTGCACAATAGCAAAATTACGGTCAAAGAGGTGGTGAGGGTGGGGATCTGCGCAGCTTGTAGCGAACTTCACAGACCATTCAATATGTTTCGACCTCTACATAATTTCCCCGTATAAGGCATACCTACCATCACTGTATTATTGGGAAACAACCACCTATTGGTATTATAGATGGTTGTTAAATATAGGTATATGAACGCTTGAACTAGAAGGTTCCTTTTATACGACACAGTATGATGAAATCAAAGAGCTGTCTAAATTAGCAACATCAATAATGTTATGCAGTAAACTGCGCCGCGCACGGTAATTACGGGCGGCGAGTGTAAATCGCGAGATTTATGGTTTTATGACTCAGGCGGCACCGGTCTTTGTGTCGCGTCTATTGTTTGTTGTTTGTTAGATTTTTTTTGGTGTTTTCGTAATAATTGAGAACAATAGGGATTCTCGAACTTTACACTTGTTTACTTTGTCAGTCACAATGGCACCGAATATTCTACAGATTTCTAGAAAACCCTTGTTCCGATATAAATAGGGCGATGGTTTTCGTTCGTGGCAGTTATCGCGTTTATCCCGAAGCGAAAGCATCTCGTGTTCAAGTGCAGTACCAGTGATTGTGAAGTGACTAGTTGTGTGAATATTCGTGCCAGTGTGAAGTGTTGTGCGAACCAGTTGTGTCGTGTGTACTGTGATTTTGTGCAATAAAGTGCGAAGTGAATAATCGGCGTTTTAACTGATTATCCAAGAACCCATCTCGTAATATTTGGTGTCAGAAGGGTGGATAATTGAAAATGCCGGTAACACCATACGACGAAGAGACGCCGCGCACACGGAGTCAGCGCCGACAGGAGGAAGCGCGCCGACAAGAGGAGCAGGAGCGCCGCCGGGAGGAGGTCGATCAACGACGCTTCGGAAACGATTCGCTGTTAAGGGAAGCCAGCGAGTCCGAGGCAACCAACGACGACTCCAGGCACTCGGAAGCACCTGCTGTGGCACCTGCCACGGTACCAGCGGTTCCTGCGGCATTTGATATGGCGGCGTTGATGACAATGATGCAGTCTATGACTCGTCAGCTAGAAGACAAATTAGACCGCAACAGAGAAGAACAGGCCCGCAACAACGAGAACCATATTCGCCAAGTGGAAGAAAAATTGGACCGCAACAGAGAAGAACAGGCTCGTCAAAAAGAAGAACTGCTTTCAAGCTTGCAGACGACTTTGGGCAAAGAGATAAAAGAGGTCAAGGACACGGTCAAGCAGCTTGATACCAGCGTAAAGGAGCACGAATCCTGTATTGTCGAAGCGGAAACTCAAATCGCCGATGTGAGGAGGACCTTGAACGTTATCAAGTCTGGAGGCGGAACCGTTGCACCTACAATCTTCTCGCCAGCCTCTCAGAAGCTTAAAGTGACGCCTTTCGACGGGACATCGTCATGGTCAGCCTACAAAATTCAATTTGACGCCGCCGTTCAAACCAATGGATGGAACAAGGACCAAGCCAAGAACGCCCTCATCATGAGCCTTCGCGATGAAGCCCTGAGTATTCTTGATGCTGTGGGCAAGGCAGTGACCTACGATAAATTAATGGAAATGTTGGAGAGCCGCTACGGTGATGAGCACCTAGAGCGTGTGTACAGAGCGCAGTTAAAGAACAGGGTGCAACGTCGCAACGAAAGTCTTCAGCAGTGGGCTGTCGAAGTGGAGAAACTGTTCCGGAAGGCTTATCAGTCAGCACCGTTACCCAACGACGAACATTTGGTGGAAGCATTTTCTAACGGCATAGCAGACTTCGAAGTTAGAACTGCAGTGAAACTCGGGCATCATAAAACCCTAAAGGAAGCTTTGGCCCAAGCCTTGGAAGTGGAAGCTGTACGAAATTCAGCGAGAGATGTTCAACACTTAAGGGAAGTTAAAGAAGCATCACATCGTACGAGGTTTGGCCCAAGATGCTACAACTGTGAAGAGAGAGGCCATTTATGGCGGAGTTGCCCGAAGCCACGCCGAACAAGGGACGATCGACCACTGCAGGAACAAACGAACCGTGAAACCACACAGCAGCAGGGAAACGAGTAAGCGCCAGGACCAAGGGGCGGGTGCTGGCCGGTCTGGAAAAGGCCCCAAAGATATTAGTCTCACAAGCTCACGATGGGAACAGCCTGATCATCAATGGTGCCATCAATGGAACTTTTTGCAAGCTGACATTGGATACTGGAGCTTCTCGCACTGTCATAAGTTCCCGACTGGCTAAGCGGTTTCTTGCGAACTTCGAAAGCTGCAAAACTGTTCAACTTCTGACGGCGACCGGTCAGCACATATCCGTCCGAGGAGAGAAGCTGGTGGAGTTAAAGTTGGGTGAGAAAACTTTCCAACACAAAGTCATTGTGGCTGATATAGTCGACGATTGCATTCTGGGTCTTGACTTCATGCGGGAACATCATTGCGAGATAGACGTCAACCAAGGAATCTTGAAGTGTGGAAGAGAAGAAATCTTCATGGAAGGCGCCACATCAGGAAAGGTTTATTGTCTGCAGAGAACAGTTCTTCCACCTAGATCGGAGACCATTGTGGCAGTTAGATTACCGCCGAAGTTGGGACATCAACGACGATGTGTGCTAATAGAACAGTCGGAGGGTGATCAACCATGGTTATTGGCCCGAACTCTGGTGAGGACTACTAATACCGCTGTGGTGCGTGTTCTCAACACAAGTAACGAGGAACAACTCATCAAAGGAGGAACCCCAATGGGTACTTGTGAAGAAGTAGACTGGATGCGCAGATGCCAAGAACAACCAAAGGAGAAATACAACTGTGCTGGGAGTTACACCGTGTCAACGCTATTGGAAGATTCCCGTAAAGACCTGACCGAAAGAGAACTTCTGATGGCAAAGAAGATGCTGCAGCGCTACTCCGACATATTTGCTCTCGATGATGCTGTCAACGGGAAGACTGGGTTAGTGAAGCACACAATAAATACAGGAAGCGTGTCACCGATTCGACAGCGGCCAAGAAGGATACCAGTGGCTCGAGAAAAAGAAGTTGAGTCAATGATCGAAGACATGGCACGCAATGGTGTGATAGAACCTTCATCCAGTCCGTGGTGTTCGCCAGTGGTTCTAGTGAAAAAGAAGGATGGCAGTATGCGGTTCTGCGTTGATTATCGACGACTCAACGACGTAACGAAGAAAGACAGCTATCCTTTGCCGAGGATTGATGACACGTTAGATACACTGACAGGTATGAAGTGGTTCACTACGCTGGACTTGAAGAGCGGATACTGGCAAGTGGAAATAGATCCTAAAGATAAAGAGAAGACCGCATTTTCGACGGGAAAAGGCCTGTGGCAATTCAACGTGATGCCGTTTGGATTGTGCAACGCGCCCGCTACGTTCGAAAGACTAATGGAGTTAGTGCTCGCGGGGCTGATCGGAGATGCATGCCTAGTCTATTTGGACGACATCATAATTGTGGGAAAAACCTTCGAAGACCATCTGCAAAACCTGGAACGAGTTTTGACTAAGATTCGCGCAGCCAATCTCAAGCTGAGTCCGAAGAAATGTTCCTTCTTCAAGAGGCAAGTGAATTTCCTGGGACATGTGATTTCCGAAGCTGGCGTACAGACGGATTCAGGAAAAGTCAGTGCTGTCAAGGATTGGCCTGTGCCAAAAGACAAGACGGAAGTTAGAGCATTCTTGGGTTTATGCTCCTACTACAGGCGATTCGTGAAGAACTTTGCTGACATAGCCAAGCCGTTGCATAGACTGACTGAAGAAAAACGACCCTTCCTCTGGGATGAAAATTGCGACGCAGCTTTTCAAGAGCTAAAGAAGCGACTTTGTAATACGCCTATTCTTGGCTTCCCGGACACAGAGAACGAGTTCATCGTGGACACTGACGCCAGCAACACCGGCATTGGAGGAGTACTGTCACAAAAGAAAGGAGACCAAGAAGTGGTGATTGCGTATTTCAGCAAATCCCTGTCCAAGCCGGAAAGGAACTACTGTGTGACCAGAAAAGAGCTACTCGCAGTGGTGAAGACATTGCGACATTTTAGCAAGTACCTGCTCGGGCGAAAATTCCATCTGAGGACCGACCACGCTGCTCTTAAGTGGCTACTACAGTTTAAGGATCCCGAAGGCCAAGTGGCAAGATGGATTGAGCAACTACAAGAGTTTGACTTCACCACGGAGCATCGCAGTGGAAAATCTCATGGCAACGCGGACGCACTGTCAAGAAGGCCATGCTCAGAGGACTGCAAGCATTGCTCAAGACATGAGTCGAAAGATTTAGTGCCCGTCAGAATGCTCAAAACTGACATCGGTGACGAATGGAAAGAAACCCTTCAGGTTGCACAAGAAGAAGACGCCGACATCAAGCCGATTCTTGAATGGATGGAATCAGATGCCCCTAAGCCAGACTGGAGTGCTATTGCTTCAATGAGTGTTACGATAAAGAGCTATTGGGCGCAATGGGATAGTCTGGTGCTTCAGGAGGGAGTACTTTGTCGAAAATGGGAAAATGCTCGTGGCAATCAGTGCCATCTCCAAATGGTTGTACCCAGAGCAAAGATACCTGAAGTTTTGAAGCTGTACCACGAAGGGTTTTCGGGAGGACATCTGGGTGTGAAACGGACACTCTTGAAAATTCGAGAAAGGTTTTACTGGATCAACTGCAGAGATGACGTAGAAGACTGGGTACGGAAATGTACGAGCTGTGCATCAGTGAAAGGTCCGCATACCCGCAGCAGAGGAGCATTAAAGCTATATAATGTTGGAGCACCATGGGAGCGAATCGCACTGGATGTGGCCGGACCATTTCCTGTGAGTGAAAGTGGCAACAAGTACTTCCTTGTCGTCATGGATTACTTCACCAAGTGGCCGGAAGTCTTCGCAATTCCGAACCAAGAGGCATCGACGATAGCAGACAAATTGGTGCATGAAGTATTCTGTCGATTTGGAGTACCATTGGAAATCCACAGTGACCAAGGAAGAAATTTTGAATCTCAGCTGTTTCAAGAGACGTGCCGGTTAATGGGTGCACACAAAACAAGGACAACGTCTTACCACCCGCAATCAGATGGAATGGTGGAGCGATTCAACCAAACTCTGGAGAGGTACCTGGCAAAAGTAGTCGGAAGCAAACAACGGGATTGGGACAAGCATATCCAGCCATTTTTGTTGTCATACCGAAGTGCTGTTCATGAGAGCACAAATGTCACTCCCGCTTTTGCCAATTTTGGACGTGAATTACGGCTACCAGCCGACTTAATAACTGGCATTCCACCGGATTCCCCACAACCCATAACTGAGTACGCCAGTGACCTCCGGAACAAGATGAACGACATCTATGAGCACATTAGAGAGCATGGCCAGCAAGCATCTGAAAGAATGAAGACTCGATACGACAGAAGGGCTAACAATCCTGGGTTCGAGGAAGGCTCGATGGTATGGCTGCACAATCCCATACGCAGCAAAGGGAAGTCTCCAAAGCTACAAGCCAAATGGGATGGACCGTACCGAGTGGTGACCAAGATCAACGACGTGACGTTCCGCATACAGAAAGGATCTCGAGGTGCCCCCAAAATAGTTCACGTGGATCGATTGGCGCGATATCACGGATGCAACGATGCTCGGGACGAGCATGTCTTGGGAGGAGGTGGTGTTACGCAGTAAGCAGCGCGCGGTACGACGGCTAGTTGTTTACACCTAATCGCGAGATTTATGGTTTTATGACTCAGGCGGCACCGGCCTTTGTGTCGCGTCTATTGTTTGTTGTTTGTTAGATTTTTTTTGGTGTTTTCGTAATAATTGAGAACAATAGGGATTCTCGAACTTTACACTTGTTTACTTTGTCAGTCACAATGGCACCGAATATTCTACAGATTTCTAGAAAACCCTTGTTCCGATATAAATAGGGCGATGGTTTTCGTTCGTGGCAGTTATCGCGTTTATCCCGAAGCGAAAGCATCTCGTGTTGAAGTGCAGTACCAGTGATTGTGAAGTGACTAGTTGTGTGAATATTCGTGCCAGTGTGAAGTGTTGTGCGAACCAGTTGTGTCGTGTGTACTGTGATTTTGTGCAATAAAGTGCGAAGTGAATAATCGGCGTTTTAACTGATTATCCAAGAACCCATCTCGTAACAATAACAATCGACACTAGAATGATGAAATCCGTTGCGCAATGTAATAAGTTGTTTATTGTACTAATCTGTCTCACAATAATTAAATTATCGTTTTACCTATAGGTTTTTGTAAGAGCTAAGTATAAATCTATAAAACAATAGTTTCTGTGTTAGCCTAGCCCACTGCAAAGCAGAGAACGGACTGATAGAACGCATAGCAGATGAGAGATAGGAATATAAGTCTCTAATAGAGACAAAGTGCTTGCAAGATGACTATCCAGGCTAGGATGTGCACCACGAAATATTTCTTTCGACGTATCAGAACGAGACTGCGTTATGGCAAAGTATTTATCTGTCACTTTTTCACACGTCGAAAGGAGTTCTTTTCGTGGCTTTTCGTGGTCGTATGCTGGACTAGGAAGTCTATCAAAAAGATAGATTACCCAATAAAAGCAGCACTAGGATGTCGAAGATAGATTTTATGTTTCTTAAGTTAGTTCTATACATATCTTAAAGACTATACATAGAAGGAAATACTTTGAAAACAACACTGCATCCAAGCGGTCATTTTAGTGAAGTGAAAGCGGTCAATCTTTAGTGAAGCCTAGTGTCTTTATATAGATAACATACTTTATTGCACACAAACAATATTTATTTTTATTACGAACAGCATTACCTACAAGAAATAATTATGCCAGTGTAACACAAGCATAATTATTTCTTTTAGGTGCAACCCATGAACGGACGAACCTTAATTTTTTTTCTATAACCAGATGTCTTATTGTTAGCTTGTATAGTGACTTTGTTAGTGTTAGTTCATCTTCGTTTCTCCCAGGGGTACTTAACAACAATGTATGGAGCCACACAAGCTACTATAGTTTTCGGATACGAATAAAATCAAACTGTGTACAAGTAGCGACACGTAAGTCTAGCGCTGAGGCTACTGTGGAGGGGATGGCTGCGTATGTTGACCGCCATACTAAACTCATGCGCAGCCACCCCTTCCACACTTCGCTCAGCGCTTATATGCCGCGACCTGTACTGTAGTAATCATAAACGTAATTTGATTGTTTTACAAAAAAATATCAAATATGTCTTGCACACTCTAGACTTTGACGGTATGAACACTAATTTAATTATGGAAAACAATGCTATGACCTATATTAAATATTGAGTAATATTTTTTTAATCACTAGTTTTATCTGACAGTCGATTTAATGACCGATGTGGGGTTTTACGTCTATTAAGCCCCTGATCGACGTACAAAATAAAACCGCGGTTTTATTTTGTACTTCGATCAGGGGCTTTAGAGGTAGCACTAGGTATTTTTATCTAATTTATCAGATAACCCAATTGTTCAAAGATACTTCATTTGTGGATTTTGTTTCTAAAGTTAGTGGCTCCGTAATCTTTTATTTTATCAATTACTAGTTTTTACTCGCGGCTTCGCCCGCATGATATTTTGATTTGTGTGCTTTCCCATGGGAACCCTTTATTTATCCGGGATAAAAAGAAGACTCTGTCACTTTCCGTCTTTCAAACCCGAGGCCCGACCTTACCACCCTTAATAAAGGAGGTGGAAAATAAAAAAAACGATTTGACGGTTTGTTCGATTCTACAGTTTTTTTTTACATATCTTGAAGCGTACTCTAGAATAGCTCGCAGAAAACAGATTTTTTCCTACTTACTTAACACTCATCGTTATATTATCAAAAATTTACGCAATATCATTATAATTTATAGCCTATGTGTTATTCTGATATATAAGCTATATTATTCCAAAGTTTAATTTCAATCCGTTCAGTAGTTTTTGCGTGAAAGAGTAACAAACATCCATCCATCCATCCTTCCTTACAAACTTACGCGTTTATAATATTTCAATTATCAGAGGATTTTTGTAATAGTTATCACCAGTAAAAATATTGAAAATTATGATAAAGGTATAAAAATTCAGCTGATCATAAAATAGGTAATTCCCCAGAAAGAAAGAAGTGTGCAAGGTTTTGTACAAAAACAACGGACTCGGCCATGGGCAAGTGTATGGGACGAATGTGTCGGTGAATTTTACTTGAATGCAAAGTTGAAGTAATTGTAACTTAGTACCTATTACTGAAAGTATCTAATACTAACATTGCGCCGCGCCGCACCAGGGGCCTTATTGTGTAAGCGCACTGACGTTCGGCTTCGCTTTTCCTCCCGCTCGCTCTCGTGGCGTGACTAACTGGCGCGAGCAAGAGAAAAAGCGAAGCTGAACGTCAGAGCGCTTACACAATAAGGCCCCAGGTATCCTCATCCCCCCCGCGCCATGGTAGAAAGAAACGGACTGCAAATCCGCCGTTTGTCTCGCAGGCAGCCACAGAGATCCTAGAGGGATAATGACAATGTGGTCAGCGTATCCCATTCTACAGTTTTCAAAGTAGATCTACAGTATTTTCGATATCTTCAGTTTCCAGTTTAGGCCTTAACAAAGGAAAACTGTTTACTGTAAATATCACTGTGAATTCAGTTTTTTAAGTTAGAATTTACGGTTTTTTACCTTTTCTACAGGTTTTTAGGTTTTTTTCACTTTTAGTGTAGTTTGGGTTTGGCAACACTGAATGTGGTCGATCGAGACAAACTGAAAGAGATGCATTGATTTAATACGGCACAAGTTAGAAGGACAATCTCGATTCGGTAGATGAGGCCAGATTTTGCATCGGGTCTTTCAAAACTTATTTTGACAGTTGGTCTCAATTTCCATACATTTTTGTTTTAAAAAGAGCTCCTTAACTAATACATGCGTTAGGTTTCTAGTACTGTACCTACTGTGCCAGGCTTTTTAGGGTTCCGTATCCAAAGGGTAAAAACGGGACCCTATTACTAAGACTCCGTTGTCCGTCTGTCTGTCTGTCTCCAGGCTGTATCTCATGAACCGCTAAAAATTTTAATAGTCCACTGAGACGTAGACTTGCCCACGAAGAGTAACATGGACTGCCTCGGTGGCTCAGTGGTTAGTGACCCTAACTTCTAGATCAAAGAGGCGTGGGTTCGATCCCCACCCAGGGCAAGTATTTTTGTGATGAACATAGGTGTTTGCTCTGTGTCTGGGTGTTATTTAGTTACTATCTATTTAAGTATGTATTTAAAAATATGTCTATGTAGTATATCAGTCTCTGGCAGCCATATCACAACCTTTGCTTAGTTTGGGGTCAGAGACCATGGTGTAAGATGTCCTCAAATATTTATTTATTTATTTATTAGACTACCACGGCTCGTTGACATCATCGTTGACTATGTTGTAGCGCTCATAGCGCAATTTGACTAGGTGTTCATTAGCGATCATCGAAATGATGCAACGTTCAGCACGTTCTGCCTTCGGATGAGTGACCGCGGGTGGCATTTACAACTGAGTACTACCGTGGCTCGGATGACACGATAAATCCCGGTCCCGGTGGTTTTAACCGTTTAGCCATGTCAGAAGCCTTCAGGCGGCCTAAAAACTCTGACACCAGGGCTAGCCACCCGGCCTTTACGAACTTACTTACTTTAGCCATGTCAAAGGTCTTCAGGCGGCTGAAAAACTCTGACACCGCAGGGCCTAGCCACCCGGCCTATACGAACTTATTTACTTACTATGATTTCAGCGCACCGAACCGTCCAAGTCGCCGCCGACTCGACGACCGACACCGAGACCGACTCGCAGGAAGACCCCGAGCCGGCGAGCAACGCGCAGATCCGGGAAATGGACAGCATCGTCAGCGCAATGGAGGCCGATGAGAACACCAACTGCGACGTTTTCAGCAGGCCACATGGTGAGGGAAACTACCTTATTACATTCATCCTCTAATCGATTTTCTTAAAGAAGATCTTACAAAGTGGTCTCAGATTATGTACAATACAAAACAATATAACTTTATTGTACACCGAAAAAACAGCTTAAATAACAAAGTAAGTACATAATATTCGGGCCGCCTTATCGCCTTATGTACAGTAGCCCAAAAAAAGTATTTTCTAATTTGATTTTTGTTCAAGGCTGCCATCACGCCGCCATATTTTACAAGCAATGTCAAATGATAATATGATCCGAAAATATGAAATTCCTTTAAATTTTGATTTTACCAAACAAAATAGTAGGGAAATCATTTTCCGAAACAAATAAGTAAGGCAAATAATTAAATCCAACAAAAACATTTTCATGTGAAATGAAGTGAACTCTACAAGTCCTTACTCCACAAGCTCTACAGCTTAGTCAATATATGTGACTTGGCCGTTTCGTTACAGCAAGAACTGTTTGTATAACAGAATTAATGAATTAATCTTCACTTTACGCCCATGCGCAGTTAGCGAAACAGCCAAGCCGCATATATTGACTAAGGTGTAGAGTTTGTGAAGTAAGGGCTTGTAGAGTAAGGCGTGTAGAGTTAGAAGCTTGGCTTTCTTGGCGTGAGATCTGACAACTTTTTGAAAGTGGGAACTGTGATTTAGACTTGGCTTCATTTCACATGAAAATGTTTTTGTTGGATTTCACTTCTTTTTGTAGTTTACTACAAGGAGTAATTTTATCGATTTTCACATCTCTGTCTTCAAAATTTGCAGAAGTATCATACCAACTTTTTACTTCTAGTTTTAAAGGTTAGGGGGTGATTTACTAAAAATCTTGAAATACGTGTTTAATTATATTTGTAATAAAGAGTCCCTTATCAATTTTTGGACATCTAGCATCAAACTTTGCAAAAGTGTTTCATCAAAAACTTGTTCAAAACTTACATCCCCCAGTTTTAGGGTTTGGGGGGTGTTTTATGCCTCTGTCTGTTGTGTATATTGTGGTTATTATCCCATGCTAAGGGTGCATGAGTCCTATTTTGCAACGTTAGAAATAACTACATAATACACGTTCACCCGTTCGCGCAAGCATAGATTTTCAATCCTAGGTACTGCTCGTACTCGGTTCAGTAGTTTTTATACACTCTGTAATTCGATAACACAAAGAGGACTACTACTCAAAGAGTTCCATTAAGACTTTTTTATTTTCATCCTTTTCAGGAAACGAATCGAACTCCACCGCGCATATAGCCAACAGTCAGATAGAAAATAAAGATAAAGATCCACAAACTAACCCTGAGAATAATTCGCAAGGCGACAACACAGCCACAGACGACAGTGTGCTGTTTACTTCGAGAAACGAGAGGAAAATTCTAATTAGGCTGAAATATCTGAACGATACATTGAAAGAAGTGGAGGGGAGCCTCGATGAGTTGCTGAAGGATTTTAAATGGTAAGAAATTTGTTCTACGTGCATTTATTTTTAAATTTTTTATGGAACTGTTTCGCTATATTAAGGCTGGATCCTATCAGTTCTAATTGATACAAACTTCTTATGATTTTTTCGAGTATGGAAACTAGTCACATGTTTTTTATAACTCGTTTGTGCAGGCGGCATTTTTCAAGTGAGCTGAGCGGATCGTATCGCGTGCGGCTGATCTTCAACGGGCGCGTGCTGTGCGAGGAGGGCGCCACCCTCCGTGCGCTCGGCCTGCACCACCGCGCGGTCGTGCACTGTCTCGTGCACCCCAGCCGTGCCGCGCCGCAGGTATATATCTATATCTCGAGCGAGGAGGGCGCCACTCTCCGCGCGCTCGGCCTGCACCACCGGGCGGTCGTGCACTGTCTCGTGCACCCCAGCCGTGCCGCGCCGCAGGTATATATCTATATCTCGAGCGAGGAGGGCGCCACTCTCCGCGCGCTCGGCCTGCACCACCGCGCGGTCGTGCACTGTCTCGTGCACCCCAGCCGTGCCGCGCCGCAGGTATATATCTATATCTCGAGCGAGGAGGGCGCCACCCTCCGTGCGCTCGGCCTGCACCACCGCGCGGTCGTGCACTGTCTCGTGCACCCCAGCCGTGCCGCGCCGCAGGTATATATCTATATCTCGAGCGAGGAGGGCGCCACTCTCCGTGCGCTCGGCCTGCACCACCGGGCGGTCGTGCACTGTCTCGTGCACCCCAGCCGTGCCGCGCCGCAGGTATATATCTATATCTCGAGCGAGGAGGGCGCCACTCTCCGCGCGCTCGGCCTGCACCACCGGGCGGTCGTGCACTGTCTCGTGCACCCCAGCCGTGCCGCGCCGCAGGTATATATCTATATCTCGAGCGAGGAGGGCGCCACTCTCCGTGCGCTCGGCCTGCACCACCGGGCGGTCGTGCACTGTCTCGTGCACCCCAGCCGTGCCGCGCCGCAGGTATATATCTATATCTCGAGCGAGGAGGGCGCCACCCTCCGTGCGCTCGGCCTGCACCACCGGGCGGTCGTGCACTGTCTCGTGCACCCCAGCCGTGCCGCGCCGCAGGTATATATCTATATCTCGAGCGAGGAGGGCGCCACTCTCCGCGCGCTCCTATTGCAGACGCTATAATATTGCTCTTGATGAACCATAATGGCCATGTCAACTTTTTTTTCATCATAAATTAACATTAAAGTTTAATGGAAGCAAAGCCCTCAATGACCTACTATAATTTGTAACGATGTATGTTTCAGCACGGCGCGGTGGAGGAGGCGGCCCCGCACCCCGCGCTGGAGGCGGGCGCGGGCGGGGGAGCGCGCGCGGCGCCCGAGCGCGCCTGGGACCTGGAGAACATCCTCATGACGCTCGTCTCGGTCGCACTCACCGTCGTTTGGTTCTTCAGGTACGGCCGTGTCTGTCCTCACCAGATTTTTTAAATTATTTTTCATACCATTTCTTTGATCTTCTTGACATATATGCTGGATCTTACGTAGGAACAAATTATATTTGTTAAACTAGTTGAATCCATAATTAGGGTTTTCGATAGTATAAATATAATAATGAATTATATGAACGTTAACAAACGACTGGCTATAATTCACAATCATTGAATATAGTTATAATGAACGAAGTCAAAGTGCCATCTTCATGACGCGTACCCAAATTGACTTATCTCATTGACTCAGAGTGCGCGTTTCCGAGTCTGTACACAGCCTGACAGTACCGTCGTTGTTCCAGATGCGAGTATTCGAACATGTTCACGGCGAGCGCGAGCGTGGCGCTGTTTGGGCTGACGGTGTTCTACAGCGTGGCCATCTTCGGCCTCTACCTCTCCGACACCTTCCACTTCGACCGCCGCCACGCGCCCGCGCCGCCGCAACCCAACAACTAACCTGACACTGTAGTTACAGTACTCGGCCCGTATAGGTACGTACCAACCAACTGCCCACTACACTACTCTGGGACCTATAGCTACGTGCTCTTTGTTAGGTCTCTTACGCTGATGTTGGCCCATACTCATAAATTGTGTCCATCCTACTTCGTCCGCCGCCGACCGACAACTAACCATACACTACAGTGACAGTACTCAGGACCGTATAGGTACGTGCTCTTTGTTAGGTCTCTTACGCTGATGTTGGCCCATACTCATTAATTCTGTCCATTCTACTTCGTCCGCCGCCGACTGACAACTAAGTGTGATTTTAGTCTCACGACGACAGCACGCGCACCGTCGGCGCGGCCGAGATATATGAACTTCGCTCTCGGCGCCGACCACCGTGCGCGCTGATAGCTACTCGTCATTCAAAAACGCTTCCTAGAAGTTCATATATCTCGGCCATTCAGCGCCGACGGTGCGCGTGCCGTCGGCGTGAGACTAAAATCAGCCTAAACAGTGACAGTACTCAGGACCGTATGGGTACGTGCTCCTTGGTCTAAGGTTGGGCATTTTACGCTGACTTTGGTCCATATTTCAACACTAACTCGTGTCCTTCCTACTTCGACCGCCGCCGTAACCCAAAAATTAAACTACATACACTACAGGGATTGTACTCAGAACATACATACAAAAAAAATACAGTCAAATTGAGAACCTACTTTTTTTAAATTCATTTAAAAAGTAGACGTTATCTTGAATGCAGGAGGGGAAGGGATTGCTTGGAACGCCAAATCGCCAAAAAACAATCTTACACGAAGTACTACTAGGTACCCTTACTAATATCATAAATGTGAAAGTATGTTTGTTGGTTTGTTAGTCTTTAACGCAACAACAGCAAGGGACTTGATTTTTGGCGTGGATATAGTTCAAAGGTCTGAAAGTCGGTCGGAGAATAGAAATATGGATTGTTCTTTGTGTGTGTTTTACTCTATTTTCACACTACCCTTGTCCACAGTTGGGGTCCCTGAATACCGTATGTATACGTGTTTACGTCACACCTGCCATCTCATCGGCTTATCGCGACCAAGACAAAATCGTGTTTGATTCCGCTGGCGTCATATGAGTGAGTGGGACGGGAAGACCTTACCGATACTTCTTCCGATATTTATTTCCGATACGCTTTGATATCTATGCGTGTTACTTGAGCAAAATATTATATGAAAGTTAACATCTATGGATTTTAAGCCCCGATATCTTCAGGGTGCATTTCGCTCCATTATATGACGCGAGTATTTATCAAAAGAAAAGACCGTCTAGTAATCACCACTAACTTAGGCTGGTTACAATTCTACTTAAAATAAGCGCATTTGATGCGTAATTTATTCTCTATCCCTGTCATCCTAACTGTAAATGACAGAGATGCAGTGTACTTCGAATCGAATGTTATCCGTTGTAGTTGAGAACACGGGACACTAGGCTTAGCGCCTGCTAATTTGTAAAAGTGAAAAGTTTTTGAATAGGAAAGGACTATTAGAGAAAAGTTGGCCCCAAGAAACCACTATTGGATACAGATTTAAACTTCTCATGGAAAAAAAATTAAACGGCTTTGATCGTCGGTAAACAACACGGGTGCATCTCTAGATGTCGTATAAATTCTAGGATCAATAAAATATATGTATTGAAGAGGTTTTTTTTTTCATGATTACAGAATTGATTTTATAGTTAAAGTTGATCATAATAATGAGTACAATGATATACAAGCTAGAAAATGTCCGTCATTTAGAGACACCTGCACTGTATACTTGTGATTGTTATTGTATGGAATGAAATTTGAATATATAAAACAAAGTCCCCAAGCTTATGCAAGTTTAGGAAACTCTTTCCAGTCTTCGGCATTAACCTTTTGACCGCTACGCCTCAGTTTTTTTGCTTCTTATTATGGAGCCCCATTTTTTGTGCACTATAGACATTGTCTGCACCCAGAAGTGCTGAGTAAGGTGATATTGGCAGTCAAAGGTTAATATATCTAAAATTGCTGGAGGTAGCTTCTGCTGTAAGTCTTTTGGGACAGGCTCAAAGCTGCATATCCACCAGAGATGTGAGAGGACGCGGTATGAACCAATAGAATCGTTTCATCATCTAGCCTCGTTACAGACCGTGGGTTAGATGTCCCATATTATTATACGGGCGGGTGTGCCCCGGCGCGAGTCTCTCTAGCTCCTGCGCATACCTATATTTCGGGGTTTGCGCAGCGTTCTGCGTATAACTTCCCATCCACCGATTTGTGTGGCGCTTAGTATACGCATTCTTCCGCATCTCTGGTGAAAATTCAGTCTAATGTTAGACTTTTTGGCGGGCTAAATTGCTGGTTCAAAAACGCCGTAACAAATGAAATTGAATTTCACAAGACATGTATTATAGTTTACCGTAATAAAACTTATCTAACTATACTAGTAATGTATAAGTACCTACAATAATTTGACCATTACATTTTTTTCATCGTTGCTTTGATATCATCAATGAAATGTAGCTTTGTATACAAAAATATTGTTTATACATTTACTACATGAGCTACCGCAAGTAAACTTATCCCATAATTTTGTTACGATCATCTCGTCATTATAATAATCATTTTGTGTTTTCATTGTTATTAATTATGGATTATAGCTAATGGCTATATTCAAGTAGGTACTAGAGGTGCATCAAATCGATTAATAATATTATTAATTAGACGATACCCCATACTTAAACGAACAAAACAATAACACAATCTCTATAGTACCAAGTGATTGTGGCACATATGTATGTATAGGCCGAATCATTCAACTTGGCGGCTGTGATGTTAGCTACTAGATGCGAATAGCCCAATCCTGACTGAAGTGGACATCGCAATCTAGTCGTGTCACCTCTAGTACCTAGCTAGGTGATATTTATACAATATTGATTGCAAGACGGTTTGTGATTTTACCGAGATTAAAAATTTTCAACAGTCAATAAGGGTACCTGCTTATCACTACATATTATTAAGCAAAGTTGCCTTTTTGTGTGTCTGTATACCAACTTAGATTATATAGACTACATAACAGATTGCACTGTTTTCGATATCTTCTAGAATATTTGTCTATAGCTATAATTCATTCACAGTCAGGCGAAGCTGGAAGAACAGAGAGTAAGGTTATATGGCCTTTAGTAATATAGTGCCACCAACTTAGATGTTGTGAGGCTTAGAGGCTGTACAATGCGCATATTTATTAACACTACTTTTGTGTTAGTGCGACTCTTATCGTGCTATAATAGTTTGAGTGGGTACCCAAGTATAGGATCTGCTATTATATTATCAAAATTAGACTACTGATCATGGATCTATGTTTAGTCACTGGTCTCAAGATGTATATAGTTACTTAGATTTGTAATTTTTGTATTTAAATTATTTAGAAATAATAAAATTAATCTCGCATCGTATTTGAAACATTCATTCGTATTGTAAACTACGCCGCTATAAATCCATTTTTATTTTTGTAATAACACATTCAAATTGCTATGGTATTCCGTGTTTTAACACTAGATAACTTTTAATTGTTATTTACTTTTAAGGTCATAGAATTATAATAAAGTCATAATCTTAAAATGTCTTTTTGATTACTTATCATTACTTAGTTACCTACGTATACATAGGTCTATGTCCAGCAGTGGACGTCCTGTGGCTGATGGATGACAGGTATACAGAGGAAAGTCCCTGTACTTTGCAAGGCAACACCCTTTGAATCGCACAGGTTGTTGCTTTGTAAAGCCCTTTATATCAGACTAGCAGCGCCCCGCGGTTTTACCCGCGTTGTGCCCGTTCCCGTGGGAATTTCGGGAATTTTTATACATATAAACCTTCCTCTTGAATATCCATTAAAAAAAACCGCATCAAAATCCGTTGCGTAGTTTTAAAGATTTAAGCATACAGACAAACAAACAAACGAAAATAGCGACTTTATTTTATACTATGTAAGGATGACTTCGACTTTACTACTACTTTAGATGAAGTAAAGGTATCGCCACACAAGTCGGCGGATGAGAAGTTAGCCGCAGATGACAGTGGCGAAGTAGTGAGCACGGGCGTAGAGAAAGCGCGCGGGAGGTATGAGGGTTGCGGGCGGGTGTGCCCCTGCGTCTCGTCTCTCTGGCTCCCGCGCATACCTATATTTTTTCCTTCTGCGCAAAACTTCCTATCCGCCGACTAGTGTGGCGCGGATTATACCTTATAGTTATAGGGGGCTGAATCAAACTTGGTGGCTGCTGATGTTAGCTCTATCTGCTACAGGCTGCGCACATCCCCTCTTGCGCCGCGCCCTCGACGGCAAAATATGAATAATTATATTGCCACTGCGCGTGGAGGGAGAAAGACTGGAGACTGAAGTTACTATAGTCTGACCGTTTAACTGAGTCCTCGCCTGCGGTCCGACCCGCCGCTCGCACCTGTCTCAGTCCCCTTTGTCGTCTACCCCCGCGCCTCTGTACCGCGCAGGCGAGGACTCAGTTAAACGGTCAGACTATAGCGTATAGGGTGTGAGAAAAAAGATGTGCTATACATACCTATATGCGTTATGATTTTATCATAATTTCGACTCTATATAATAGTAAAAACCTGCATAATACTAATAGAAGTGATAGAAAATCGTTAATATGTTGATTTACGCATCCCATCAAAAATTCAACAGTAGTTTTTGGTGCGAAAAATTTGTCTGACGTAGCGTAATAAGCCCTATAACGTGTTATAACGTTGAAAACCTAAATTCAAGTCAAACCCTAAACTGAGGCAGTTTAGGGTTTGACTTAGAATTTAGACGCGTATAAAACTCATAAAAGTACGCGTATAAAACTCATAAAAGTACGAGTACATACTATCTCGTGGCGGCGATGTAAAGTTAAATCCAATCCTGACTGAAGCTCAAGTAAAGCCGCACGGTTGATTGGCTATTGCGGAGCTTGTAGCTTTAACTTCACTTCCGCCAACTAGTGTGGCGCGACCTATACAATGGCAACTAAAGTAGCTCCAATGAAGTAGGAACAAATCCTTCATTGTTCACCGCTTTATTGCGATCGTTAATGCCCTCAGAATAAGGAAAAACAGTTAATGCCTCACTGCTATCCTAGGAAAAAACAGACCTTGGTCTGCAAATCGACTCGTCAGTGTATTCCCCGCACCAGCTAAAATGACCAACTCTCGTTTTTTTAATTTTTTTATTTCATTTTAAATTCTCCTGGATACTTGTCTTTTTTAGCCACTTTTGTATTTTTTCATTTTGAATTCTCCTGGATACTTGTCTTTTTTAGCCACTTTTGTATTTAAATGTCGGGACGCTTTAATAGTGCAGGCTAGAAATAGATAGTTTTTGCAAATTATTTACTATAAATAGTGATAAGGAGCAATAATAATCAGTAAAATAATATAATCAGTGATACCACAATGTTCACTCAAATCATTCGTTCAAAATAAGGTCTTCTGATAGACCTACCCTAAATAGTAAAATGTTCACTCAAATCATTCGTTCAAAATTGGGTCTATTGATAGACCCACGTTAATTTCGTAAATCTTCTAAAACTTGCATAACTAACTCCGCATGTACAATAAAAAATATTCTCATTCTACAAACTAATCAGAGAATTGTTTTAATCTGGTTTTTCAATTAAACATTGCGAAATTTATCAATTTTTCGTAGTCGACAAAAGTTACATAACATTGACGCAATTATTTTGGATTTTACTGGTAATATCTGAAACTATTATGGCGTGGCCACATTATCGCCCTACGGCGAATCTTCGTCTGCGGACGATAATGTGGCCGGGTACTTCGCGCCAACGCGAAGCTTCGCGCGAAGTTCGGCTTGTCGCGACAATATTCGCTTGGGTGGCTACACTTGGGCTTCCCTGTCGCGCAGAGTCCAGTGTTACCAACAACATTTGTTTATTTATTTACCATTTTATTGCACACCATTTGTACTAAAGGAGGACTTAGCGCTAAAAACCCTTAGGTGTAAGACAATGGAATGTTAGCATGAACAAACGAAAATGATAAATTAACTAAGATCAACACAATATAAAATCTAAAACTAGTAGTTCTCCAAACAGTAGACTGCGCGGCACATTTTTTTTAACTTAAAACTTCATAAGCCTATAATCTCGACCGATTTGGTTCATACACGCAAATATTGTACTGCGTGTAACTCTGCACTGCAAATGACAGAACTACTTCTCAACTCGAGAATAGAATTGCATCAGTGCCCTTGGATCAGAGGATACCAAAGGTGCGATCTGGAGCAATTTGGGATGTAGAAATATATGAATTGGAAAACCTCTGCGCGCACCCAGAGTTCTCTAATTCGACTGACTGACTAACCTTGGCACTAAGGTCATCGACCTTGACACCAAAGTCATCGACCTTGACTCCGAGACCATCGACTTTGACTCCGAGATCATCGACCTTCACTCCGAGATCATCGACCTTCACTCCGAGACCATCGACCTTGACTCTGAGACCATCGACCTTGACTCCGGGATCATCGACCTTGACTCCAAAATCATCGACCATGATTTATCTTGACTAAGCATCCAGCTTGACTGACCTTGATACCAAGATCGACCTTGACTTGACTTGGAATTTGTCATAGTCGATCTTATTCTACCACTCAAGCTCTTTCTTTTGATCCCATATTGAGGGAGATATGAAAAAACATCATGTAATTTACTATTCTGTGGCGGCCATCTTGGTTTTGAAATTAATTAGTTAACATTTACTGCAATTATTATGCTAATAGCTAAGCCTTATAATTTTAAACCCAATTACCCACATTGAGGAAGTTGTGAAAAAAATATCATCATCATCATTATTATCTGCGGTAAGACGTCCACTGCTGAACATGGGCCTCCCCGATGGAATTTCAATAAGCCCGGTCGGAAACGGCTTGGATTCATCGGTTGGTGGATGTCCTACGCTGCGCGTGCTGGTACGTGGTCTCCGTTAGAGAACTTTACAAACAAACGAAAATCATAAATCAACTAAGATCAACACATGAAATCTAAAAAAAACGAATATAAAATTTCGTCATCATTTTATCAGCAATAGAACATCCACTGCTGGACATGGGCCTCTTCTATATATTTTCAATTTTTAGGGGGGGCGGTAAAGTTTAACAATAAATAATAAAAATATTTAGTAAATATTAGAACCATTTATCGCTAAAAATATTAAATATTTATCGCAATTTTTTAATATATTTTATCGCAACTACTAATTCGTACCAATTGAAAGGAGCACGGAATTTTTCATCACGTATTTTGTGGCGAGGACGGGATTTTTTTTTTCTTTGAATGATATTTTGTAGCGACTGGCAACAACGTCTTTGCTTGTGGGAAATCCCCACCGTTTATAATAATCAGCGAGAATGAATAGCTCTGTGGAGTATGTCTTTAGCATGAATGTTGGAACGCACGATAAGCATGAACGAATTGTGAAACAGTGCCGGATGTACGTAATGACATGTAAGAGTGAAAGAGAGAAATAGTGTGATGCGTGAATGAGACAGATAGATAGGTACCATTTTATTTCTTCAATAACTTGTGTTATTTCAATTTTACAGCAGAAGTTATAGGAACAAAAGTTGTTTGAAATTAGATTTTCTACAACTTTGATTCCCATCAACTTTTTGTAGGATCGATATTTTTTTTAATAGTTAGTGGCACCATTTTATTTCTTCAATAACTTGTGTTATTTAAATTTTACAGCAGAAGTTATGGGAACAAAAAATGTTTGAATTTAGATTTTCTACAACTTTGATTCCCATCAAATTTTTCTAGGATCGATATTTTTTTTAAATAGTTGGTGGTACCATTTCATTTCTTCAATAACTTGTGTTATTTCAATTTTACAGCAGAAGTTATGGGAACAAAAGTTGTTTGAAATTAGAATTTCTACAACTTTGATTCCTATCAAATTTTTCTAGGATCGATATTTTTTTTAAATAGTTGGTGGTACCATTTCATTTCTTCAATAACTTGTGTTATTTAAATTTTACAGCAGAAGTTATGGGAACAAAAGTTGTTTGAAATTAGATTTTCTACAACTTTGATTCCCATCAACTTTTTGTAGGATCGATATTTTTTTTAAATAGTTGGTGGTACCACTTCATTTCTTCAATAACTTGTGTTATTTAAATTTTACAGCAGAAGTTCTGGGAACAAAAGTTGTTTGAAATTAGATTTTCTACAACTTTGATTTCCATCAACTTTTTGTAGGATCGATATTTTTTTAAATAGTTGGTGGTACCATTTCATTTCTTCAATAACTTGTGTTATTTCAATTTTACAGCAGAAGTTATGGGAACAAAAAATGTTTGAAATTAGATTTTCTACAACTATGATTCCCATCAACTTTTTGTAGGATCGATATTTTTATTAATAGTTAGTGGCACCATTTCATTTCTTCAATAACTTGTGTTATATAAATTTTACAGCAGAAGTTATGGGAACAAAAGTTGTTTGAAATTAGATTTTCTACAACTTTGATTCCCATCAAATTTTTCTAGGATCGATATTTTTTTTAAATAGTTGGTGGTACCACTTCATTTCTTCAATAACTTGTGTTATTTAAATTTTACAGCAGAAGTTATGGGAACAAAAAATGTAAGAAATTAGATTTTCTACAACTTTGATTCCCATCAACTTTTTGTAGGATCGTTTCAATAACTTGTGTTATTTCAATTTTACAGCAGAAGTTATGGGAACAAAAATTTGTTTGAAATTAAATTTTCTACAACTTTGATTCCCATCAACTTTATGAAGGATCGATATTTTTTTTAAATAGTTGTTGGTACCACTTCATTTCTTCAAAAACTTGTGTTATTTAAATTTTACAGCAGAAGTTATGGGAACAAAAGTTGTTTGAAATTAGATTTTCTACAACTTTGATTCCCATCAACTTTTTGTAGGATCGATATTTTTTTGAATAGTTGGTGGTACCATTTCATTTCTTCAATAACTTGTGTTATTTCAATTTTACAGCAGAAGTTATGGGAAGAAAAGTTGTATAACATTTGATTTTCTACAACTTTAATACCCGTCAACTTTTTGTAGGATCGATATTTTTTTTAAATAGTTGGTGGTACCACTTCATTTCTTCAATAACTTGTGTTATTTCAATTTTACAGCAGAAGTTATGGGAACAAAAAATGTTTGAAATTAAATTTTCTACAACTTTGATTCCCATCAACTTTATGAAGGATCGATATTTTTTTTAAATAGTTGTTGGTACCACTTCATTTCTTCAAAAACTTGTGTTATTTAAATTTTACAGCAGAAGTTATGGGAACAAAAGTTGTTTGAAATTAGATTTTCTACAACTTTGATTCCCATCAACTTTTTGTAGGATCGATATTTTTTTGAATAGTTGGTGGTACCATTTCATTTCTTCAATAACTTGTGTTATTTCAATTTTACAGCAGAAGCTATGGGAAGAAAAGTTGTATAACATTTGATTTTCTACAACTTTAATTCCCGTCAACTTTTTGTAGGATCGATATTTTTTTTTAAATTGTTGGTGGTACCACTTCATTTCTTCAATAACTTGTGTTATTTAAATTTTACAGCAGAAGTTATGGGAACAAAAAATGTTTGAATTTAGATTTTCTACAACTTTGATTCCCATCAACTTTTTGTAGGATCGATATTTTTTTTAAATAGTTGGTGGTACCACTTCATTTCTTCAATAACTTGTGTTATTTAAATTTTACAGCAGAAGTTATGGGAACAAAATTTGTTTGAAATTAGATTTTCTACAACTTTGATTCCCATCAACTTTTTGTAGGATCGATATTTTTTTTAAATAGTTGGTGGTACCACTTCATTTCTTCAATAACTTGTGTTATTTAAATTTTACAGCAGAAGTTATGGGAACAAAAAATGTAAGAAATTAGATTTTCTACAACTTTGATTCCCATCAACTTTTTGTAGGATCGTTTCAATAACTTGTGTTATTTCAATTTTACAGCAGAAGTTATGGGAACAAAAATTTGTTTGAAATTAAATTTTCTACAACTTTGATTCCCATCAACTTTATGAAGGATCGATATTTTTTTTAAATAGTTGTTGGTACCACTTCATTTCTTCAAAAACTTGTGTTATTTAAATTTTACAGCAGAAGTTATGGGAACAAAAGTTGTTTGAAATTAGATTTTCTACAACTTTGATTCCCATCAACTTTTTGTAGGATCGATATTTTTTTGAATAGTTGGTGGTACCATTTCATTTCTTCAATAACTTGTGTTATTTCAATTTTACAGCAGAAGTTATGGGAAGAAAAGTTGTATAACATTTGATTTTCTACAACTTTAATACCCGTCAACTTTTTGTAGGATCGATATTTTTTTTAAATAGTTGGTGGTACCACTTCATTTCTTCAATAACTTGTGTTATTTAAATTTTACAGCAGAATTTATGGGAACAAAAGTTGTTTGAAATTAGATTTTCTACAACTTTGATTCCCATCAACTTTTTGTAGGATCGATATTTTTTTAAATAGTTGGTGGTACCATTTCATTTCTTCAATAACTTGTGTTATTTAAATTTTACAGCAGAAGTTATGGGAACAAAAGTTGTTTGAAATTAGATTTTCTACAACTTTGATTCCCGTCAACTTTTTGTAGGATCGATGTTTTTTTTTAAATATATGGTGGTTTCATTTCATTTCTTCAATAACTTGTTACTTCAATTTTTCATGAGAAATCATCGGAATCGAAGTTGTTTGAAATTTGATTTTCAGCGACTTGAAATTTTGCATCCGGGGGTTTTCGGGGTCGCCAATTACGAATCTGAAATTAGTTTTTCGATATCTTTTTTTTTAAAGATGGCCGCCATACATTGCATCTTTTTCATCTTTAGATAGGTAGTTGTTTTGAGGAAACTATTAGCAATGACATAAAACTAAATGCAGATTTGTATATAGATGGAATAATGGTTCGAGAAAAAAGTGGTGAACTTCCGAAGGTCAACTCCTGGCATTGGACCCCCGACGGATCTCGAAAACGGTGGGATTTAGAGATGTACTTTCTTTACACTATATTGAGTACTACCTTGGTCCTTTGTGAAAAGATTAAAAAAAAACCTTGGCTCCCATACAAAAAAACATGGCCGCCATACAAATTAGACGTTTTAACTTAGGAATGAAATGTTTGAACCAAGGTTGTAGACAATTTACTGGAACGATTTCGAAAATTCTTTCATCATTAGAATTGTACTTTACCACTCAAACACATAAGTTTTATTTTATTTCAGTTATGTTACGTTTACAGCGTAAAATATTGAAAATTGTAAAAAAAGTCGGCAAAAAATGAAATTTTGAGACTTTTTAAGCGCGTGCGCTGACTACATAGTAAGTTCTACATGAAAATGATGTACTTCAAAAATAACCGGCTTTATGAGGTCTACATAAAAGTCCGCGACAGCATATATCTATCTCTTCAGGTTTTTGCAGTACATATATTATTATCAACTTTGGTCACTTTAAAGTGAACGCGAAATTGTAGGTAATTTTCAAAACTGTTTTGACAAACACAGTATTAATGCTTATCCAATTGAATCCTTTTGTTAGCTTTGTCATTTCAAGGAAAACAAAATTGTCATTTTCAAAAAATCAATCCAACGCGTAGTTTAAAAGATATGGCAATATTAAAAATACAACCCAATAAAAAATACGCGACGCGCTTTAGTAATAACTTAAACTTATTCTGTGCCTCGACAAGACGAATCACTATAGACATAAATATAGGTATACGTAAGTTAAGGTTGATATTTCAAGCGCTATTTTGAACCTTACCGTCATAGAAATAAATACAGGAATAGATGTTATACATTTTATTACTCACTCATTTAGATAGTTGTAAGAGATAGGAAAAAACTGATTGTAGGTTTGTATGGAGATAAAAAAATAATCGGGAGAAATAATGACAAAATCTGTCTGTCCAAAAATGAGCAGTGAGGTTTTTAAAAGAAAATTAAAGTAGAAACGTACTTATTATATGTACGTACATAATATGAAGTATGTTTATGCCTCCCTTACATAACTTTAGTTGCTGCACTAATTTTGACAGGTGTGAGGGAGTAAACACCTAAGTTCCGTCCTCAGCGAACTGATTAGAATCTTATTAGAATATAACTCACTGAAAAAGTCCCGCAGATCCGACACCGCAGTCGTGCCTTGTCTGTCAATATTAGTTCCATTAATTTCCATTAGACTTCTTAGGAAAAGAACTCTACTTGGTTACATTTTTGCAGCGTTGCATCTCTAAATAAGTACCTTTTTCTTTATGTTTGTGTCATACCGCGAAAGTAGAAAAGACCGCGTGCTTCATCTTCGACCACAACGTTGCTTACCATCAGGCGAGTAGGTGGTCAAGCGCGGACTTATTCGCGATAAAAAAAAACCGCCGACGCGCGACTGAGAGGCTATTTATAAATGTAAATTAAGAACTTAATAAAATTATTTGGCCTAACTTAATTACCAGTGAGACAGTCACTATTTACTATTTAGTTTACTATTGCTGTAGTGCCTACTTACTCAAGGAGTTCATCATTATTTGTCAGTTAAAAATACCTAATGTTTTGTAAACAATCACTATTTATTAATTATTATAACACCTAAATTGTTTAATTTTATCACATGTTCTAAACGCTGGACCAATAAAATACTTCTGAGGTTTGTCAATCAATGTGAGTTTTAAACAAAGACTAGACGATTTAATTAAACGATGTTTCCCTTTTTGAAGCCATCTTTGGTTCTACGAGTAAAACACTTCCTAACGACCTATTCTCGAAAACACATTTTTTTGTTTGTGACGAAACTGTTAGGAATCTTTACTAATATTGTAACTTCGTCAGTATGTTTGTTTGTTTGGTTCGGACCCCTCGGACCCCCTCTCATTTACGCCCATGTACGCCATACATTGCATCTTTTTCATCTTTAGATAGTTGTTTTGAGGAAACTATTAGCTTTGACAAAAAACTGACTAACTTAAACCTATTCTGTGCCACGACGGGACGGATTTAACCTTCATATCACGTCAATTATTGTTGATTTTTCAAAAACGGCTTAGCCGATTTCGACGAACATAGAACCTCCTTTTCGGAAGTCGGTCAAAAAGCTATACGTTTTATATAATGGAATATCCAACGAAATATTGAGTAGATTAATTATATCAGTGGTTTAATGTTCAATATACTCGTAATAATATGCTTCAAGTAGAAGAGTATAAAGTGGAAGCCCTATTTTGAACCTTACCGCCATTGGAATAAATACAGAAATATTATACTAAGATTAAGGGAGAGTTTTTTTATAGGCATAAGTAGCTACGTGTCGAGAGTAGGTACCCACCTTTTTAACCGACTTCCAAAAAGGAGGAGGTTCTATGTTTTTGTGTATGTATTTTTTTGTGTAATGTAAACAATTCGAGCGAAATATTCGAATTTTGTACACGATGGAAGGTACACATTATTTATGAAAAATAATTATTGTATTGAGTAGCTGCTTTTCTCAGAGCCTGGTTGGTCTGTTATTTTCCATACAAATGTATTACGCTGTTTTCTTCCTGGAAAATACTTATAGGGCTTCAATTTTTTGTCATAAAATTAAATTTTGCTGTTTAGACTACCCTGTCTTTTCTTTTTCTTGATAAATTAATTAGCAGGAAAAATATGACCCTTCAAAATCACAAAAAAATCACCATTATTACCGACGTCTTTAGAGACCTACCAGAAGAGACTAAATAATATCTAACAAAATATAAAATGACAGAATCATGAACACATATTTTTTTAAAATTTTGACATAAAAAAATACTTGATTGAAATAGTTTTTGAAGAAGAAAACAGCGTAATACGAAACGTTGTCTCGCCAAGTTTTTTGTAGGTTTAAATCGCTCTGAGCTGCAATTGTCCCTATCGCACGATGCGGGGGCAGGGTCGAGGTAAGGGAGGTTCAAAGTGCTCAAACCTACACAAGTACGTACACAAGCACTAGGGATGTAGTAATAGTCGATATTTTTGTCGATGCTCTAGTGATGTCCATCGATATCGATGTTTATTCAAAATATTAGTTATTTTTTCCAATCTTATGATTTGACCGTTGTATGTTTGTTACTTATGAAGAAAAGATTTTATGTATGGAATATGGGCGTTTAGTTGCTGCGACATGTTGCAGCGATTATACAGAATATCGTGTTGTATCCGCAGACATCTAAATGAGTTAGGCGCAGAATAACCAATTCGCATAATGCCGAAGTAATCCGGGAATGCTCAATTCTACGAAAGCATAATTCTATGAAGGCCCAATTCTCAAAATGGCAACATAGTTTTGATTTGGAAATTTTCAAAAAAAAATCACACATATTAAATACATATAAGAGCTTACAGGTACCTAAAACAACCTCCTTTGGCGAGTTAAGTACATCATAACTTTTACTATGGGACCGACCAGAGCCGAATCCGCGAGAAATATCAACTATACCTTAGAAAAAGTCCGTTGATAATGGACAAAGTGTATGGAACAGCTGGTTTTTATCGCCAATTCGGAGTTAGTTGCTCCCATAGTAAAAGTTGTTCTTTTTAAACCTATTAACTTTGCCCTAAAGAGGTAGTGCTCAGCACAGAATGCTCAATTCTCAAAATGGCAAAATAATTTCAAAGACTCTTTAATAATTTCAAAGATTTTTGCCAGTATAGGTAGCGCCAAACAAGTCGGCGGATGCGATGTTAGCCGCAGATGACACTTCGCCGTAATTCGCTAATTATTGCGCATGTGTGCACAATGTCGACGCCGCGTGGCGTAGTGATAAGCACAGGCGTGCATGCGGGAGGCATGAGGTTGGCGGGCGGGTGTGCCCCGGCGTCTTGTATCTCAAACTCAAACTCAATTCATATATTGCAACATATGAAATTTACATGCGGTTTTTAGTTAACATGTTTTGTAAAGTTATACATATGACCCTATTAGGGTATGGCAATTTTATTATTTGTATTGGAACGATTTATTATTACGTTTTCTAGATTATCGTTAAAAAATTCATCTAATGTATAATAATGCATTTCGTCTAATGCATTTCGATAATAGGATAATTTTTAGTTGTTTTATGAAACAGTTATCTCTTTCGATATATTTTAAATTATTTGGCAATTTAGTATTTTTAGAGTCATAGAATTTGGGCTAGAACTGTGCATTGTTCTCTCTGGCCCCCGCGCATACCTATATTTTGCCTTTTGCGCAGCGTTCTGCGCCTAACTTTCCATCCGCCGACTTGTGTGGCGCGGATTATACGTGAGATTCATTCGAGAAAACAGCCCCATTGGCCATCCGTTCATTGAACTATGTGCCTTGCCCTCTGTCATTTTAACTTGCCAATCCACTGAGTTTGAAGAGAGCTGAAAAGTTTAATTAGAAGTGCTTTAAATGCTTTAATCAGTTCAAATCTACCTACTTTTTTTTTTTAATTAAATTTTCTAACCACAGACTCCAGGGTCCATGCCCTTTGTTAACTAAAATTTACAATTATTAGATTATACTATCAAAGAGAGTTAGTAGTAGGTACTTGAAATAGCCTAAGTTAGTCAATGCACTGCGTGAATGCCACGAGCAGACCGGCGACCCGCAAGCAGCACCCGATCACGAGTGTGACACATGTGCCAGCCATCATTCTCCTCGACCATATTTGAGGGAGGAGAACCACCCGACACATGATGCCGCCGCAAGAAGGTCTACCTACTTTGTAGATGTTCTATCTTGTATTACCTACTATGGTGTGTGTCCTACCCACTGCTGCTTTAATTTGCTAACTGTTTTAGTTTTTTTAAACGTGTTTAAAGTATTACCAAGGTATGACAAGCCGTTCTCTAAACAGTAAACCTCGCATCTGTTTTATTGAATCCTCTATTATTTTTATACTATGGAACTAACAGAAATATGGAAATAGCAGAATGAAAATATTGTAGGTACCATATAAAAGGCAAGAAGTTTTAGATGTGCAGGTAGGTATACAGTAATATAACGAGACCAAATTACTTACTAAGACTCCTCTGTCCGTCTGTCTGTTGGTCACTAGGCTGTACCTACGAGTATCTCATGAATCGTAATAGCTAAACAGTTAAAATTTGCACAGATGATGTATTTCCGTTTCCATTATAACAACAAATACTAACTAAAAATAGAATGAAATAAATATCGACTTCAACTATGTACAGAATTCGCGCGGATCGAAGTAGCATTTTTCACATTATTGTTGATTTATCAAATATGGCTCAGCCGATTTTAAGAAAATTTAAATAGGACCAACTTCGACGTATACCCTTTCCAATAAAAAAAAAATAGGTACGCGTCGAATTGCGTACCTCCTCCGTTTCATCGGTCAAAAAATAGAATAAAATACCTACTATACTTATTCATTACAATTCATTACATTACATTC